>VDFB02000002.1:133684191-133881909 GCA_007258455.2 Sequoia sempervirens | reverse complement strand
TACCCTTTATCTCTCTCCCACTTCCCCCCCTCTCTCTAGAAGGTCTATCCCTCCTACCCACTCTCCCTCTCAAGCTCCTCTACCCTTAACCCTTAAACCCTAGGACCCCCTACCCTTTATCTCTCTCCCACTCACCCCCCTCTCCCTTTTAAGTATCTCCCTCCTACCAAGGATTAAATTTGATGGTCGAATTTACATGTCAACAAATTTTTTAATTACGGTTATCTATTCAATGGTGCCCTTAAAAAATTATGATATACCTTAATGTATGTAAAATTATATATAAATCAAACATATATATGATTATATAAATTTTCATTGTTTATCCAAAATATCTCCTTTTACAATCTTTTTAAAAATTTATTGTATTCTACAGCAAAAATCTTTAAATACGGTCATATGGCCATCAAATTTTAGTTATCATTTAAAAATAATATAAATAATATCTATATTAATATTAAAAACAAGATGTTCGACTGAACATGTTTAGAATGTTCAGTCGAACCCATTTAATTTCTTTTTTTAATCCCATGTGTGAGTGGTTCGGTCGAACCCCTGTTCGACCAAAAATTTCTAATTTGTTCGACCGAACACTTGTTCGGCCGAACCCATCGTTTTTCATCCTTGATTCCTAAGGCACCAGAATTGCTGAAAATTTTGTGCTTCGAAGCTCTATTTGAGAATGAAAATGGAGGAGATCTCAAAAACCCAACTAGTATCGGGTTCTCCTCAAAACGAGCTATCCAACGAATATAATTTTAGTATGTTTTGATTATATTATCTATCTATTTTTTAAGTTTTATTAAATATAGGTTTTTCACTGAAAACAAAACTCTATTCTGCACAAGTGGAAAAATAGAAGATTATCAAAAAAAAAAATTTAAAATATGAGTGCACTAGATATTGGAGTCCTTGATCCAAGAAAGAAAAAAAGAATTTCATACAAGAAAAGTTATGCTATAATTTGTTATGTCCGAATTGTAATTGATTTGACTTTGAAACTTGATTAAAAAAAAATATTCAATTAAAAACTATCTAACCAAGTGGAAGCACTAGATATCAGAGTTATAAATCTAAATTTGAAATAATTGGAATTTTATCTTTCAAGGAAAAAGTTATGCATTATAATGGTGTGTCACTTTTAAAAATATTGTTTTTGAAAACCAATTTTCGTGGGAGATGGAAAAAGAAGTGCAATATGATTCCAAAAAAATTGAAAAAAATATTTTTAGAATCTACAGAAAAAATATGACAAGACTCTAGTTTGCATCATCTTCAAATTCCTTACGGTTTAATCGCTATAGGTGCCCAAATGTGGAGATTGTGTTAAAAAAAAATATGAGTGTCCAGTTTGGCCAAAAATTGTAAACCACTATTGTGGGATCACCCCCTGTAAACCCTAAGATGTTAGATGTGATCTTAGGATGAACTTGTTCAAAAGGTTGTTGATTTAACTAGAGGTATGAGAAAGGATGCATTCCCACACTCGTAACTAAACAAGGTGGTTTTGATTTTGATGATTTACCCAAGTTTAGAAGGATGCTTCCAAAGCTCTAAAGTTGTTTGTGGGATGGAGATGATAAATGTTTGGGATGGATGAAATGTTTGATTTGATCCTAAATGAACCTAAGGAGAACCTTGTTTACAAGACCAAGATAGTGAAGAACATGATTTTCCCTAAGAGTACTTCAAACCAAAAGATCAATGTTTTCTTAGAAGACCATAAGACAAAATATAAACAAGCACATGTGTGGGGTTAAATTGATTTCATCTTGATTAATGAATTGCTTTTACCACATTCACACTTCTTGCTTAGTTTTCCAAACTAAATGCCTAATGTCTCAATTTGTTTTCATCCCAGAAATTCCATTATGTGGAAATCAAGAAAATAAACACAATGGTTCCCTAATGTTGACTTTAGTGAGAGAAAATTGAGATATAAATCCAAATACTTAGAATCCTCTAAGGAAAGAATCCCTAGGGACAAGCAGTAGCACTTGGATTTTTTCAAAGGTATTTGCTTTCTCGAAAGAGTTTGAAATTTGATGATCTATTTGAATGTTTGTTTTTCTAATGTTTTAGATCCAAACAAATTGTTTTGATTCAAAATGATGCACAACCCTAGGATAGAAGAGACAATTTTTTTTGAATCCCCACTTGGATAAACTAATTGCGCTTATTTAGAGTGGATGACTAGAAGCTTGACCACACTAGCTCCCCTCCATGACACACACCTCTCGGGTCAGCCAAGCTTCAGTTCTCATGAATCTCTGATGAAAAAATTCTCATCTCTAAAAAGAATTGCAAAAATGTAGGGAGGCTTTAGAGCTCTGACCTCTTGCACCAACAAATAGAAAGGTATTTTGGCTTCTACATAGTTTGAGTTTTAGTCAATGCATCCATTCAGGTGGGCTATACATACGAAAAGATGAGCTTCGTTAAGGAGGACTCCCAGACCATAGAGATTACGCTCTATGGGGTTTCATGCACCACATAGGTACTAAGGGAATCACTTGTTTGCATAACCATTCGTGAGCTTGATCTTTCCTTAAGAATCCATTTTATATACCCGCCAGAAGTGGCTTGGCTTTTTCCTATTACCAGTTTGGGTCATTCCCTTGGGGTGAGTACTTTTTCCCACCTGGGGTGAATACTTTTTCTGACCAAGGCAAACCCTCTAAAGGTGAACAATAGCGAGTAAGTACATCTGTAGTTCAATCAATCTTTGTTTGTGTGAACAAGGAGAGAACACACACGATGCCTTTTCTTGCAATAGCAATATTTTTTCAATTTTAAGCCCAAATTGAAGTGTGGAGGTAATATTTTAGACAACCTAATATCACTAAAAGACTTTTGATTCTCAAGATCATCATGAAGTTGTTGGAATTATTGCCTCAATCTCACAGGCTGGAACCTCTGGAAGAGAAAAGTTGGTGTGACGCTTTCGCTTTGGAGTATATCGCTGTGACATAAAGCAATCATTGTAACTTCTCACGCGTGGAGATCTCTGGCTGACATGCCATTCAATTGAGCATTGGAGACTCATAGCGACCGGGGGCTTCAGAGTGACTTCAACACTTGGGAAGAAGTCCCAATGACATTGGAAGGTTTTGCCGATAGGGATATGCATTGAATTCATCAGGATAACCTATGGTGGCTTAGTGAGAAGTCTTACCAAAAGTAACATGTCTCAGCGATAGTGTTGGAGCTTTCGGGGAAACCCTTGGGTGATCGATAAGAAGTCTTACCGATAGTGATATATCTCACTTGGAGTAACTTAAGGATCTTAGTGTGAAGTCTCAGCGATGAAGGATTGTCTTGGCAACAATGTAACACTCGAAGACATCGAGGAGACCCTTGGCTGAAAGACTTGTTTCGATATGATGTCTCATCGAATATCAGAAGTCTCACTGACAGCACATGGGGTCATCGATTCAGTGTGACTCTTAGTGAGCAGTGGTTCCAGGATAACTTGGAAGCCTTGATAAGAAGTTTTTCTGAAGGTTGATTCTCTCGCCGAAAATGGAACACATCGATATGACTTAAAGGCTTCGATATGAAGTCTTGGAGAAAGCGGTAAGTCTGGCTGACAAGATAGACTCGGGGTGACTTGGAACTTGCAGGGTGATGTCTTGGCGAAGGGTATTTGTCTTGCCAATAGGAATGTGATGGACGTCAGAAATTTCGGTATGACTTTGGAATCACGGTATGATCTCCTAGTGAATGTGGAATGTCTGGCCAACAATGATATCGGTATAACATAAAGGGCTCGATATGATCTCTCAACAAATGACTAAAGTCTTGGCAACTAAGGAACACTTCAGAATGACTTATGATCTTGGTGTAATGTCTCATCGAATGGTGATTGTATTGCCGATGAGAATGCTGAGGTCAATATGTCTTGAAGACTTTGATGTAATTTCTAGGCGAAGAGCGATAGTCTTGCCGACTGATGAACTCTTCAGAATACCTTGTGATCTTCGGTGTGAGGTCTTGGCAACATGGTGAAGTCATAGCAATAGCTCTCTGGACTCGATGTAACCTCTTGTTGATAGTGAAGTCTTGGCGATATCGATAGTCAGGACTTGTGGCATTAGGGAGACACGGTTAGTGTCTCACTGACATGCGACACAAGTTGATCGTTTGTTCACCGTTTGGGTGACTGTCCTACGTGGTGTGACCTAAATGTATTATCTTCCATGCTAGGAAGTGGAAACATCTACGTTGCTGAGCTGGATGATTCGACAGTTGGAAACAAACCATTTCATAGAGCCGAAGCTAAAGAGAAGGAAACTGAGCGAACAGATGCGAAGGTCTTGAGGCTGGCTGGATATTTGTTGCTACAAGTTGTATTTAGAATGAACAAGATGTAATCTCTGAAAAGACTAAGAGCCTAAAATTGTATTGTAACTATTTTGTTGCTAAATAATACAATGGCTCAATCTTTGGAGTGTGGGGTTTATTATCCGAAAGGATTTTCCCCACGTAAATATTTGTGTTCTAGGTTTTTGTTTCATCTTTCATGTCTGTTGGTTTGTGTAGTAGAATCTGTTAATGCTTGCTATTGAATTTACATGTGTTTCTCTCAAATGGATCAATGTGGGAAATAAATTGTGTCTATTTCTGCATTAATACATAGTTCTTCATGTCTTTGAGGTAACCTAATTGAATTAAAGTTACTGAAGGCACTATTGCATGGAGTTTTCAGTAGATGTGCTCCACTAGATTTCCTTTCAGAAGCACAAGAGAAGTGCATATGCCTTTCAATTGTATTAACTTGTAAAGAATATTACAAAACAAGATTAGAAAATGTTAATTTTAGACGTCAAAAGCAATAAATGGATTCTTTTTATAGCACCAAATCAAGTGTTTGAAGTTGATTGTTCAATTCTTAAAACCCAAAACCAAATCTAATAAGTTTCTAATGTTCTTTTTAACCTTTTGATTATTCTTTCTAAAACCCAAATGAAATGTATTTGAATCCTAAAAATGAATATAACAAGATCCTAGGATGGGGTTATAAATGTCCCCAAAGTGTTTAAAAAAATTTGTTACAATTGTGAAATAGAAAGTGCCATAGGAAGCTCTTCTTATTTTCTTCTTTTTCCTAGACAATGGATATCAAATGATTTTTATTTCACTTTAATGCTCCATGCTCCTCATAAAACCTGGAATCCATGCTCAAAATGTTAGATGAGATCAAGAAACAAGAAGATATGAGGGTTAGACAAATGATTAAGCATAAAAATCCTAAAATTTAGACCATGTTACAATGTGTTTTGACTTTAGGTGTAAAATTGAAACTTTGAACTCTACAAAAATTGAGAAACAATAACACCATTGCATAGATTATGAAATTCTACCACATTTTTAAAAAAAGCTTCAAAAAAGACCTTTGTATGACAAGGATATGACAATTTTAAACTTGACTATAAAATCGCTAAAACATAGAGCATATTCACTAAAATAGAGACCATATGTGCTAAAACTTAGACCATATGAACTAAAACTTAGACAATATGTGCTAAAATATCTTGTACATGCACTGAAACTAGAAGTAAATGTGCTAGAAGATGTTGCGTATGTGCTATAACAAAGCCTAGATGCACCAAAAGTCACCACCTATGCACTGAAAGAAGCCATGGGTGCACTACATCAAGATTCATGACCAAACACACCAATGAAAACTTTCCAAAAAATGTTAAAAATGGGGCTACGCCCCACGATGAGCACCAAAATGTGAATGCCTTGCCTAGACCTATTTAAACATGGACAAACAATCAAACATTAGTCAATAAACAAATCTAAACAAGCATTCCCCATGAAATTCATTGAAACACAAGAATAAGAAAACAAAGTAAAATATCAAATAAAAGCTAATGAAATCTTATTCAAATGCTCAAACCAACATCCCATGAGGGAATTTGTGCTTCTTTGATGTGGAAAGAAGCCCTTTCCTAATCCCTTGATAAGCTTGATGATAGTTGTGAGATTCTTGATGAAAAATGATAATAGCCTAGCTATGGATGATGAATTATATGCTCACTTGGATGAAAATGTGGATGGTCTGGCTATTTTTAGGGGGCACTAGTTTTCATAGTGGTCCCCACCACACATGAAACATCCTCTAGGAAGACCCCTTCTCTCAATGAGTTTCACAACATCTTGACTCTTCTTCTTCTTATTGTTTTGATTGTTCCCACCGTTCCTATCCCTTCGACCTCCAACTTTCTAATCTTAGTGACCTTTAACATTTTTATGCTGGAAGTCAGGTTTTTCCCCTTTCTTCTTAAAGGACTTAGGAGTTGTGGACAACTTATCCTTGTTTTTCTTCTCCCTATCTGCAACTATGGATTGCATCCTTTGTTCTTGCTTGATTTCCCATTCCAACCCTTGAACTAAACCTTCATACTCAGTAGTGTTGTTAGTACAAGAGAAAGAAAATATAAAGGCTGAGTAATATTTGTCACATTGTGGGGACATAAGCATTGCACCCCCACCAGCATTGTTCTTGCTTCTAGAACCATCAAAGAAAATCTTCCATACTTCACCTTGTTGTTCTAACTATTGTTCCACCTCCTTTTCAAGGTTTGGGATCACTGAATTTGGTTCATACAACACAGACACCCAAACCAGTCTCATCAATGTTACCATTTGGGTTGTCAATGATATTTTCTACTGTCCACTCATTTAAAAGCATGTCTAGTATACTTTTTGCTTGTAATTCTTAAGCAACAACAAGCTCATTATCATAAAAAACAACACAATTAGCATTAACAACACTTGCGATATATGGTTCAATGTGATCTTTGGTTAGTAATTCATATTTAATGACCACCTTTGTCCCATATCTTGTTTGGAATACCATGTGGGACCAATGTAATGACAAGTAGCCCTTATCTTGGCAGTAAAGTCTCTTGACAAACATAAGGAAAAGTGAGGTGGTAAGTCAATGACTTAAATATCTTGAGAGATGGAAAAATGGGGGTAGGCATGTAAGGTAAGGCTTAAACCTTTGATGACACCTACAATGTTAATGGTTGTCCCATAAAGTTGGACAACTCCCTTCTCAAGAGGCTGATACTTGAGTCCTAACTTATCATGAATTTGTTTGGGCATGACATAACTACTTGCAACAAAATCTACCATGTAGTTGTGAACTAACTTATCTCCTATTATCAAAGACACATAAAATGGGGGAGGTTTCACATCCTTACTTGGTTTTTTACTATTGTATTGAGGTACATTTGTAAGGACAACCTTGACTTGACCTATTGGCACATCATTTGGAGCACTATAATTAGTTAGGGTAGATTGCAACAAGTCCTTTTGGCCTAGGATGGATAAAAAATCCCATATTGACATACTTACATTCATATTTTTCATGGATTCAATGATGTTGAAAGGTGTGAGAGTATTTACCTTTTGATGGTTCCTTGTAACAATAGGGTCTATCTACAAGTGGGCTGATTGGTGTTGGTTCCCAAGCTGTCCACCACTGATGCCTTGTGAATTTCTTTGTAAGATGTGTGTTACTTGACGATTGGAAGGGACAACAACTTCCTTGTCTTTATTTGTTGCTTGTCCAATCTTGAAAGCTCTCTTTTTGGCTCAGGTGTTGGCTGTGATTGGAGAAGTATCACTGTTTACTCCACAAAATTCCTCTCCTTACCAATTCAGGAGGGTTGTGTCACTTCCAAGGAGCTCCTGCTATTGTGAAGATTCAACATTAGACATGTCCTACTCACCTAAAACATTTTGAACCATGAATGCTTGATTGATGACACCATTTAAACATGTAGTTTGATTATGGTCCTAGTTCAAAGATAGCACCACTCATATTTTGTTGCAAGGCTATTTTGAACAGGTTCCATATCTCTGGCTGCACTAATTGGAATTGGATTGTATGGATGAAAAGGCCTTGGATTCAGATTTTGTCTTACACCTTGAAAGTTTCCTTGATATGGCTACTTGTCAGCTTGAAATGGCTAACTTTGATCTTGATTTTGAGGCTACCAAGGCTTAAAACCTTGGAATTGTTTATTTTTTAATGCTCACATGTCTGTTTCCAAAAGTTTGAAGTAGATTCTCAATCTTCTATTTGCTACTTTGTATCTCTTGTAACTCTTGAGATGGTCCTTGGAGAATAATTTCTTGGCTAACAATAGCTGGTAAAGGGGCTATTTGAAGTGTTGGAAAAGTTGTAGGAGGTTGTATATCAAGGAAAAAAGGCATAGGAGGCCTAGGGCTAGTTCTTTCAGCTTGTATGAGGCTATTTTCAGCCCTTACAACTATATCATAATCCACTAGTAATGTAGTTCCACCTATTGACTGTATCAAAATAGCAACCTCACTATTTAATACCCTCAAAAAATAAAGGAATGCATACTTAGCTGGAGGCCTTGTAGTTTCTAGAATTTTGTCTCATGTTCTTTGAAAACAGAAATTGAAGTTCATCATTCATTCATGAGGAGCTCATTTAATGTGAGTCAGTTGATCCACTAATGACAATTTGTCATACTTATCCTCAAACTGCTTGCACAATACTTCTCCTAGCTCATCCCATGTTCTGATGCAATTGACTATTAAACTCCTGAACCATTGTAGTTTTTTTCCTCTAAATGATGTTGCTAGTAGCCTCAAAGTAACATTCTCTTGAGTTATATGATGCACTAAACACAAATTTGATATTTCCTTGATGTGTTCAATTGGTGTGGTCTGATCTTCACATGAAAAATATGGCAAACTTTTAAGGGAATCCATGGGATTATCATTATGTTGATCCAATTGCAGTGGGCTACCTCCATTAAAAGTGACAAAAACTTGATTCTTTGGAACAACCATTCGTGGCACCAAGGTTTGTTGCCTCATAAGACTTGAAACTCTCATTGTAGGTGGAGTTGAAGCTGTCTTTCTTGATGAAACAACTTTCTATGTTGGTCTGCCTTTCCTTTGGGGTGGTGATAGCTGCAAATAATCAAATAGGACAAAGTTTTCCCTTGTCTGAGCCTTTCATTTGCCGCTACAACACTAGTCTACTACTAAATTTCACATTAAGAGTCACCAAATATGCTTATGTGACCTCTCAAAGGATGAAAAATTGTTGGTTGCATATAAATACCATCAAACAGATGTATTTTCTAATCTGAACCGATTAGAAGTGTCCCACTAGGCATGCCAAAACTACTATTGATCCAAATTTTCACCCCTTATGCCAAGTTGTGAAAGAACTCAGTAGGTTTGGATGTAACATGGGACTGCTTTCAGGTTGTGGGTGTCCTATTTGAACGAAGACCTCCATATTATGGGTTGGCTCCCCTTTTGATGTCACCTAACTAATGATTTCTGAGAAAAGGGTAAAAGATGCATAAAGATGAACATTTAACTAAACCTGCTAAGGGTGATACACCAAAAAACTGACTAAGACCTATAAACAACCTATTCACATTCAAAGCAATGACTTAGAACCTTGTTCAAACAACTCATTTTCACATGCATTTGCACATAAGTAATTTATAAGGAGGTTTTTTAGCAGAACTCTTAGAAGGAAAACAAAATATCACAACTCACAACATTTTCTTTAACTAACACAACTCATAACTTGTAATAGTGTATTTTCTACTAAATAGGTGCTTAACCATGAGACAAGAGTACAAGGAAAGGTAAATTTCACAAATAATCCAATCAATCACTAACAACACACAATAAAACATTAAATGAGAAGGTAAATGTTCAATTTCATTGATTCAAAGCACTCACTGTCATTACAATTCCATCTGAATTACAATATTGCTCCTACTAAAAAAGATAACTCCAAAGCCAAGATATCACTCTGCTGGAAAGAAAGAACTAACCTCAATAAATAGGATTGAAGTTAATTAAGCAAAAAACCACCAACTCCTCTCACACATGTCCATCTAGAAGGTTCTAGTCAGATGCAACATAAAAGGCCAAAAAGAACCTTTTAGAAACCATCCAAACTATCCTCCACATGAAGAAAAATCAAGCCAAGTCAATAGTCACAATGAAAATATGACAAAAATGCCTCCAAACAGCCCCTATTCCTCCAAAAATAGTCAAAACAACCTCTCACAAATCCTTCATGTCTGCTAGTCATTATTGGTCACACACACGTGCTCAACACACTTGACCCATGTGTTTGTTGCTTTTTGAAAACAAAAGACTCTAATACGCATTCAAAATAACAACTTGATTAAGTGATTCATAATACACCACTTAATCAAACTATTTTCCATTTTAAAACATATTGCAAAAGGGGCCCACCACCTCTTTGAATTACATTACATTTGCATTATAAATCGCATAAAATAAAAGTGATTTACAAATCACTTAGATAGTGTGTTGCAATTGATAAAAATGAAAAATAATGATTCACTTAAATTCTTGTAAAAGTATTAAGCAAAAAACACAACTCCTCCAAGGCATTTGATCAATTCTAACTTACCTCCACTTCTGCACTTGAGAGTCAATCACTTGGTCAACACTCTCTTGATTTTCAAAGACAAATAAAAGGCCCAATATTCAGCCTATATGAGCATTAGGGAATCTACAAACATTAGAAGGCATAATTAAAAGTCTTCAAGGCATTACCTATTTCAAAGGTTAAATACACATGGTTTTCAACACATGGCTCAAAATGAACATATAAGTCAAAATTGCCTAAGTCCTAACCTCACCACTCTACCCACATAACATATTAAAATGTGTTTCATTTTTAAAAAATAAGGAAAAAATCTCATTGGCCTCCACCATAGGGTTTCCAACCATAAACAAAAGATATGGAAAATGAAAAAAGACCATTCATTTGTGATTCAAAGGTTTTGGAGGTCGACACTCTGCCACCATGGGGTTTCTTGGAGTGCATAGAAAATGGTTTTTTGGACTGGTTTCTTGGAATTTTTATTGAAGAAATCCACAGAAAACAAGTAATGTGGTTTTTTGAAAAAAAATGTATCTCACATCATTTGAATGCCATTTTACATGCATTTAGGTCATGTCCATAACATATTTATGATCATTTTTGTTTCATTTCTTCTCTTTGTGCTGATTCATTCTTCTTTAGCCACCATTGGTGATTTCTTTGAAGCTTGAATGAAGGATTTAAGTGACAAAACTTGCACAATCAATAAAAAAATGAGCAATTCTTTGCTCAGGTAAGCTCCACTCAAACCCATGCCTTCTGTTTTTTTGTGAATAAAGCTCATTTCAAGCCTCCATATGAAGAATGAAGCAAGAAAAAAAAATTATTTTCTTCTGTATTGAAGTTAAAATAAAGAAACCCCAAGTGGGTTTGTTGTTTTGTGAAGAAAAGCCATATTTTTGGCCACAACCGTGGAAAGAAATAGGATTTTGATTTGGTATTTTCTTCCTTTCTGTAGAAAAAACTTCATTCTATTCTTTTAATATCTTTGTATATGTAAATCTGAATGAACCCATATGGGTTTTTTCTCATAGAAGAAAACATGACTTTCCTTAGTCATGGCCTGAAAGAATTGATGAGGGTTTCATATACTTTTGTTTTGTTTCAAAAACCTCATGATAACTTTTAAATACCTTTGTATTTGCAACTTTTCCACAAACCCTAGGTGGGTTTTTCGGCTTTGAGAAGAAAGAATGATTTTTTGGCCACAACCATGAAAGAGGTTATTGGAGTTTTTACATGCTTTTTTGTAGAAATTTTCTCCATTAAATTTGTTCAATACCTCGGCATTAGCATTTTTAGTTCAAACCCAAATGGGTTTTTCCATGTGTTAAATAAAAAACCCATCCTTTTCTCTGTATTTTGCAGATTAAAAACAAAACAAGATGGGTTTTGTTGTTTTGAGAAGAAAACATGATGTGTATTATGCATTCCACCTTGGACTATTCCACTATATTTTGTAAGATTGCTACTTTATCAACTGTTGGAAAATAATGATTATCCTTTCATTAGCACCTTAAATTTGTTCATATGACTTGACTATTGTCCTCTTCACCGTTTGATTATTTTTCATGTATGGTCTTAGATCTTTCAGCACCAAATCTACTTAAACCTTAATGTGATTATCATATAAGAGAAAGATTGCTTCAGTAAACAAAACGAGGTTTGTTTTTCCTTCATAGTGAGTGAACACTATATATTACACAGATGTGTGCCTTCACTAACAATCTACCTCACTTCTCTTGTGACAATTTGGACATTTGTATTCAAAATATGAGAATCCCTATTTATTCAAGAACACATCTGCCTCAAGATGATGCACACACGCACAACATTCACATGTTCCTTTAATTTCTAGTTCTTGTTTTTACTTTAGATGATAATCCTGCCTAAGTGCTATCATGAAAAAGTGTTTTTCTTTTCCAAATGCAACATTGGAATACTAATCCTACTTGTAACCCCTAGCAACTTCCTATGTTTATGCATTTGTTAGATTAGCAAGGTTGTCATGCATGTTTGCTTCACTTGTGAATAGTATCATGAAATATCAACACCATAGATGTAGAGATGACTCATGTTTTGCATTGAAACTCCAAGTTGGAAACAACTTGAGTAGGGATCTTACTGCCAATCATGGTAGTCCTATAGCATTCTTTGGCACTAAAATTTGAAGAATAATGCAAGACATGATAGATTGCATTACTGTGTTATACTTAATGCATCCTTTATTGTATCAAATGACTAAACTCATTTGTTGATTCTTTCTTAATCATGTTGGCTTGGTCTTTAAATGTAACATTTAGACTTATTGATAGGAAACCAATTGTTGACCTCTTGAAAGCAACAAACATATGAACAGGAAGATGCCTATCTTAGACACAAATTAGAATGTATGTGCAGTACCTTATTTCTCACTGCTTGATTATTTTTGTGCATTCTCCACTAAATGTAAATGGTTGATATTCTGTTGAGATTCTGTTAGCTCCATTGGTGCATTACCTTGCATCACTTTGACTATTAGAAATTTTTTCAAATGTTCAACTATTAGCAATGCTTGTGAAACACATTTCCTTGACATAGCCTCTTTTTTATCATGCTTAGGGGTTGCTCCATTTGAACACATTGTTTTAAATACATTGATATTGTAATGTGATATGCTTTCATTTTATTCATTATATTCAGAAATATATTTTCTTTTGGACCTTGCTATCCTATAACATGAAGTGGTTGTTTTGATTCCATTTTGTTGAGTGAATGATCATTGATTTGTTCAATGTGAACAGTGTATAGTTCTCTGAGTTCATGTAGACTTCAATATGTCTTAACACCATGTTCTTTGCTTTACTCTGTCATTTACTCTTCTCACACAAAGAGCTACCCATTGATTCATGTCTTCCCATATGCCACTTTGATTTTTGTTGTCATGTAGCATTAAAGGTAGCATGCAATTTTTCCTCTAGGACAACCCCAATCTTCATGGATTCCCTAACTACTGCTTGCTTCCCCTAGAGGTTTGTTACTTGGTCTTCACAAACATCTAAGTCCTTATTTGATCTTGTACAACAAAAACACCATATAATCCTCACTTTAATCTTAGTGGGTAAACACATATCACTTATGTTGGTGACATGAAAGCTCACCATCCTAGGTAATGTATGGTTGTCCAATAGGATTGAGGTGAGATGAACTTGATAGTACCTTGAATTGTTCCTTCTTGCTTCCACATATGTCTCATGATGGCTTCAGGTATGCCTTCATTTCTCCTTCATTATTTTAAGAGATGCATAATTGAACTTGATGCATCTCTAAAATCATTTACTTCTTTTAATAAAATGGATCTTGGATCCACTTAAGATGATTGAAAGACATGTCCAACAAAATGTACCTTCCTTTTAACATGATGGCAGCCTATTGATTAATTCACTATGAAAAGACAAAGTATTAATTTCTTGACAACTCACATTATGTGTAGCTTCTTTTGAATCTAATAATGAAAGTTGATCAACTGGTGTGATTCCATATTGATTTAATGCATCATAGCATGTTTATCATTGATTTGATCAAGTTGCTCAATTTCTATCCCTCTTAAAACATTAGAGGGTAGCATGTTGAGCTCTACCCTTGTGGGAGCCACATTTACCCCACATGTAATTAGCTGAATCAAAATAGTAACAAGACTTGTCCTAAATTTTCACAAGGAACAAACAGTTAGATAAACAAAGCATATCATAGGTGTGTTTGATCACTCCTTTCTTTTTTTTAGGGACACTTATGGTATGCTGCTATTTTAATGCTTGTAGACATTAGATTACATGTTTATGGATGTTTTGCATATAATTTTGATTAGGGACCTTTCATTGTTTTAACAACACTATTTTTATCCAATGCAAGAAACCTAGGAGCAGCGAGGAGGCTTTCAAATGGAAGCAGAGCAATGGAAAGGATCAAGATGATGTGAGGCCAAGCAAACGGGATTCATCATTCCACCAGGAAATTTCAGGCCCCTTTTCATGTTTTATGCAATTTATTTTTCTGTTATCTATATGTGTATAATCTCTTCTTTATAAGCATTAGGATAGCTAGTCCCTTGGCCTGTGAGAGACATTTATACACTCATGATTATCAATAAAGATTACATTTTCAATACATATTGGTTCTCTTTCTTATGTGTCTATAATTACAAAACTGAAATAAATGCAATCTATTTTTGACAATATCTTTTATGCATATTAATGAACTTAGCAGAATATGATGTATCTTTCAATGTTTAAATGAAACACAAAAGAATAAGAATAAGTTACCTGATTTCAGCTGAAAGCTAAAAATCAAGTAATAGTAACATATATATATATATACATAATATTATTCTTTATATTTATATATATAATATATATACTTGTTTATTAATTCAATGTATTTGTTAAACTTTATGAAATGAGTATATATTAATATATGTTGATATATATATGTATATGTATATATATAAATGATAGTTATTATGATAATTTTCAAAGCACATAACATAGCAATCATATTAAGTAATCTGCTAGATAATGCAAAGCACATATAATAATATGGTGCAACTTATAAAGGAATACCAACCAACACATAAAGAATGTAAGACCAAGTCAAAACCAATGAAGGAAGCACATATGAGTTATACATTGCTATGAAAGCATTAGAAGGGAAGTATACACTATTTTAAATTCCTTTAGAATAAGTCAAAGACACACTATAAAATAGGGCACTAATATATGAATGTGGCACCATATAAACAAGAGTTTGGAATGCTTAAGAGGTCTTCAAATTCACATAAGCCTAGAAATAGAATAGGGACTCAATCAAGTGCAAACTTGGCAGTATCTTGTAAAGGAATTCAAATTAGGAAACTTGTTTAACTTTTTTGTCACATATATCAAGTCGACTCATCCATTTAAATGGTGAGGACTTTGATGTGTTGCAAACATGTGAGTTATCCTAGTGATTCATTGCATGAGGATGAAAGGTGGTAGAAATACTTACTTGTTTGTAGCCTTTGGTTGCTCACAAATTAGTATAAATAGAGGTGCTCATTCTATCAAATGCATCACTTGTCAATCTGATTTCTCATAGTTATTCTACTACAAATTTAGTGCAAAGTGAGTTGAGATTTTGTGATATTGAGAGTTGTATTGTTGAATTCATTTTTTTTTTGAGAGAGATTTAGAGTGAATCTAGTAAGGGAATTTGAGTAGTTCGTAGTGGAAGTTGCAAGAAAAATTGACGAGAATATTATTTAGTTGGAAGCTTTAAATATGCATGTTGATTTCTACCTCTTTTTTATTATGTTGGAAATATTGTTTAGTTTATTGTCCTGTTGAAAGATTGTCTTTTACTTGTGTCAGATTCTTGGATATGCTTGCATATCACTTGGTTTTTTCTTGTTTTGTGATACCTTACTTTTGATATATATTCATATAGATATGTATACAACAATTGTATTATTATATAAATATAAATACTATTTGTACTATACGTAGAACGATGTTACTATATGAAGTATAGTAATACTCTAGTTGTGTAGCATAAGATAGAGTTGTTTTGTGATACTTGTTTATAATGCCAGTTTAATATAAATAGATAATGGGAAGTTTGTTCCTGGGGTTAGGATAATCCACAAGAAATGGAATAACCTAGAATAGAATAGAATACTAATGGTAAAAATATAAATCAAGCAATTGAAGTAGTGAATACAGATGACCCTCACTCGAAGTATTGGGTGTTGAATATTTTTTCCAAAGTAGTTTAGGTAGCAACTTTGTACACTATCAATTCGCTATGATCCAAGTATATACTAGACTGATAGTATCATAGAAATAGAGGTTGATTTTATGGTAATCTCTAGCTACGTAGGACACATCACTATGCTTAGAAAATGTTATTTGAAGGATGAGGTTACCAAACCAATCTCTTTATCAAAGGGAGGGCCAACTTACCAAATTTGGTAGATGTACGAGAGACCGCAATTAGTCCATGGTTGGTGGAAAAGCAGTTGAGTGATGCTTCTCATCATGCAATTGGTGGCCAATATTTGGGAGGACATTCTAGACCATTTGTATTTCTAGTTCATGTAAGTTTGTTGAAGCTATGTATGTATTAATGTTTCCATCTATATGGGAATTGTAAAAGTGAAATGTTATCCTGAATATATTTATGTGAAGTGAAATCATGCTTATATTATTGGAAATATTCTTTTTATATGCAATAGAAAATTTTGGAAATGTTATATTTCAAATGGTGCATTTATAATTCAAAAGAAAAGAAAATTTTAGTGCTCTTGTTGATTGCACAAACTATTTACTTGTGTGTAAAACTTAGAAAAATTACTAAGTAGAATAACGGGCATGTTACAAATGGTATTTGAGCTACCATTTTTAGCTTTGGAACCTATGTGCTTGCTATGTTTCCAATCCAAAATTATGTGAATGTAATGTTTGGAAATTCTTGTTACAAGATTATGCGTCTCAAGATGACTACAAGAAATTCAGTGATTAGAAATGAGTGCTACCTATAGGACAAGAAGGAAAGAGAAGCCTTTGTTCGTACCATTGAGGGAACTAATTATGACAACACCATTTGGCTAAGCAATACTAATACATTCAGTCATTCCCTTTCATGAATTAGTCAAGAGAAGAGAAGGATGAAAGATGATGCCAACTCCAACTATTTACCTTCTATCTCTCCAAAAAAGTCTGACTCTTTATCACTTTCTAGGGATATTCCCTTAGAATGTAGTGTTAGTCTAGTCATGATATTTAGGGATCCTCGAGTTCTTCCCTTAGTAGAAGTCATTGTTATAGCCACAAGTGGTGAATCAAAGGGTTATGTACCTCAAACTATGTGTCTAAGGACAAATATGAGGGTTATTATCCTTCTGAGGATATATATGAGAAAAAATATGAGGGTTATACCCCAAAAATTTGTGTATCAGAAAGTGAATCAGAGGGATATTCTCCCTTAGGCTATCTTAATATTCATTCTATGTAAACTCAAGGAAATTGAAAAATCATTTTTATTGTAAATGAAAATTATGATTTTTGCAAAACAAAATTGAATGAGTTCTTTAAATAGAATTTCTTATGTGATTGATAGATCTTTTGAAATGTTGCTAACATTGAGAAAACCTTCATAGATCTAATTAAAATGAAAACCTCTAGGTATAACCAATTTGTGGAAAAGATGGTTAGGAAAAGAACTAATCTCGAGGAAAGTCAAGAAGTAGGTCAAGGCACTAAGAACATTGAAGCTAAATTGGACCGTATACTAGCTATCATGGATGTGACTAGAGCAAGAATAGGAAACCTTGAACAGGAAGTTAGGGGAAAGGAAAGGGTAGAACATGAAGTTCCAAATAATGAGGAAGAAGTTCCCAATAATGAGGAAGAAGGAGAGGATTTCCGAAATCATACTAAATCTAGTGACCAATAGAGTGATAGGTCTCAATCTCCATATGAGGGAGCCAAAAAGAAGCATTTGGAAAGTGAGTTATCCAGAGACATGAGAAAGATCACACCACAAAAATTTTAAGGTAGTGTTAATGGGGATGTGGCGGAAGCACAACTTACAAAAATGGAGAAATATTTCAAAATCATAAATTACTTTGAGGTCACTAAATCCATATGGGGAGCATTTCAGTTAGCGGGTGAAGCATCCAACTGGTGGATGAGTAAGAAAATGGAGCTTGGGCTTAGTTCATTAAGCCTCACTTTGAGGAAATTTATGAATATTTTCCAAAATCAATGGTATCCCCAACTCTTCTATAGCCAAAAGTTGATTGACTTCCAAAATTTGAGGCAAGGTGACTCTTCAGTGAATGAGTATTGGGAAAATTTCACTCGAATTTTGAAGTATGTGCCTATGTACTAAAAGGACAAACAATTCTGCATAAGGAAGTTTATCATGGGTGCAAATAAGTGGTGAGGTAGATACACACGATCTAGCTACCATAGAATTAGTGTATGAAAAGGTAATTAAGTAGGAACAAAGGCTTAGGTCTATCTCAAACTATTGGGAAAGAACTAAAAAGAATTCTGGTTGGATGCAAACTAACCAATCTCCAAGGAAGGGCCTAGTGAAGGGCCAAATTTTTTAGAAGAAAGGGGATAAGGGATATCAAAGAATGAATCAAGGAAAGAGCAAAGGGGAAACAATAAAAAATTTAATGACAATATTGGTGGAAATGAAAGTAACTCTGGAAGACTAGTGAAAAGGAAGGGACTAGTGAAAGGGTGTTATACATGTGGTGGGGACCATTATACAACTAATTTTCCAAACAAACCTTCAGGGTCACAACCACATGGAAACCCTCTTCCTTCTCAAAAAGTTGTAGAACAAAAAAATATTGATGTTGTAGTGGATAATCGACAAGCAGAGTACCAAATTACTCTAGTGAAAGTATCAAGTACTTTGTTTGGAATTCCTATTCCTATTTTAATAGATATTGGTGCCACAAAGAAAAAAAATCACCTAGAATAGCAAGTCAAATGTCTAGAAAATTTGGCTACATGGAACAGTCTTGGGTTGTTGAATATGCTAACCAGACAAGAGTTGAGGTAAGTTAATGTTTATTCTTAAAGAAAGAGTTGAACTTCTAACTTTATCAATGGAGGTGAATCCATATGTAGGTCCCTTAGGATCTTATGATGTCATCTTAGGGATGAATTGGCTATGGAGACATAGGGCCAAGGTATATTTTCATATGAAAATAGTAGAACATGTTTAGACAATCTAGGTAACTGGGTGTCAATGTAAGGAATGCCTAAAGAGGTTAAGTTACAGTAGACATACATAGTGCAGATGCATAGAGAAAAGAAGAAAGGTTGTCAACTCTTTGCAATAAAAATGGAGAATCTTGAGGAATGTAAGGAATTCACCTCTCAAGATCATATAGTTTATTATGGACTTAAAGATTTTCAAGATGTCAAAGAAGGTGAGGTATTTGAATCTTGAAAAATGGATATGGAGAAATATATTACTTTATGAAAATTTGAGGATGTATTTGTAGAAGAATTACCTTGGATTACCCCCTAAGAGGATATTTGATTTCTCCATCTATATAGTACCAGGGTCAGAACCTATATTGAAAGTACCTTAGAGGATGACCACAACTAAATTAATGGAGTTAAAGGAACAACTAGAAGAGTTTTTGAATCAAGGATTGATATGACCTAGTGTTTCACCTTGGGGAGTGCTAGTAATCTTTGTAAAGAAGAAGGATCGTACGTATTGATTATCAGTTGTTTAACAAAAAAATGATAAAGAATAAGTACTATTCATTGCCATGTATCAATGATCTCTTTGATTAGATGTGAGGAGCAACAATATTTTCGAAGATTGATCTATGTGTTGGGTATCATCAACTTAGAATCAAGGATTAAGATATTTTCAAAACTGCTTTCATAGCTAGATAGAAGCATTATGAGTTCACAATCCTACCTTTTGGACTAAAGATTGCACCTACAACATTCATGAACCTTATGAACAATTTATTTAGGGACTGTCTAGATAGATTTGTGTTAGTCTTATTGGATGCCATCTTAATCTACTCCAAGAATGAAAAAGAACATCTCAAGCATTTAGAGATCATTCTCCAAATATGAAGAGAGCATAAGTTATATGGGAAACTCTCTAAGTGTACCTTTTTCTAGAAGAAAGTACAATATTTGGGTCACATAATTTTAGTTGTGAACCATAGATTTTTGGGCATGAGGCTTATAGGCTACTCTTGCACTCTTAGGATGTTTCACCTAAAAGGAGAGATATAAACCTCATGCAAAATCAATGTGGTTCACTCAAATTAGGAAATGTATGATGCAATTAAGACTAAATGGGATGATCTAAGTGAAATTGAACTAAGTAATTGAATGATTATGAATGCAAAACCTAAGAATTATGCAATGTTGGAAAACACAATGTGATATGCAAACATGAACTAAGTATGAACAAATGCATAACATAAAAGAAGAAGGTTGAATCAAAGTGCACCTGGAGATCTAAGGAAGATTCTAGAATATTCTGAATGTTGAAATAGATCACTGAAAAAATCACCAGAGGGACTCATTTGCCACCAATGGAAAATTATTCCTACTAATGAAAACTACTAGAAACTAGTTGCTGAGTGTTAGGATTTGAAATTTGACAAAATCCGGATGTCCAGCCTTAAGGTGGGACTCATTCGCCACTAATGGAAAATTATTCTTCTCCCAAAATTCTAAGAAACCAGGAACCAATTATGTAGCACCAAATCTGAGGGTCTGCTTGTCAGGTTGATGAAGTCAAATTTGTAGAAATTGGACTGTAGGTTGTCTCCAAACTTGAAATAGGATTGATTTGACTTGAAACACTTTGTTGACTTGTTGACCACCTTTCAACACCTAATTTCTTCAAAAATGTACATACACGAGTCTGCAAACACAAATGCAAAAGGGGAAAATTGGTTGAGGGTTAGAGAATAGGGTTTTTCCTTGGTCAAACCCCGCTTTGGTAATCAAACCCTAAACAATGAAATGAAATGAAAAGAGTACATGATAAATAGATAACATGCAAATTTCATAAACTTACCACACCTTTGATGCTCAAAATTTGAAGATATGCCAATATTTGCTCCAAAATGCTTGATTGATGCTTGATTAAATGGTGCAAAGTGCTCAAATGTGATTTGAATGCTTAGTGAATGAGAAGATTCCTTGAATGTGTTAGGAGATGTAAAATGAGGAGAAAAACACTTATTTATACACACTTATGCCTTAGTAACCCAATGATACCTCACACAGGCTAACATCAAGTAATTTTGAATAAAAACCCGAATGAAAATTTGAAATATTTTTAATTTGGAGCCAAGAGGGACTCATTCATCACCCATGGCGAATGGGCCCCACCTTGGAACTAAAAGTGGGTGTCGGGAATTATCTTTCATTTAATGTTGTTTGTCGGTTTTACATTCAATAATACACTTAATTAAGCCTTATAAGGTCATAATGGGGTCAAATAAAGAATAAGAAAGGTGTAAATAGTGAAATTATGCCTAGAAAAGCATGAAATATTGTTACAAGACTTTACAACACTTCAAAATAGGACTTGATAAGTGATGAAAAGGTGATTTTTAGGTGAATTGTAATGAATAGAGTCTAGAAAAGTGTAGAAATTTATTACAACACTTCACAACACCTTCACAAGATGTCATAATTTGAATTTTAAAGACCTAATGTGAATGTTTAAGCCACATTACAACATTAAATCAAAGAAAAATGGAGAAGGATGAACTTGCTTGAAACTCACACTAAAGTGGCCATGCATATCGAGAAGGAGGTCCCAATGCACTTATGTTAGCAAGATGGAATAACAACAATCAAGAGGGATGATCAATCCCCCAAGATGAAGATCCCATGGAAAACTAAGCATAAGAACAAAGGAACACACAAGTGAAGAAAAGAGAGAATTGAATGAAGCTTCGATTGTCTATCCAACTAGTTGTCAATTAGATCTAGGCTATTTGTGAGAAAAAGAAAATGCATACTCACTTTGGGGTGATAGAACTCATGGTGGTCAGCTGGGTCAGAAGGCCCAAAATGTGAAGTACATACACTAGTTGGTATGCATTCACAAACACATAGGTGGCTATGGGGAGAGTCATGCCACTAAATGGGCTTCCCGCTCAAACATATCAAAGTTATACTTCCTGATAACTTTAACAAGGTGCCACAAGGGAAAATGTTGGTTCATGCTTCATAAGACAAGCAAAGCTTCGTATGCTTATAACCCATGAACAAAGAGCAAGGTACCACATGTATGTAAGTTGTGTTATACAAGGTGGAAAAAAAATGCAAAAAAGTAAAATGTTTAAATGCAAAAATATAAAATGTAAAAGTGTTCAAAGGAGTCTTGTTAAAATCATGTGAGATATATCACTTAGGGAACATTGTGTCTAATTTTTCCAACAGAGGAGCAATCAAAGAATAAAATAATCACAACTTAGGGGATACAATGCATCACATCAAACCACCAAGAGGAATGTAATATGATAAGATAGATCACACTTATGAAGGACATCAAACCCAATGTTTTCCACAAAGTGAAAAATGTGTCATATGAAACAAAAAGGATACATTAAGAACCAATAATGCAAACGAAATTATGCCAATGTATGCCCCCCACTTTAAAGGAATTGCTACACCTTGTTCTGTGAGTAATTACTTTAAAGTAGAAAATAAAAAATGTGAAAAGGAAAAAAAAGACATGAGAGCCAACTCAAAAAGCCCTATGCCAAGTCATATGTTTCAAAGTTAGGTTGCTTCATGTGAATGAAAAATAAAACAAAAGAAAGGGAGTTTTCCCCATAGAAAAGAACACACAAAACACATAAGGGGTCTATGGATTTGGGGTCAATATGTTCATTGCTACAATGATTTTATGAAAGAGCTCAAAACTATCATCATTCCCCAAAGCACATAGAACTGGAAGAATGACACAAAGAGAGTGAAAACAAAAGAAAAATAAAGTCCATTTTGGGTCAACATGGAAGAGACATTGTAGTCTCAACACTTTGCATCATCCCCAAAAGGAAAACACAAGCGAAAAGAAAACAAAAAGGAAAATGAAAAGAAAAATATTTTGGGCCAACATGGAGACATTTTGGTCTCAATGCCTTGCGTCATCCCCAAAGGGAAAAAAGAAAAGAAAAAGACAAAGTAAAAATGAAAAAGGGACTGATTGGGTCAACATGGAAGAGAGATAGGGCATCTCAATGCTTTGCATCATCCCCAAAAGGAAAACACAAAACAAAAGTGAACAAAAGAAAAGGACCTTTTTGGTCAACATGGAAAAGACATAGGGCATCACTACACTTTGTGTCATCCCCAAAAGGAAAACACAAAACAAAAGTGAAAAAGGAAATGCATGAATATAGAAGAATAAAGGTACAAATTGAGGAAGTGCATAAAGAGAGAGAACATCAAACACATGATACAAGGGAACACGATACACACATACAAGAAAAATGGAAAGGAGCTAGTAATGCAAATGTAAGTCATCCATTAACCAGGTTATTGGTTTCTCAATCTTAAGTAGTTAAGTGGAAAATGAATAACATAGTTAAGAGACAAAGACAAGTGCATTGCAAGGATAAGGCTAGCAACTTCATGGCCCCCACAATGTGTAGAGAAAGAATGAGCCGAGTTGGGTGATGGGAAAGGATCATGCAATAGTGAGAATAGAAAATTCTACAATTATGGCATGAAGAGAGGCTTTATTTTTATGGGATAATAGGAAAGCAATCGGTATAAGTGAAGTGATACTTGTCCAATATGTCTTTCAATGTCCAAAATTCTTTGGTTCGATGTCCAAGAATATGATGATATTTACAATATGGTATGTTAGAATCTTTAGGATGGATGACCAACCTATTCATAGGTGGTAAGAGTATAAGGCCTTTGTTTAAAAGCGCTTGAAGTCTCCTTTCACATTCAAGTGGAGGATGAGTAGGAAACTTGAGTTTTTTCAATTTATAAGGTCATTTTTGTTTGCTGGATTCTCCCTTTTCATGAATGGAAGGAGGGAGAGGACACCTAGTGATACTAACATCTATGTTATCAGAATCAGGTAATGGTTGTTCATGTGGAAGGAGAATGTTTAAGTTAGGAGGAGAATCAAAGATCATTGTACCATCATTGTGAAGTCTCCAATATTCAAAATAAGGCTTATCAGCATGAGGAGGATCTTGATATTCTAGTCCTGTTGTATTTTCTTTTGTTGATTTTTGTTCAAGAATTTGGTGAATGTCATGTTCATGGGTTATCTCACAACCTTGTTTACTTAGATAGTAAAGCCTTTTCCATATGTTTCTTCAAGGTTTATGATAGAGCTCCAGAATTCTGCAAAATTTTATTTTTTCCCCATGGGCTTAGTCTCCATTTTAAACCCTTGTCCCCATGAATGAGTAGGGTTTTTATTTGCAAAGGTATGCAAATGTTATAATCGCAAGTTCACTTGCCCTGTTAGTCACCAATCTCTTAAGTCACCTTTTAAGCCACATTTGCAAGTTATTTTACTGACCCCTCAAGCTTGAGGTACTGATCATCAATTATTCCCTCGACTTTAGCCTTTTCCTTAAATCGGGTCCTAAATTATCCCAATGACTTAAAATTAAGTCATTTACCCTCTAAGGGTCATGTCACTGTCATCTTAACCAGGTCCTTTCTATTAAATGCTAACATCATTAAGTGTGGGTTTCGAGATGCGTAGATCCAGCATGAAATTTCAACCATACCTTGCCAGCTCATGGATGTTAAGTGTTGGTAGGTTAAAAGCAATGAGGTTGGTGACATAAGGACACCTATCTTTGTATGACCATGGGGCCCAGTCTCCACTACCCTGCCTATTGTCTGGTGTGTTTGACAAATGATTGAGATCAAATTCGGGAAACAATCTTCACCATTCCTGGCTAGCTCACTGAGAGAAAGTGAACGCCAGTTAAGGCTAGCGAGATCATCGAGATCTTGACATCTGTCCCGATCTACTTAGTCTATGCGATGGGTGGAGCCCACAGAGATAGAGACTATCATCCGAGATGGATGAACATCATTGGCCGAGGACACATTAGCAAAGCACTGCTAGAATTCAAAGATATTCAAACTAAGGCCAGCCACTTGATTTTCCATTTGGGCTGAAGATCAATGGCTTATAGTCAAAGACAATAAATGGCTCATGATAGCCATTTTTACTCTTCAACAATCATGCATTAATGGCTAGATTTTTGTAGGAATGATCAAATCGATCTCTATGTGTGTGAAGATTTAATTGCAAAAAATCATGAAGTGCAATCTATAGACTTTCATGCACTTACAAATGAAATAGTGATAATATGCTTGCCAGTGAATTTCCCACTTCATGCTTGTGCATTTTCTCATGCAATATTAGTAATCAATAGCATTTGCTCACTTAATATATAGAATTGAATTAGTTGTAATTCTTTTCATAGCAACTAAGCAGCTAAGTTCTTAGACTATTGCATAGAGAGAGGATCAAGAGTGTGCTTGTGATTGCAAGATGAGCAGGTCTATGGTCACATCATTTTTAGTGTGAAGATCTTCCAAGCTTCAATCTTAGAGGCCTTGAGGAGAAGATTTTGGGCACAAAAAAATCATTCATGTAGACATCGAGGAAAGAGAGCCTTCACTAGTGATGGTTAGATGTGGCCACAAACCATGGAACTAGGTTGGGAGCTCGAAGGGGAAGGAGATAAAAAGAAATGAAGCTATTGGGCCTTCCATTCAAACCCAATGAAAGCTTCGCTATGGTCGTGGCTCCTTCGGTTAACAAAATTCTCCAATCGACCTTACTAGCAACCCCTCTGACATTGAAACAGAGACCGACTCCAAATACCACTAGTATCTGGTGACCATGGGTTGAGCTGTGTCATCTAAGATGGGAGTGTTTTCTATCCCTCCTTTGTCAATTTGAACCTTGAGTGGAAGACACATTTCTATGGCAGACAAGGACAAGGTCTAGGAGGGTGGCAAAGTCTCTTCCCTGACCCTTGCTATTACTTAGAGTGGCCATGTGTATTGAGGTGTGCGCATTTATGGAAAAGGGCCTACTGGTGTGAAATGAAGGTGGTGGTAAATATATTTTTGTGTTGTTAAATGATTTATGGTTTTTCATTTTCTTCTCTTGCATGCAAGGCATAATTTTGAGGTGTTGGAAGGTGACGGTGTGCCCTCATGGCCTTACAGGTTTTGGTGTTTCCGCTTTGTTGGCGATGGAAGAAGATTTTGGTGGTACTTTGCTTCTTCTTCTTGGCGGTTATGTTTTTCTATTTTCCCCATGTCTAATAGAATTATCATGTGGGGATTTTGAAATGCAGTTGAAATGAGAGGTGAAATGAAAAAGAAAGTGCCATAGGAAGTTCTTATTTTCTTCTTTTTCCTAGACAATGGATATAAAATGTTTTTTATTTCACTTTAATGCTCCATGCTCCTCATAAAACCTGGAATCCATGCTCAAAATGTTAGATGAGATCAAGAAACAAGAATATATGAGGGTTAGACAAATGATTAAGCATAAAAACCCTAAAATTTAGACCATGTTACAATGTGTTTTGACTTTAGGTGTAAAATTGAAACTTTGAACTCTACAAAAATTGAGAAAAACTAACACCATTGCATAGATTATGAAATTCTACCACATTTTTAAAAAAAAGCTTCAAAAAAGACCTATGTATGACCAAGATATGGCAATTTTAAACTTGACTATAAAAGCGCTAAACCAGAGAGCATATTCGCTAAAATAGAGACCATATGTGCTAAAACTTAGACCATATGTGCTAAAATATCCTGAGTATGCACTGAAACAAGAGGTGAATGCACTGGAAGATGCTATGTATGTGCTATAACAAAGCCTGGATGCGCCAAAAGTCACCATCTATGCATTGAAAGAAGCCACGGGTGCACTACATCAAGATTCACGACCAAACACGCCAACAAAAACTTTCCAGAAAATGTTAAAAATAGGGATACACCCCACGGTGAGCACCAAAATGTGAATGATTTTCCTAGACCTATTCAAACATGGACAAACAATAAAACATTAGTCAATAAACAAATCTAAACAAGCATTCCCCATGAAATTCATTCAAACACAAGAATAAGAAAACAAAGTAAAATATCAAATAAAAGCTAATGAAATCTTATTCAAATTCTCAAACCAACATCCCATGGGGGAATTAGTGCTTCTTTGATGCGGAAAGAATCCCTTTCCTAATTCCTTGATAGGCTTGATGATAGTTGTGAGATTCTTGATGAAAAATGATAATAGCCTAGCTATGGATGATGAATTCTATGCTAACTTGGATGAAAATGTGGATGAACTTGCATAAACCTGTAGATCATAACCTTGCTTGAAGTTGTGTATCCTAAATCAATATAGAAGGCCTCTATTTATAATGGAGGATGGAGGATTGAAGGAATAGGAAAAATGTGGGATTAAAGATGGGACTAGTGGCATTGTGCCACTTGTCAACATGCTAATGAAGGAGAGTGGAGCACATTTTGAACAATGTGAATGTTAAATGCATGTAGGTAGAATTTGAAATTCAAAAGATGTCTTGTGGAAGAAGAGTTGTAAGAGGAGTTAATGCCAAGTTGGCTCAAGGAGAGGACATATAAGAGCCATAAATTCCAAGTTGGAGGACAAAAGTCCTTTAGGAGGGAGAATTCAAATAAGTGGAATATTCCAAGAATATGCCATATTTGAATGGAAATAAGAGGAATTAATAAACCAAATAAATTGATTTACATGTGCAAGTTGCAAAAGATAGAGGAAATGAGGATTAGTGTTTACGAGTTAATTAGGATTTAATAAACTTAAATGGAATTAGTTGATTTGACATTTGATTTAGATATTTAGATTTATTTAAATCAAATGAGAAGATATTTGGGAGATTAGTAATTTAATTAAATAAATTTAATTTATTCAATTAAATGAAGAACATTAGGATTTAATTAAATAAAGTTGATTTATTTAATTAAAGAGAGCACATTAGTATTTTAATTAAATAAAGTTGATTTATATAATTAAAGGAGTAAAATTATGAAATTATCTGATAAGGTTCATTATTTGTTTTTTAGGAGGAATTATTAAATAAAGATTATTCAATTAATTGTTTAGTGTGGACATGATTAAGGAAGAATCGTTGTTAGTTAATTAGGATTGAGTGCATGATATTGATCAAGATATTTTGAGTGTCTACACAGATGACCCACTGTTGAAAGCTTTAACAAAAATGGGGAAGAGACCAAAAATGGATGTGCCTACATTCAATGGGAGTTTAAATCCAGAGGAGTTGATAGATTGGTTGAATGAGATGGAGTATTTCAAATTCAAAGAGGTACAAGACCCTGATAGAGTGAGATTTGCTAAGAAAAGGCTAAAAGGACATGCCTCAATATGTGGGAGAGAAGTCCAATTATAAAGGGAAAAAGAGGAAAAGAGAACATTACCAAATGGGATAAAATGGTAGAAAAATTAAAAAGGTAGTTTATTCTAGAGCTGGTTATGAGTTAGATTTGCTCAAGAGGATTCAAGGTTTGAAGCAAGCTAAAAAAAGTGTTAAAGAGTATACAAAATAATTTCATAAAATCCTCATTAGAACTAGACATTCAGAAGTAACCAAGGAGAAGATTGCAAGGTACATGAACAGGCTGTGATCAAGCATTCAAGAAGAAGTGGCATTGGTTAGAGTTGTGACAATGGAGGATGCCTATCAAATTACATTAAAGATAGAGGAAATATTGAACAAGAGATTTGAAAGAAAGCATAAAGGAAGTGGGTGTGGAGGAAAAGTAGGAGGAAGAACATACAAAAATGAAGAAATTCATAAAAAAGAGTTCAAAGAATAAAGAGGGCAGAAAGAGGGCAGCAAAATATGAGGATGGACAAAGCTCAAGAGATCAAAATTTCAGAGGTAGAGGTAGAGGTAGAGGATGTGGTTATGGTGGAGGCCCATTTAGGGTCACTTGTTACAAATGTGGAGAAGAAGGCCACTGAGCCTATGATTTCCCACAAGAAGAGAAGCCAAAAAGGATACAAGAATACCTAGAAGAGTAGCAAATGTGAATGAGGAAGAGGTACATTCTTTACAATCTGAAGATGCTAAAGATGGAGAGATTTTAATGACAAGGAGAGCACTCTTGAATGAAGACAATGAGCCTATGCAAAGAAAGAAATTGGTCAAAACAAGGTGAAAGTGTGAAGGAAAGGTGTGCAACATCATAGTTGATAGTGGCAGCACAAAAAATCTTGTGTCCAATGAGATGGTGAAAAAGTTGAAGCTTGAGAGGAGAAAACACCCTAATCGATACCAGATTACTTGGGTGCAAGATAATCAGAAAATGTTGAGAAGTGAACAATGCAGTGTGAAGTTTAAAATTTGGAATTACGATGATGAAATTCTTTGTGATATCATCCCTATGGATGCTTGTCACATTTTTCTTGGAAGGCCATGACAATATGACCAAAAATCCATACATTATGGATGTGCTAACACCTACACAATTGTGAAAGATGGAGTGAAGCATAAGCTTAAACCTTTGAAGGAGGAAAATGTTCAAGTTTTTGGTAATGCTAGAGTTTTTTTAGTTGATGCAAGAAGATCTCTTGAAGGTATGAAGCATGAGAAAAAAAATTTTGCTATTATTCCTAAAGTTACCAATGAAGTTGTAGATGAAGTTCCTGTAGAGGTTGTTAATTTGCTGCAATATTTTAAGATGATTGTTTCAGATAATGTGCCTGAAGGACTCCCACCCATGAAAAAAATTAGTCATCAAATTGATTTGATTCCAAGGGAAGGTTTTCCAAAAATGGCAGCCTATAGAATGTCACTTACAAAGAATGAAGAGGTAAATAGACAAGTTGTTGATTTGTTAAAGAGAGGTTTAATAAGAGAGAGTTTAAGCCCATGTGCAGTGCCTGTTCTTTTGTCACCAAAGAAAGGAGAAGAATGGAGGATGTCCATGGACTCCAAGGCTATCAACAAGATTATAGTAAAATACAAATTTCCATTACTAAGGGTGGATGATATCATGGACTGCTTGAGTGGAGCAACATATTTTAGAAAGATTGATTTGAAGATTGGGTATCACCAGATAAGGATACGTGAAGGAGATGAATGGAAGACAACATTAAAGATAAAGGAAGGTTTGTATGAGTTGTTAGTCATTCCATTTGGGCTAACCAATGCACCTAGTACGTTTATGAGGTTAATGAATGAAGTGTTGAAAGAGTTCTTCGGTAGATTTGTGATTATGTAGTTAAAATGAAATCTCAGAGGGATGGAAAGTGTATGAGATTCGCTAGGGTTTCATGGTGTCTGCGACCACTCTTGGCCCCTCTTGCATCATACTATGTTTTTAGTGCAGGAAACTCCTCTTTTCCTATGTGTACGACCACATTTAGTGCATTTTTTGTGTTTTAATATGCCTTCAACTAGCTCTAACCCAGTAGTTCATGCTGGTGTTAGTGGTTTGTCATCTTTGCTCAATGGCTCCTCCAAAAAAATGATCCTAAAAATTTGTTCCAAAATTCTTTCACGAAGTAAGTGTTCTGACTCACCAGCTAATGTGGTTTTTCCTTTACTAGTTTTTGATTTTGCTTGTCAATGGCTTGAGCAACATACCCTTGTTGGGTATTTTTTTGGGAGCACTCCCCTTGAAAGTGTGCTTAGGGAGTGGGTTAGCAAGGCCTGGGTCCCTCGTGGGGTCTTCCTTGACATGGTCCAAAATTTAACCTAGGGTTTCTTTTTGTTCCACTTTGTGGAGGTCAGTCATGTTCAGGCTATCTTAGCCCATGGTCCCTAGTATGTTAGGTCTTCTTTGTTAGTTTTCTTTGAATGGACCCAATATTTTGTTGTCTTAGATGACACCAAGTTGTGGGTACCGATTTGTATTGAATTTCCTAGTTTACCGTTGCCTTGTGTGCCTTTTTTGAATCATATTGCATCCTTGTTGGGTAGGGTTATTTGCATTGAGCCAGATAGGTTCATTCAGGCCCGACCCTAGAAAAGGGTTTGTGTAAAAGTGGACCTTTCCAAATATTTGAAAGACTCCATTAATATCCAAATTGGAGCTCTCTGACACACCCAGAAGGTCACTTATTTTAATCTTCCCAACATGTATTATAGGTGTCAGTCCATAGACTAGAAGATCAAGGACTACCCTTTGGCAGTGCCACGTACACCTCCACCACAAGATGTTGGAAAACCTCATCCGATGGATGCTTTTGTTTCCAAACTTCATGAGAAATGGACTATGGTTACAAACCACAAGAATAAGTCCACTAGTTCTGGGTCAGCCCCCAAGGCTTCTTAACCAGTGAAAGTTGTTCCAAACCCTTTAGTGAAGGGGAAGGAATCTCATGTTGGGGATGATAATGTTCCATCGCAGCCTAGGCCAAAGGCAATGCCTCATCCTCCTGCTATCATGATAGCACAACTGAATTTTTCTCATCCCGTGTCAGAAGCTCAAAGGCAGTCTAGCAGCCCTTCTCCACCAAGGGATGAAGGGGAATATGTACAAGAAAAGTAGAGATTTACCTCTCCTTCTGTCTAGATTGGGTAAGTTCCACCAGAATTTTTTTAGAATCATCTCTTCTCTAAATGAAGAGGAACCAAACTATGATGATATGGAGGAGTTTCATTCATGAATTTCCTCTCATGGAATGTTCAAGGTCTGATAGACCTCTCTAGGAAGTATTCTATCAGGGATACCTTGAGTAAGTAATCTAGTATTGAAGTGCTTTGTCTCCAAGAAGTTAAAATTTCTTGTTTTTTTATTACTTCGGCTTGTTGCTCTATTTGGCTAGCCAGTAAAATGTTTTGCACAGCTCATGATGTTGGGCATGGTGGAGTTGTCACCCTTTTGTCTACACACTGACACTCTTGTGTGGTCGACCATGGGTCTGATCCCACTCATTGGCTTGTTTTGATCCTTCTCAACATTGATAATCATTCCTTTGGGATTATTAATGCCTATGCCTCTAATGATGCCATGGAACGATCTTTGCTTTGGCGCTAGATTGTTGATTCATTTCTAGTTTCTACCTAGTTACTGTGTGGGGATTTCAATATGGTTGAGATGGCGTATGAAAAATATGGCACCTTTCCATTCAGATGGGCAGCTGGTGAAAGGGAGGCATGGTTTTACATGTGCAATAAATTGGGGATCTTTGATCCCAATATTGGCTGCCATCATTCAAATTCTCTATGGCACATTTGGTGTAATTACAGGGTTGGTTCTAATAGATTATTTAAGTGCCTTGATTATGCCATGATCTCAGCTCAATCTTTTTTCTCTTTTGATAGTTCCTCTCTCCTAGTTAAGCTGTTTGTGGATGTGAGTTTGTTAGACCACTTCCCCATTTCTTTTCACATTGAATGGGAGACTCGACAACCTCACACGTGTAAAATTGATTTTTTTCTAAACACGTCTTTACTCTACCACAAGCCTACCCTGACCCACATTAGTAGAGTCTAGAATCTAGAGTGCAGGCTTGCTCATCATACAAGATGGATTACTTGGTGGAATGATGCTATCACTCACACGACTAGATTTTTGTGCATTTATGGGTTCCAACTAGCTATCTTTTGTCAATGGTCTTATGAGGCTACCACCACTAACCTCCACTCAACTATTGAAGCTTTGGTGGCCAGCCCTTTTTCCCCATCATTGCAAGTCAGGGTGGAAAAATTAAGGCACAAAAAGCAAGTTGCAACAATTATACTACCAGAGGTGCACAAATCAAAGCCTGGTTACATAGGCTAAAAATTGATTATCGTTCCTCCAAAGAGTTTTTCTTGGCTCTACACGCTAGATACTCATCCTTGGGCATTAAAAAAATTAAAGATGGCGCTTAGGTGCTTTCTAACCTTCCTGACATTCTCCAGGCCTTTGTGTGTCATTATGAGCAGGTTTTCACTATGCAAGAACCCATGCTTGTGTGACAACAAGCCCTCCAGGATTGCCTTGTTGTTGTACCAAATAGGCTTTCCTCATCCCAGAAGAATTTTTGTGATCAATTTTTAACAATTGATGATCTCAAGGAGGCTATCCATTCCATGGATGATGACAAAGCCCCGGGGATTGATCATGGGTTCCCTTGTGGATTCTACAAAGCCCTATGGGACTGTGTTGGGAAAGATCTATATCATGTTTACTTAGAGGATTTTCATGCTAATTCTCTAGATAACTTAATAAACAAAGGCAATACAAAATTCATACCTAAGTATGATGATCCCAAAGATATTTTCAACTGGAGGCCTATCACGCTTCTCAATTTCTCCTACAAAATCATAGCCAAGGCTTTGGATTTGAAGATCCACCATCTTGTACCTTAGATTGTCCACCCAGAGCAAACTGGGTTTATCAAATCTAGGTTTATTCTGGATAATATTATTGTTGTTTGGGAAGGCATGGAATGGGCTAGGCATTCAAATCAAAAAGCCATGTTTATCAAAATTGACTTTGCAAAGGCCTATGACTGCATTCAATGACCTTTTATTCTTGCTATGCTGAAAGCTTTAGATTTTGGGCCTAATTTCATTCAGGTTATTCGAATTCTCTTTACGGATGCCTTTTCTTGTATCACCATTAATGGTCATCAATCCTCTGCATTTGGACTTTTTCATTCCATTCGGCAAGGGTGTCTGCTTTCCCCCTCTCTGTATGTGCTTTTTGTTGAAGGATTTGGCTACCTTCTAGCCAACATGGTTTCCTAGTAGCATGTCAAGGTAATTTCTCTTCCTAACTCTCAGGCTCAACTGGTTAATGGCCATTTTATGAATGACTCTTTCCTCACTCTCTTGGAGGTGAGATCATTTCATGGGTTAGCAAGTTTTTATAAAAATTTCATCAAAGGTTTTAGTAGCATATGTGCACCATTAACTAAAACAATGAGAGGTGATAAGAAGGTATTTAAGTGGACTATAGGGTAAGCGAAGAGCTTTGACCTGTTGAAGAGTAAAGTGACAATGCAACCTGTTCTAGCACTTCCAGATTTCAACAAGGTGTTCCAAGTAGATTGTGATGCAAGTGGGAATGCTATTGGGGCTATTTTAAGCCACGAAGGTAAGCCTATTACATATTTTAGTTAGAAACTTAATGATGCTAAGAAAAAGTATTCAATTTATGATCAAGATTTTTATGCAATCATTCAAGCACTTAATAAATGGAGACATTATCTTATGCCAAAAGAATTTGTTTTGTATACCGATCATCAAACACTCCAATATTTGAGTAGTCAAGGGAAGTTGAGTCAAAGACACATGAAAAGGGTTGGGTTTTTACAAACTTACACATTTTTTTTAAAACATAGGAGTGGGAAGTCTAAAAAAGTTGTTGATGCTTTGAGTAGAAGACAAGGTTTGTTGATTGAAATGCAGGTTGAAGTTTTGGGTTTTGATGAACTCAAGAATATGTATGAAGGAGGCTTGGATTTTGAAAAGGCATTGTAATCTTGCAAAGAGCCTATTGCAACAAATAGAACCAAATGGTTGGATTATTTAATCTAAGATAACATGTTGTTTGAAGGTAACAAGTTATGCATTCCTATAGGTTCTATGAGGCTGAATTTAATTAAGGAGAATCATAGTGGTGGACTTGCATGTAATTTTGGTTTTGACAAGACTATTGTGTTGGTTGGAGAGAAGTATTATTGGCCTCAATTTTAGCAAGATGTAATGAAGTATGTGCAAGGTTGTAGAGTGTGTCAAGTGGAAAAAGGAGTAAGTCAAAACACTAGTTTATATCAGCCACTACCAGTATCAGTGAAGCCATGAGACGATATAAGTATGGATTTTTTTCTTGGCTTGCTAAGGACACAAAGGGGACATGATTCTATCTTTGTTGTGGTAGATAGGTTCTCTAAAATGTCACATTTTATACCTTGTCATAAGACTAATGATGCAATGAATGTTGTAGATTTGTTTTTAAAGGAAGTTATGTGGCTTTATGGAATTCCAAAGAGAATTGTTTCTGACAAGCACACCAAGTTTGTTGCTACTTCTAAAGGACCTTGTGGAAGAAGCTCAACACTAATTAAATTTTTTCTCAGCATACCATCCTCAAATAGATGGTTAAACAGAGGTGGTGAATAGAAGCTTGGGAAATTTGCTGAGATGTTTGGTTGGAGACAAACCAAAAGGATGAGATTTAGTATTACCACAAGCTAAGTTTTCCTACAACTCAGTTACTAGAAGCACATGTATGCCACCATTTCAAATTGTTTATGGCAGCAGCCCAAGATTTTTTTTAGAATTGAATAAGATAGATAAGGATGTGAAAAAGAGTACTGATGCAGAGGATTTTGCTGCACATATGAAGGAACTACATGATGAGGTGAGAAATCATATCAATAAAATGAATTTTTCTTACAAGACTAATTCTGATTTGGAGAGGAAACATAAGGAATTTCAGGTTGGAGATGAATTCACGGTGCATCTAAGAAAGGAGATATTTCCATTGGGTATATACAACAAGCTCAAGATTGTCCCATGTAAGATAGTGAGAAAACACAATTCTAGATGATACATTTACTGTGAATTATTTTGAGACATTTCATGACTATTTGAATAGAGTAAAATCTAAACTTGTCCACTTAGATGCACTTCCCAAGAGGCAGACATTGGTTGTCTAATCACCCAAAGGTAAAGGTAAGAAAAATAAAAATCATAGATAGAATCTAATGAGCCTCCCATCTCTTCTAAAGAGTATACACATAAGAACAAGAAATCCATATATTATTATTGAAAAAGAATTGAGAATAATGAACATAGTTGTCAAAAAAATAGATTGATGAATTGAATCACTTTATCTAGAATAAGAATATAAAATTTCCTTCAACAATTTCTTTAGGTTCTTCTTCTTCTACACCACAATCATCTATATAGTTAGGAACAACTAGAGCTATGAATGGAATAGAAGAGATGAAAGGAAAATCATTTTTTTCATCTAAAAGTACTAAGTCAAAGAGATATCTTCTTGATTATAGAGATTCACATCATATGTTTTCATCATAGGGTAGGATCTTTTTGTTGAATTCTTGTAAATTTCCACACATCTTGATGGACAACAAAATATATATGCATATTCTTTGGAAATTATATATTGAGCTATAAGAGAAGGAAAGTTAAATGATATGTTGTGTTTCATCCTTGTCAAACAATCTCTTTTCCATCTATCATATTGTACATATTAGAACATGGAAGACTTTTGTGTTCATGCTTGATTCTATGATTATTAGAAACAAGTGGAGAGAAGATAGATCATTATTGTTGGGATGGTTGATAATGCATCTCACTTATACATATTTTCACATTTTATCCATATCATTTTTGTTGGGATGGTTGATCATGCATCTCACTTATACATATTTTCATATTTTATCCTAGTGATATTGTAAAAAAAATGAGAGATACTTGCACCCATCCATCTAGTGTGAATTATATTTTTGAGAATTAGTTTATTCAAATGAATATGTCATTAGAATTATCTAATCTCTCTTCTTGGAGTTAGAGTTTCTTTTACATAAAACATTGTATTTTTTTCCCAAGGAGAGAAATGGTGTTTCCCAATTTTGGACATTCTTTAGCATTAATCTTCATTCATTCACCATTCATATAGGAGCTACTTATTTTCAAAGAATATTTGGTCTCTCTCTCTCTTTTTAGAAAAGGGGGATTCGTCACCACTAAGGATCTCATTACATGAAAGAGGCTAAGGGAATGAAATTCCCTAAACTACCTCAAACTACCTAATAAGTTAAAGAAGAAAGGATAGGCTAAAAAGGGAAGGGAAAATAGGACTTTGTTTTCCTTCAGATTATGATAGATGTTTTCAAGAAATGGGTGAGCAAAATACACAGGTCTAGGATTGTGAACCACACAAATCTCTGTCATGGGACAACATGAGATTCAAACTTCAAAGTGCCACATTGGAGTCTCAGATACACAATGACATTTTGTACAGATAGAGGGTTGAGCAACAACCATAAAATCACAAAATCTACTGACGAATTGAATGTTATAGTTTTGCAATGTTAAGAATTCCAACTTACTCAAGGTCCAATTCTCTAGCTAGCTCTTAGAAAATGAACACCTTCACACACAGTAATAGGAAGTATTTTGGGGCTATGTTTGGAATTGCCTCAGTCAAGTCCCTGTTTTGGTGTTCTCACCTCACAAACACCCAATAGAAAACAATATTGTAGAAAATAAATAAAGAAGTAGATAGAAAGGATACAGTGAAGTAGAGAGAAATGATAACATGGATTCTACTTTACAAGAATGATAATTCATAAAGGAAAGTAAGCAAATGGACACAATATCACCTTCCCTTCTACAAGCTTTCAAGGCTGATAAAGGAAGAAGGAAATCAATATCACCACATTTTAAGGAGGTAGAGCTTCATGGACCTACAATGACAATGGTGTTGGAGCAAGAATACATTGTATATGTCAAGTAGAAAGTTGGTAGTAGTAAGAAAAAGTGATAGAGAATCCAAGAGAAGTGTTAGAATGATCAAGAATATTTTGAAAGAATGAATGAAGAGAGTTAAAAGGAGTGAATAAATTGAGTTTGAAAGGAAAAATTGGACATAAATATTCATTTCCTGTTTGTCAAGATTTGACAGGGAACATTGCATTCTTAGGTGGTAAGGAATTGTAACATTTCTGCTACTTCTTGACATAGGAATCTTGTTAAGATGATAGCACAATGTGAAGACATCCATGCAACACATGCACATCCCTGACAAAAAAATTATAGGGACACAGAAAAACTGGGATAAAAGTGGTGGGTATTTACATTATCATATTTCTAAGGATAAAATGAGGGTAAAGTAATGGTAAATTTTCCTAGGTGAAAATTTATGCCATTACATTTTTCCCCCACTTTAGCGAGCATATGTGTCAATGCATATGTGAGCTAAAGTAGAAAGAGATTGAAGAGAATATACCAATAACATTGAGGAAGTAGACCTCTGATTTGATGTACCTTGATGTGAAAGAGAGAGCTCCACCAAGATGTGAATATAACATGAGTCTTCAATCCTACAAAGCTAACTACGATCTCACCACAAACATGTTAGGCTGCAGACAAATATGTTAGGCTGCAGACAAATATGTTAGGTGAAAAATCCAAACATAATAGATACACAAACACAAGAAGACACAAGCTAGCATGATAAGATATAATTTGATCAGATAGACATAGGACACACACTAATCAGATAGATAAGTCTGGGGTTGTTGCAAACTACATTGCAAAATAGTCACAAAAAAGGTGGGTCTAGTCAGGCTTCTCCCAAGATAGATGCCAAGATATAAGATGTTTGAAACCAAGACACATGACATCAAATATCATATAGCAGACAAAAATTAAAAGATACCAAAGAATTATTTTGAGGAGAAGGCTTTAAAAAGGGGTTCTTTCAGCAAGGAGCCCTTCTAGAAATCAAGAAACCAAGGGGTCCTTTTGAAGGAACATGCCATTTGAAAGAAAAAAAATTCCACAAGTGATTCAATCATCAAGAAATCCTTCCAAAAGATCTTTCATCAAGGAATCTAGTGGAAAGAATGCTCCTTTTTCAAAGGAAAGTTTTTAGACTCTTTCACTTTAGAAAAAGTGCTCATTTTTCGAAAGGAAAATTTTCAGACTCTTTTGCTGTGAAGTCCTTTTTAAAAGAAAAATTCCGTCCAGGATTCCTTTTTGAGAGAATGCAACATTTTGGAAAATGAGAGATTTTTCAATAATGGATTCTTTTGTCAAGGAATTCATTGTAAAGAAAATTTGACACCAAGGAATCCTTTTGAAAGAAATCTCCTTATTGAAAATTAGAAAAGCATGGTAGCCTCCCCTTAGGATGGTGCATGTTATGCAGAGGAGCACATGACATCCTAAAGAGAGAAAGGAGAGGTAGAGATGTTGTAGAAAAAACACATGACAAGATATATTTGTGGCATGTTGTCACACACGCAAGGGAAAATACATAAGAACCACAACATCAAGAAGAAGAAAAGTAGAGATGAAGAAATCAAGAGATAGGGAGGTCTAATAATTTAGGGTCAAAACTATCCATATATACAAATAAATAGTTATAATATAGTATATATATGAACTATGTTGTAGGAATAATGTTAGCTTATTAAACTCAAATAACACCTTAATGAAACATTTTATCAAAGAATCTAAGAGAATAAAGTGAATTTAAAGCAAACAAATTCTTCAAAGCTGTCTCATCGTCCTCTATCTCCAAGGATTTGTTGTAAGCTTCTTGCTCTCAGATTGTGTAAGCAAAAGCTCTACAGAATGACAAACTAGAGAATGAATAAATATGCAAGATGCAAGAAACCAGGTTCCTATACTAAATGATGATGGAATGACATATTAGATATGCAACTAATGGATATGAAAATGTTTGAGATAATGAAACTATGATTCTATGCTATCAAATTTATCTAGACCAGTTTTAAGTGTATAAATTTTTCCCCTCTTTGAAGTGATGTGTTTTAAGCATTGCTTCAAAGAATTAAAAAGCTTGTCCCAAATGTGAATTTTGGAAAACCGATGCTCGTATGCCCCGTCAGATGATGAGCAAAGGTAGCAGGAGAGTAGGAGTGACGAGGAGAATGACGATGGTGATGGTGATGATGGGAATGGAGGTGGGGATGATAGGGCTACTCTATCAGTGGTACATGTACCACAAAGGAGACACTCTACTGTAGGCAGTGGGACCAATACATGAGGTCCATCAGATCAAGGGCAGATAGCCACATTACAGACTAATATGTAGATCCTATAGGGTTAGCTAGGACATGCTTAGACATTGATAGCCCAGTTAGAGATACAAGTGACTACCTTGACAACTAAGCGAGATGCGGCAAGAAAATAGGGTGAGGATGCTATGACTTTAGCCAAGAGGCTATAGAGAGTATCAGAGAGGACTACTATTGGTGAGATGATGTGGGAGGTCACCTGAGTCACCCCTGAGAGGCTGAGTACTACATGAGCTATTATTTTGATGCAGTGCGTACAGAGTAGAGAGTCACATATGCATAGTCCTAATCTAGTCAAAATCAGTCTCGGTCTACCAGCATGGGAGTTACACAACCACCTCTGAGACGACTACTAGGCGGAGCCCCAGGGGAAGGTCCATCTAGTACAGGAGGAGCAGGTGGTACTAGACCAGCAACATCCTAGGGTAGCACCAGCTAGTGATCATTGATATACAGTTTCATGATGTACTGCTACCATGATGATGTGCCATTTTGATGTATGATATTGATGATCTTGATGATATGTCATGCCACATTATGATTTGTATCTCTCTTTGTTTCGATATCCTTGTACATTTATCATTGAGTTTTGATATTATGAGATGCAACTGATATTATGGATCTATACTTTGTCTATGTGTTTCTATATGATGGATGCATTTGTGATGGATGTATGTATGATTTATGTTATGGATGCATTTATGATGGATTTAAGTATGATTTAAGTTATGGATGCATGTACTCCCTACCGTGTAATGCTTATGATGTGATTATGTCATGTGATAGTATAGATGATGTTTTAATACTATATGAAATGGATGCAAATGACAATTATTTTGTTAATTTTTTTGTATTTTTTGATGCTCACATGCATGAGATGATGATGATATGATGTAATAATGCTTTTCTAGATGCTTTGTATGATGTGAAAATGACAATGTGATGAAAATTGATGATGTGCTTAATATGTATGGATGATATGACATGATATGAGAACTTATATGATATGAAAATGAGAATGCAATGAATGATATGAAAAATGATAATGCAATTAAGTGAATGTATGATATGAAAAATGATAATGAAAAATGATAATGCTCCTTAAATGAATGAATGAAATATAAAATTATAATTCAACTAAAGTGAATGCAATGATAATGGATGATAATGCATGATATGAGTATGCAAGATGATAAATGCAATGAAATGGATGATAATGAATGATATGAAAAATGAGAATGAATGATACAAGATGAATGATAATGTACTCAATATTTTATTAGAGAGATACATTATTTTTTATGCTTCGACCATGTTTAGAAAATCTATAATGCCAATACATATAACTAACATGAATGCAATCTAAATTAACCATCCAAATTGTCATTCTGAGAGCTATTTTGTGCCTATTTATCATCATTAAACTTTTGAAATGTTGAAAGTAAGTACAAACACCAATGGTATAAGTTAGACCATGATGACTTGAGTACTTCTTTCATGATTTTTGATATTACAAGCGAACACAAGCATCTAGGTATAATTAAATCGAGATGACTTGAGCATTTCTTGTGTAAACAAACAAGAATTAATCATTGTCCTATGTGAATCTAAAATATCATTAGTGATACTTGGTAGAGCACATCCCACAAAAATTCACGCAATAATAATGGTTAACTCATAGATAGCAAACAAAGAAAAATCATACTTCTTCCTTGCTTCTCTAGTTCAATACATCACCAAGTTGCTCCAAAGATATGATAACAAAAATCCATAAAACAAGTCAACCTTTGGTTAGAGTATTTCAATCATTATTCAAATTAGATCATCCATTTTGATTTGAAAACCAAATGTTATGTGTCCTGAAAAGTGTCATGATCATGTATGATTGATTGTCAAATGTTGTTCTGTCATGGTGTTTTGTTTTTGTTTAATGTGTTTATTGTACCATCATCTATTTGTTGTAATATCTCAAAATTCAAGTGCCCCCATTGAGTCTATATTTTTCCCCCGACTAGACATAATTGATTATTATGGATATGTACAATACATAACAAGCCATGATGAAAGATGATTGCCTCTATGATGTGCAAATGTTGAATGAAAATGATACTAATAGGATGGTAATGTCGATATGATGGAAAACATGAACTAATAGATGGAAGAGCCAACTTGTTCAGAAATGACGCCTGATTATTAGGTTTTCACCACTTGTTTTTGTTGCACTTTTCAATTTTTATGATTATTTTTGTATTTTTTATCTTTTTTTTTGCCAAATGTTGATTAGATACTTGCATAGACACAAACATGACACGTTAGGGGGTTAGAAACACTTAAAACAACCTAAAGAAGTGCTAAAAACTAAAATTTCACCTTTTGAAAAAAGCTGTCCAGGTCAAGTCCGCCTGTTTGGAGGGTAGGTCCGCCTATCTGTGAAAAATCTACAAAAAATAGTTTTTGGAGTCTATGGAGGGCAGGTCTGCCCTTGGGCAAGGTTGGGTCTGCCCCTAGAGGTCAAGTTCATCTATCTATTAAGTCAGGTCTGCCCCTTAAGGTCGAGTCCTCCCCTGGATGGTCGGGTCCGCCCCTTTGTAGGTTGAGTCTGCTCCTCTATAACCTACACCTGCAAAAAGTGAAAAAAACAACAAACGTGAAAAATATAGACCTATTTTTGGGTCCCATCGAGCATGCCAGAAATGTGACCGAGCGAAAATACCTGTTAGAAAATGAGCAACAAACAAAAGATTGTAAACAACAAATATAAACACCCTACACCTCAAGATTGGGAAAATGATTACTTAACAAAAGAAAATGGAACCTTTTACCTTGTTGAGTTGTCCTTTGGTTGGCCCTTCAATCTTTGATGTAGTGTATGCTACTTTGATGGAAAGAGATGCAAGTGTAGGATGCAAGATAAATGGAAAATAGGTGATAATGGATGCAAATGTAAGTATTTGGCTAAGTATGGCTCAAGAGAAAAATTTGCAAGAGTTTGGCTAGCACAATGATCTCCCCAACAAAATGAGAGAAAAGAGGGGGTATTTATAGAGAATTTTGAATTCTCTAGAGAAATGTATGGTTGGGATTAAACCAACAAGGCCAAGATGTAGGGCTATGGTGAGTTGAGAACTCACAAGCCCTCACATTTTCACATATGGCATGTGAAGTGGCTTGAGAAAGATGATGTGTAAATGATTTGGAAGGAGAGTACATGACATGGAGGCACTACATAGTACCTTAGGATTGGACAAGATCTCCTCATAAAGGAGGCCCTTTTCCCCATGTAGGTGAGAGGACATGTGAGGAATTAAAAATTCCTCAAATATCCACATGGGAATGAGAGAAAGAATTTAAAATTCTTTGGAATGCATTGGGGGATTAAATGTGAATTAAAAATTCACATGGGGAAAGGGGTGCCTTCTCCAAAAGGAAAAAGCATTTAATACAGTTAACTTAGGATACATTCCATAAATTACATGGAGATTAGGTTGACCTAATTAAGTGATTAAGGTTGTGCCAGTACCTAATTAGGAAAATTAATGACAGATTAGAGGCAAGTGGGAGAAGGGGAAGAGTTCACATGTGGCTTGATGTGACAAGTCAAATATCACATGGGGAAGAGAAAAAAGGAATTTAATATTCCTTGGAAGGATAAAAGGAATTAAAAATTCTTTGAGAGGTTGATTAGGCTAGTTAATGAAGGATTAGAGGAGGGTTAGGTGGCTAAGAGAGATTAGAGGCCAACTTGAAAAAGTTGGAGGATGTGACACATCCTAATCAAGGATTAAGCATGTGCACATCTCTAATGATGAAATTAGAAGCTGGATTAGGATTAGATAAAAATGATGGAGGATGTGACATATGAGGAATTAAATAAATGTCATATTTATTTAACTCATTTGATGAAATGGGGAAGGTATTTAATTATTTAACTAGATACCTTAGGGATTAGAAGAGATTTAGAGGTATTAATTAAATAATAGTGATATTACTTAATTAATGCGGGTAAGGGGATGCTTAGATGAAAGGGGATAAATTTGGATAAATTAATTGTCTGAATTTAGGCGTCTACATTTTGCCCCTCTTTGAGATGATTCTGAAGTAGCATCATTTCAAAGAATATTAAAACATATAACCTAGAAGAAGATGGTTAGATTGGGAAAGATGCCCCAGTCATTCAAAGGAGTGACTAGGAAGGGAAAAAAAATGATGAAAATTAGGAATGAAGGATGCCCCCTCGAGAGGACATGTGGGTTCAAGAGAACACAGGTGTGCTCTCAAAATGGAGGAGATGATGCAAAGTGATTGGGAATAAAGGATGAAAAGGCAACAAGAGATTGGTAAGGGATAGTGATGAAGGATGAATGGATGGGGGGACTTTAATAGATGAGAGGATAGAGATGAAATGCAATCCAAATGCAATTTGCCATCATTAGGAGCACTGATTTTTGCTATAGCAGAAGACACGATACAGCAAGGTATAAAGGACCAAGGAAGATTAGTGTCTAATGCATGAAATAAACACAACAAACAAGAAGGCTATCCCAACACCCCAAAGTCATGATAACCTTGGTCGGGCTAGGTATTGGGTAAACCACAAGCACACAAGGATTCCCTAGCGTAACACAAGACCTCAAGGATCTTGGTGGGTACTACATGGGACAATTGAGAAGATAGCAACAAAGAAAAGATCAAGACACACCCCTATGTTGACTAGTCAAAGCACACCATGATATGATGGATCAAGGCGACCATGACAAGTGATGATAGGGAGCTCAAATGATAAAAAAAAGGCCAAAAGCATCAAAATATCGCAATCAATTTCAAACATCCTTTTCCATAGGATCAATGGGATAGATGAGATTGATGAGGTTTGTTAGGAAGGATGCATCCTATTGAGACCGATGATGGATACTAAACTGAAAGATCAATATGACGCAGGATATTCAAAACTGATTGGATCTACTAATACAAGTGGATCGTGTTTGTTAAGAACCAGCTAGATAAGGGCATAGCTCGATGATGCGACACAAGAGAGATGACACAAGATAGGAGACTAACACATCCTAGCGACCTAGGGGCTCGAGGGCTGATCAAAGATTAGCCTTGCCTATGTGAAAGCGCAGAGCCCTCGTAGTTCGATAAAAGGTTGATGACAGACCACGGATAAAAGTGGAAAGAGGATGATGAAGATCAATGATAAATGATAAAAGAGAAGACAGGAAAAATAGAAAGATCAATGATAGATGATAAAGGAGCCCTGGGGGTGGATCAAATGATCAACCTTTCCTACATGAAAGTGCAGAGGCACATAGTTTGACAAAAGGCCAAAGACAAATGATAAATAAAAGATGATGAGATAACCATGACAAGCGAATAAAATGATGGGACCAATACGATGAGACAAGATAGACCTACTGGATTAGATAGGATGATGGTGATAACGAATCTCAGGGATGGGATAGTTATCCAAATCATCAAAAGATGAATTGAGAGGATGATATGATGGAGATATAAGGGATGAAAAAGGAGAGGAGATTGAAAATATGTGCAAAAGGAGCGGAAGTGATGACGATAAGATAAATGGCATTAGATTGTGTGGGGAGTAGCCTATAGCTTGATACCAATGACAAGGGATTATGAGATGGGATGAGAATAGAGGATGGGGGGAGGAAAAGGATTGTTTGGATGGATTTGATAGAGGGATAAATATTTGGATGAGGAAAAGGTGACCAGATGGATAGATGAAAAGGGATGCTATGATGGAAGGATAGGAAGATAAGGATGGGGAGATGGATATAAGGATTGTGTGGAGGGATAAAAGATAAGGATGGAGAGATGGATATAACAATAAGGAGATGAGGATAGGGAGATGGAAGGGATTGCTCTGATGGAATGAATGATGTCTCCAAGGACTATATCACAAAGGAAGATAGATTCCCCCACTCTAGATATGTCATGTGGGAGGAGGCATGAAGGATGCAATAGAGAAGGATAGGAAAATAGGATGGATGGATAATGTGTGTGGATGAGGAGTAGGATAGTGTGTGGATGAGGGGAACGTATGCTAAGAGGTGTCCAAAGCACGTTTATATGTTTGCCCCTATTGTTATAAGATCACAAGGAGGATGGAAGGATTGGGATAAATGAGATATGCCAAGTAGGATGTGGAAGATAGGTAGGATGGAGGGGATGCACGAAAAATGAAGTATAGCAAGAAGATGGATGCATAGCTAGAAGCACAACAGGAAGCATAGTGGATGAAGGGAATGCATATCAGGAAGTTGCCCCCAAGTGCAAATGGGGATTTATGCATGATGCCTGTTTGCCAAGTTCTCATCATGGTACTTATCCAAGGTGCTTGTTTGCCAATTTTTCACCATTGGATGGATTATTTCTCTTTACTATTTTATTTATTTTTATTTATTTATTTTATTTTTTTGGATTTTTTGGCTTTTTTTTACTTTTTGGATTTTTTACTTTTTGATTTTTGATTTTTTACTTTTTGCATTTTTTGATGTTTTTGGATTTTTGGATCTTTTGACTTTTTGCATTTTTTGACTTTTTTTGGATTTTTTGACTTTTTGGATAGCATGTGAAAGGAGATGGATAAGGATAGGGAGGCGAATAAGTGGATTTAGAAGACATGCGATAAGGATATGGATGAAGGACTCAAGCATCAAGTTCCACACAAGGTGTTAAGATCCCATATTCAAAGTGACTGTTGGACATTGGTACAATCTTATTAGAATAAACGGATTATGAGAGAGGATGAATTAGAGGGATTTGAGAGGGGAGATACATGGGATAATGGGTGGGATGTTCGAAAGCATATGGATGGAATGATGGGGTGGATATGTGATGGGGAGATGTGTTTAGGACCAACATTGGCACATGTGGTGGTGGATGTGAAAAGATAAGAGCATTAATGGAGGAGATGGAGGAAGTGTATGATTGGCATTTGGATTAGCAACTTTGGATGTTCTTACAGATTTTTCATTTGATGGTATTGTATCTTTTTTCTTTGGGATCCACATGGTTTTGATCTTTTCTTTGGTGGGCCTTTGTGGCCTATGGATTTGATTTGGATTTATATTTTTCTTCTCTTCACCATGTCTTTTAAAGGGGACATGGGGAGCTTTAGATTCATGTGGATGTTTGGATTTATGTATTTTTACTTTAGCATCCAAATTGATTTTTTGTAGCAATGGGATGGGTGCAAGGATATGGGTGATGTGGAGCAATGGAGGTAGGATTATGAGGATTATGTGTAGGTATGTGCCTTTTTGGTCCTGATTAGGGGACATGTGAGATGGATGTTTATGATGGATGACATGGATAGGTGTTGGATGGATGAAAGGATGAGATGGAGGAGATGATTTTAGTGTATAGGGGCCCAAAGTAGATGTAGGACCTAGAGGAAACATGGACAGAGTAGATGGAGGATGGGAGATGGTAGAGGGAGGAACATAAGAACCCAAAATGGATGGAGTGGATAAAGGAGGAATGAGGATGGTTGTTTTGAGGCGATACGATAGAGGAGGGATGGTAGTATATGATCTGGTGGAGTGATGGGAAGAGCTAACATTTCTTTTGGAAGAGGCTCGTTGAGGACGTCTAGACGTTGTACCAACATCTTTAGATTGTGAGTCTTGGGAAATAGGTCCAAGACCTTGCATGCAGATTTGTTCTTTGACTTGGATGAGCTCTAAAATACCTTGCTCATGAAGGCCTAGACCTTTTCCTTGATAGTTCACTTTCTTGAGCATGTGATCCATGATAGGATTTGTTTTATTTTGAAAACATGATGCGAGTCCATTAATAGCTAAAGGATGATGGGTAGTATATACGCTATGTTTTTCTTCTACAAGGAGGCCACCATGGAAGAATGTGAGAGTACCAAGGGGATATGCAAGTGGTGTGGGAATAGAAATTTTAGGCAATGATGGGATAGCAACATTTGGATGGGTGGTATTAGGAGAGGGAGTAGGGGATATGATAGGATCTGGATTTGTGGTAGCAGACTCATGTGATGGAGATGGAGATGGAGATGGAGATGGAGCGGTGGAATCTTGAATGACAAGGGGATCATGGAATGGAATGGATGGGGGACTCTGATCTTGAGGTAGACTAGATGGGATGGTAGGATCTTGATCTAGAGAAGGGGATATATTGGCATGTTTTGGATTAGGCTCTTGGCATGACTCATCATGTGCAGGAGGCATGATAATGGAGTCTTGGTGGGACTCTTCAAGTGGGGAAGATGGAGGGATTGAGGATTCAAAACATTAATGGCTATGTATTTTAGTGGATTGGATTTGGGTGTCGTCGATGGGTTCAACGACTTTCAGAGTAGGAAGAGGGTGTTTAATGGATTTGGTAGATGTGATGATAGGAGATGGGGGCTCAGTGGATTTAGAGGGTGTAATGGTTTCAATGGTTTGAGTGGTGCTAGGGGTAGTATCATCAATGATAGGTGTCGGGTGGAGAAGGGTCTCATCACCAATGACTGTGGATGATGGGTTGGGATGGCATGATTCCAGAACTTCAAGGTGTGGAGTGGGAGATGTCTTCTTTTTTATAAGTTCCTGGAGAACTTCTAGAGTGATAAAATTGAATACTCTAGGTTGAGATGGCATGGTAGGAGTGGATGAAGGATTATGAATTGGCGGGGGATTAGTAATAGGGATTAGTGGACTAGGATTAGATGGGGGAATGGGATTAGATACAGGACTGGGAATAGATGGGGGATTAATATTATATGAAGGGTTAAGATAGGGGTATTGGAATGGTGAATTAGGACATGAGGATGCGGGTGGTGGATTGTAGTAAGGGTATTGGGATGGTGGATTAGGATGGGAAGAGTGAGGTGGCGGATTGAGATAGGGAAATGTGGATATCAGATTAGGATAAGAAAATGTGGATGTTAGATTAGGATAGGTTGGTGTGGATGTTGGATTAGGATATGAAGGTGTGAATGTAGGATTAGGGTGAGGAGATTGGTATGGAAGATTAGGGTAGTGGATATATGCGGATGAAGGATTAAGATAAGAGGATGTGGATGGGGGATTAGGATAGGGATATTGTGATGGCAGACTAGGATAAGAGGATGTGGTTGTCAGATATGATGGATATGATGTATATCTCTTGTCAAAGGTAGCATAAGGAGCCTGATTAATCATGGATGAAGACATAACGGAATAACTTGAAGGGGTGATTGGATTTTGGAAAGCAGGTGGAGAAAACTTACTAGCAATGATAGTGTCAAGGGGATCTATGTCATATTCTTCTTGGCTGACAAGACTTTTGTTATCGTTGTCGACGTAATTAGGGTTTCCCTTGACTACTATTGATGGAGGATAAGGATTCATGATGATGAAAGGATGAAGAGGATGGATCAAATATTTTGGATGGGAACAGACTAAAGCTCAAATAAAGATTTAGGCCAACCTCATATCATGATTGGATTTAAGCTCAGATTAGGATGATTGGATGATGCGATGGGATTGATTTTGATGATTGGATTTGATTATCAAAGCATGATTATGACACCAAATCTAATTTGAGATGGAAGTAGATTGATTGGGTCAAAGGTGATTGGATAGGGATGTGATTGGATTGGATTAGATAAGATCAATCGATGATTGATAAGATAGACTGAGGGATTGGATAGGATGATGAATGGGATTGGAAAACCCCATTCAAAGATTACCCTAGGTGATGTAGGATACTGATTGATTAGATAAAAGGAGGATTGTGGCACCAAATCCACTTTGAGATTGAAAATGGATTGATTGGGCTGATGATGATGATTGACTGACTCAGGAAAAATGACAATCCTAAGCAGATGTTGGTGATGACGATCAGATCAGACACTTAGGTCAATTTGGATAATAACCCAAGGCAAAGTTCAAGGGATTTGAATGGGGAAAATGATGATTTGATTGGAGAAATGGATGATAGAAATGGATGAAAAAATACTCAAAATGAATAAACAATTGATCGGAATAGATGAAAAACTACTCATAACAAGTAAATGACTACTCACAATAGATGAATGATTCTCAGAATGAGAAGATGAAGGTTTGGAATAGATGAAAGATTACTCAGAATGAGTAAACAGATGATCGACAGGGATGAACGACTACTCAAAATGAGTAAACGACTGCTCACAATGGATGAATGACTCTCAAAACAAGAAGATGAAGGTTTGGAATAGATGAAACATTACTCGGAACGAGTAAATGATTGATCGAGATTGTTGAAGGAGAGTTTGAAATGATGGAAGTAGGTGTGAAATGGATGAATGTTTACTTGGAATGAAAGTTTGAAATGATAGGAGGTGTGAAATGGATGAGTGTTTACTCTAAATGAATGATTGAAACGATAGAATGAGAATTTGAAATGATGAAAGGAGGTTTGAAATGGATGAACATTTACTTGGAACAAGTAAATGGATGAACATTTACTTGGAACAAGTAAATGGATGATCAAAAAAGAGGGAATGAATGTTCGGAATGGATGGATGAAAGGTTGAAACGAGTAAACGATTGATCAGAATGAATGAACAAATGCTCAGATTAGGAGGTTGAGTTGTGGAATGGATGAAAGGTTGAATTGAAGAAGATGGAAGGAGGGATCTTGAGATTTGTTTCAATATCCAACGATCTTGACTGTAGATAGACTAAAGCTCAAATTAGGATTAGATTAAAGCTTAAATTAGGATTGGATTGAAGCCTAGAATGATTGGAAGATGTGATGGGATTGATTCTACACCAAATTCTGGGGTTTAAAGGATGTAAGGCGTTGACAATCAAATTTTGCCAGATTTGGCAATTTTCAAAAATTGTCAAATTTTTCCATTTTAGGAAACTACACAGACATACTTTTGACAGTCCAATTTTTCCCAAAAAAATTCCCAAAACTAAGATAGGATGAATTTCCAACTAACATCCCAAATGTGAGACATGCATTCTGAGTTATTAACGAAAACAATTTTTCAAAGACAAAAAAAACACTAATTTGTGATTGTGAGGGTCAAGATGAAAGTTTGAGGCCCCTCATATCGCAACCACCCATAAAACCAGCTCAAACGGACACCCGAGTCAAAAGTTATGGCCCTCAGAAGTTTTGGCATAAAAATCAATACTCTAGAAACAAAGTCTAGGTGATTGGGTTGGATGATCCAATGATGGATATGGACTCTAATGATGTTCTAAATAGCACTTATGTGATTTTGGTGATGAAACGATGAGTTTTGAAAAGTGTTGATGATGGGAAAATGGGTGCTCGAAATGACTGAACAGAGGGTGGAATGATGAAACGGATGATAAAATTGACTAGTCAAAGGTCAGGTCCGCCCTTGGGAGAGGTCAGGTCCGCCCCTAGAGAGAAGGTCCTCTTGTCCAGAGGTCAAGTCCACCTATGGAGGGCAGGTCTGCCTGTCAGAAAAAAAATTGGTCAAAATTGGTTAAAACAGGCTGAAAAGGGTTGGTTCAAAGGTCAGGTCCGCTTGGATGGAGGGAAGGTCCGCCTGTGGAGGGTGGGTCTACCTGTCAGAAGGGCAGGTCCACCTGTCAGACAAAAGTTGGTCAAAATAGGCTGAAAAGTGTTGGTTCAGAGGTCAAGTCCACCCCTAGATGGGTCATGTCCACCACTGGAGGGTAGGTTTTCCTGTCGGGAGGGCAGGTCTTCCTATCAAACAAAAGTAAAGTTTATCAAAATTAGTCAAAATAGGCTTAAAAGGGTTGGTTCAGAGGTCAGGTCTGCCCCTGGAGGGCAAGTCTGCCCCTAGTTGGGTAGGTCCGCCCCTGGCTAGGTAGGTCCAACCCTGGAAAAGGTCAGGTCCACCCCCAGAGGGCAGGTCCACCCTTGGGTGAAAACAGTCAAAAAAATAGTTGTCCAAGCGCACGAAATGAGATGGATGCTTGGAATGGATGGACGAGTGCTGAAAATGGATAAATGACTCTCAGAATGAGGGGAGGAAGATTCAAAATAGATGAATGAGTACTTGAAATGAGTGAACGAGTGCTCAGAATGGATGAATGAGTAATCGGAATGAGCAAATAGTGACTTGGAATGGATGAAGGACTCTCAGAATGAGGAGATAGAGGTTCAGAATGGATGAATGTTTACAAGGAATGAGTAAACGAATGGTCAAGACGATAGAATGGGAATTTGAAATGGTAGAAGGAGGTTTGAAATGGATAAACGTTTACTCAGAACGAGTAAACGAATGATCGGAACGACTGAACGGGAGCTTGGAATGATGAAACAGGGTGTGAAATGGATGAACGTTCACTTAGAATGAGTAAATGAATGATTGAAATGGAAGAACGAGAGTTCAAGACAATAGACGAAGGTTTGAAATAGGTGAAGGTTTACTCCGAACGAGTAAACGAATGATCAGAATGAAAAAATGAGAGTTTGGAATGATAAAATAGGGTGTAAAATAGATTAACGTTCACTCAAAGCAAGTAAATGAATGATCGAAATGGTAGAACGAGAGCTCAAGATGATAGACAAAGGTTTGAAATGGGTGAACATTTATTCGGAATGAGTAAACAAATGATCAGAATGGTGAAATGAGTGCATGAAACAATGAAAGGGGTGTCTAAAATGATGAAACAAGTAATAAAATTGACTGGTCAAGGGTCAGGTCCGGCCCTGTGATGGGTCAGGTCTTCCCCTAGATCGCAGGTCCGCCTATCGGGAGGGCAGGTCTGCCTATCAGACAAAAGTTGGCCAAAATTGGCTAAAACAGGATTAAAAGGGTTGGTTCAAAGGTCAAGTCTGCCCTTGGATGGGTTAGGTCTGCCCCTGCAGAGCAGGTCCACCCCTAGACAGGTTTAAGCTTGAGTTTTGAAAAGATAACTAAGGCAAAGGACCCAAAACACAACAAGCATCAATCAAAAGAATACGACTGAGTCAACAAAAGAGAAAATTACCAGTTTCACACAAAGAAGATAGTTCAGCATCACAATCCTAAGATTAGTAGAAGGGGTATGGCTGACAAAGTCCTCTATTCTAGGATGAACATGGTTGCTAAGGAGTCCTTTATATACACCCAGTACGTGAGGCCCAAACCATGAACACCAACCCGTTACAAGCGTGAGTCGGCAACCTTAGCAAGATACTAGAGGCTCGGACCAACTCTTCACATCATCCTGACACTTCGCCAATTACAACATGGTTGGATTGAGGTACAGTTTTCACTCTCCCTCCTTTATATACCCCGTTGGTGCATGTGGTTGGGATCATCCCTTGGGGTGATGAAATCCCCAAGCAAACCCCCTAATAAAAGAAAGAAAGGAGACACAAAAACCTAGTAAGCTACGATTTCTAGTCACCTAGGATCGCCAAATGGCGCAAGAGGATTGGATACATCAAATAGCATACCAAAAAGCATGACAAACAAGATTAATTGACACCCCTAGTTAAACTATGTGCCTAAGTTATCCAAAAAAAAAGCAACAATTGATAAATAGATAACCCTGCAAGAAAAAATTGTTAGTTATTTTTCTCCTTGTTGCTTGCCAAATGTTGATTAGATGCTTGCACAGACACAAACAAGACACGTTAGGGGGTTAGAAACACTTAAAATAGCCTAAAGAAGTGCTAAAAACTAAAATTTCACCTTTTGACAAAAGTTGTCCAAGTCAGGTCCGCTTGTCTAGAGGGCGGGTCCGCCTGTCTGGAGGGCAGGTCTACCTTTCTGGGGGGCAACTCCGCTTCTCTATGAAAAAACTACAAAAAATAGTTTTTGGAGTCTATGGAGGCTAGGTCTACCCCTAGGCAAGGTCAGGTCCACCCCTCGAGGTCTGGTCTACCCCTGGATGGTCGGGTCCGCCCCTCTGCAACCTACACCTGCAAAAAGTGAAACAACAGCAAACATGAAAGATACAAACCCATTTGTGGGTCCCACTAGGCATGCTAGAAATGTGAGCGGGCAAAAATATGTGTTAGAAAATGAGCAGCAAACCAAAGAGTGCAGACAACAAATATAAACACCCTACACCTCAATATTGGGAAAATGATTAACTTAACAAAACAAAATGGAACCTTTTACCTTGTTGAGTTGTCATTTCATTGGCCCTTCGATCTTTGATGTAGTGTATGCTCCTTTGATGGCAAGAGATGCAAGTGTAGGATGCAAGATGAATGGAAAATAGGTGATAATAAATGTAAATGCAATTATTTGGCTAAGTATGGCTCAAGAGAAAAATTTGCAAGATTTTGGCTAGCACAATGATCTCCCCCACAAAATGAGAGAAAAGAGGGGTTATTTATAGAGAATTTTGAATTCTCTAGAGAAATGGATGGTTGGGATTAAACCAACAAGGCCAATATGTAGGGCTATGGTGAGTTGAGAACTCACAAGTCCTCACATTTTTACATGTGGCATGTGAAGTGGCTTGAGAAAGATGATGTGTAAATGAGTTGGAAGGAGAGTACATGACATGGAGGTACTACATAATACCTTGGGATTGGACAAGATCTCCTCATAAAGGAGGTCCTTGTCCCCATGTGGGTGAGAGGGCTTGTGAGGAATTAAAAATCCCTCAAATATCCACATGGGAATGAGAGAAAGAATTTAAAATTCTTTGGAATGCATTGGGGGATTAAATGTGAATTAAAAATTCACATGGGGAAAGGGATGCTTTCTCCAAAAGGAAGAATAATTTAATAGGGTTGACTTAGGACACATTCCATAAATGACATGGAGATTAGGTTGACCTAATTAAGTGATTAAGGTTGTGCCAGTACCTGATTAGACAAATTAATGACAAATTAGAGGAAAGTGCGAGAAGGGGAAGAGTTCACATGTGGCTTGATGTGACAAGTCAAATATTGCACGGGGAAGAGAAAAAAAGAATTTAATATTCCTTGGAAGGATAGGAATTAAAAATTATTTGAGAGGTTGATTAGGCTAGTTAATGAAGGATTAGATGAGGGTTAGGTGGCTAAGAGAGGTTAGAGGCCAACTTGCAAAAGTTGGAGGATGTGACACATCCTAATCAAGGATTAAGCATGTGCACATCTCTAATGATGAAATTAGAAGATGGATTAGGATTAGATAAAAATGATAGAGGATGTGACTTATGAGGAATTAAATAAATGTCATATTTATTTAATTCATTTGATGAAAGGGGGAAGGTATTTAATTATTTAACTAGATACCTTAGGTATTAGAAGAGATTTAGAGGTATTAATTAAATAATAGTGATATTACTTAATTAATGCGGATAAGGGGATGATTAGATGAAAGGGGCTAAATTTGGATAAATTAAGTGTCCAAATTTAGGTGTCTACAATTATAAATTCTCAGAATATGTGTGAACTTGATTTCAGCAAGATATTTCTTAAAATTATCCACCATGTTCTTATAAGGCATCAACTTTTCATCTTTGGTCTGATAATCATCATTGATTTGATTGATGCTAAGTTGTGAATCACCATAAACTTGTAGCTCTGTGATCCTCCATTCCAATGTTGTCCTCATGCTAGTAAGCAGTGCTTCATATTTGATTATGTTATTGGTATAAGGAAACATTATCCGATATGATTTTGGAATAGTATGCCCCTGAGGTGTGACAAATAAAACCCCTACCCCCAAGCCATGTTGTGTATAGGATCCATCAAAATATAGTGTACAGGACTACTTTGTTGTTACTGTGAAAACATCCTCATCAGGGAATTCAATGTTCATCGAATGATTTACTTTTAGGGATGCTTCATCCAATTGATCTACTATGACATGTCCTTTGATTGATTTTCGATCTACATAGTGAATATAAAACTCACTCAAGATCATCACCCATTTTGCTAACCTACCTATTAAGGAATCTTTACTCAAGAGGTATTTTAAAGGATCAATTTTGGCCACAAGTTTAACTATGTGGGCTAACATATAGTCCCGCAACTTTTGGGAAGCAAAAACTACTACTAAACAAACCTTTTCAATAAAAGAGTAGTTGAGCTCATGACTTGTCAAGGTCCTAATAATATAGTATACAACTCTTTCTTTTCCTGTTCTATCCTCTTGTGCTAATAATGCCCCCAAGGATACCTCTGTGGGTAAAATGTAAAGTATGAGTGGCTCCTCTGGTATTGGTGGAACCAAGACTAGTGGGCCCATCAGATATTTTTTTATTTGATTGAATGTTACTACACACTTTTCATCCCATTTGAAAGGAACATTCTTATGTAAGAGATGTGTAAAAGGAAAACTTTTTTCTACTAGTTGTGCAATAAATCTTCTGATAGCTTGTAGTTTTCCTTGCAATGATTGAAATTGACTGATATTTCTTGGAGGTGGCATCTCCATGATGGCTTGAACTTTTTTTGGATCTACCTCTATTACCTTTTCTAAAACAATACATCCTAACAGCTTTCCTGATTTGACCCCAAAGACACACTTCTTTGGGTTGAGTCTAACCTTGAATTTCTCCATTGTGACAAATATTTTAGATAAGATTTCTAGATGCCCCTCTCTTGTGTAATATTTTGCTAGCAAATCATCCACATAATCTTCCATGAAAGTGTGCATCATATCATAAAAAATAGTGTTCATAGCTATTTGATAGGTTGCACCTGCATTTTTGACATCTTTGATAGGTCCACTATTGTATCATGCTAGGTAGAGGAAAATCATCTTTCAGACATGCTTTATTCAAATCTCAAAAGATTGTACAAATTCCGATATTCTTATTGGCTTTGATACTAGCACAATGTTAGAGATCCATGTTGCATAGTCAATGGACTGAATGAACCCTACATCTAATAGCTTCTTCAATTCTTCTTTAGCCACAATGCCACATGTGGATGCATCTTTCTAAGTATTTACTTTACTAGTTTTTCCCCTGGAATTACAGACAGATGATGCATGATGAGATTAGGATCCAGCCCAGGAATATCCACATATGACCAAGAAAAGTTGATTTGCTTGGTTTTCAAGAATTTTGTGAACATTGTTATCTCTTCTTTTTTTAATGAGGTAGATAGTTGTAGGATCTTTGGTTGTTCTACGGTTGCTATGTTGATTTCTTCTATTGGCTCAATCAGAATAAAGGATCTCTCTTGGAAGTGTGTTGGGAGAGTGTCATGTTTCTCATCCTTCAGTGCCTTTGAAAAAATTTCACTGTCGGATACACTCTTTATTTTTCCTTTTTCATGATCTAACACTTCCATTTTTTGGTTTTCACTTTTAGATAGATCTTTTATATTATTAATTTTGCAGCTAAGAAACTTGGAACTTTCCCAATTAAAAACTTGATGATGAGCTTCGCTGGTGGAACCTATTTCAGGCTCTGAAGAGCAAAGGAAATTTATAATGGCCTCGTCATCTTGGAATACAGGGATATCAATATGGTCAGTTTGATCCCAATCAATAAGCTCAAGATGGATTAAAGGAAAAGGGTCGTCTGGTTGATTGAGGTCAAGGACTGTTAAGGTCATGATATAAACATGATTAACATTCTCGTTATAGGGAATGTCTATGATGGTATCCTCCTATAGAATATCAATCTTGTTTTGAAACGAATTGTCCTCACTCGAGTCATAGTCATATCATGGTTCAAATTCAAGTGGTTGAGTCCTTGAAATTTCTCCTTGTGTAAGTATAGGTGTGTATTTCTATATGACATCAACTCTTTTATCTCTCCAAAATTCATTGTCATGAATTGTATCCCATTCATACTTATTTGAATCAGTGTTGGAGTTATCTTGCAAGCTAAGAATTGCTAAAACCATTTCTTCATGGGATTTCTTTGGAGCCACCTCTTTTGTATTTTCTCTATACCCAAGTCTCATTTTATCCTTTGGATGTGTTACTGTAGGCTGAATGGTCTCAACAATTCCTTCTTTTCTTTCACCTATGGGACCACTTCCTTCATAGCCCATCCTTTGCATTATAGCTTAGCCTTTACCATATTGTTTTGTAGGAAATTTGATATGTAGAAAAAACTCATCTTGATCCTTGTATAGCCATTTGAGAATTTCTCCATCTTTTGCTTCCTCTTCTTGAGTATTAGCTTTGATAAATCTTCCATTAAAATTTGTAATGGGTGCTTTTGATGTAGAGGCTCCAAAAACTTGTTTTGATATTGTGGGTTGACCATATGATCTTGGAGGGATAGGTAAGTTAGAGAGACATAATGAATATTCTCCCATTCCTTTATCCTTCAACTACAATTTTTTGTCAATGTTCTTTATCAATTCTTGTGACTAGTCATTATGATTTGAAGCGGACCCAACAAGAGCCTCTCTATTATGTGGTACAAAAGTGTCCTGGGTTGCTCTAAGATTGGAACAAATTTGATTGTTGTTGTGATTTTCTAATATGTTTATCTCTTGTCTGTCATAGATAAATTTGAGACATTGATGGTATGTTGATAGTACTACCTACATCTCATGGATCCAAGGACGGCCCAAAAGAATGTTGTAAGAAAGGTCTCATCCAAAACTTGATAGAAAGTATTTTTCAGAATAGGTCCCACTCTGATAGGTAACATGATAATACCCTTGGAAACTCTCTCCTCATCATCATTTTCTTTAATTTTTATCTTTCTTCTTGGATCAATACAGTCATCAGAAAATCCTAAGGCGTGGACCAGCTTTAAAGTGCAAATATTCAAGTTGACTCCTCCATCTATTAAGACACGCTTAATTCGAGTTTTATGGATCATGACTTCTAGATAAAGTGAAGAGTTGTGTGGCTGAGACATGGAGGCATCGTCTTTCTCAAAAAATGATAGGCAAGTGGGTGACGACAAGTGTCCCACCATGGTTTGAAACTTGTTAATATCCAAATCAATGGATACAGTTGTGTCAATGAGAGCTTTCTCTAAAATGTCTTTATGTGTTGGGGATATCTTGAGAAGCTCTAAGATAGATACTTGAGCGATGTTTTCTATAATTTATTGACTAGATTATAGTGACTTGGAGGTATAATGGTTGTTTTGGATGAATTACCCTTTAAGATCACTTTAGCTTGTCCCCTCGTTGTCACATTGACTTGTTGATATTCATGTTTTTCCTTGACTTTGATAACATTGATCTATTGGTCATCCATGTAAATGTGGTTGATTATGTTACCATAGACATAGTTTACACTTTTCCCCTTGTTGTTTGAAGATTCACCCTTCTAATAGTTTGGAAGAGGGTCCTTAAATGCTTGATGATCTTTATTGGCATGATGTCCCTCAATCACTATTGTACCATTTTCTATCAAATCTTGGACTAAATTTTTCAATCCTTGACAATTATTTCTTCTATGTCCCCTACATCTATGGTAGTCACAATAATATGAATCATTCCACGATGGTGGTTTGACTCGTGGCTAATAATCTCTTTGAGGTGGTAAAGTGATGGCATTTTTATCCATAAGCTCTTTGAAAGCTGACTCAAGAGATTGGCCCAAAGGAGTAAAAATCCATCAATTTGAAAAGAATTGTGATTTGACCAGATTTTCACTTTGAGTGTTGTTGAGATTATTGTTGTAGTTTCCATGATTATTGCTATTGTCTTGATTGGTCCAATTTATTTGATTGGTGTTTTTTCCTTGATTGGTATTGTTTCCTTGATTGGTGTTGTTTTTCCTTGATTGGTTGAATTTCCTTGATTTGTGTCATTGCGTGAGGTACCCAATAGATTGAAGATGGATGGTTTTGTTTTCACATTGTTTACATCTACTATGTACCATCATTGACAATATTTTTTATTTCTAGTCCAAAATCTTGATTAGTCATTGTTGTTATAATTGGACGAACTTGGATTATTTTTGTTAAGTTATCACTCCTTTCCTCACTAAGGCTCCTTCAATAGTGATTGCATTCTCAATCAACTTCTCAAAATGTGGAGGGCAATGAAGGTTGATCCTACAACTCATTGTTGGATCAAGACTATTAATAAAGACACTCATCTTTTCCTTTTCAGGCACTAGACGAGGATATCGTACGAATAACCTTCTCCATATTTGTAGGAATATGATGAAGGGTTTTCCAGTCTTTTGCTTTACTTCACATAGATCAATCATAGTTATTTGATGTTGAATATTGTAGGAGTATTGGGATATAAATTTGTTGATCAACTCCTCAAATGTCATGAGAGGTGGAATGATTTTAGAAAGCCATTCCATGGATGTTCCACACCCAAACTTCATGGGAACAATCTCAACAAGTGTGTGTCTTCATATGCAAATTCAAGGCTCATGTTTCTAAATTCCCTCACGTGGTCGATAGAATCCATTTTCCCATTATATCTATCAAATTTTGGAATTTCACAATGTTTTGGGAATGGGATCATGTTGAGATGTCTATCAAAAGGATATGGAAAAATATCCTCCAAAGCATACTTCTTAGTTGTACCCCCTTGTATTTCCTTGATTTTTCCTTGTAGTGCTTTTATTTGTTGAGTAAGAGCACTAAGATCACCTAAGGGAGTTTTAGTCTTTTTAGGATCTTCTTTAATGTTCTTTGTATCATAGCCAGAGGGCAATTTGGCACCATGATTTTCCAATAAAAGAAAGTATATTTCTTTATTTTAATCTAAGATCTTGTCTAAAGCTAACTGAAACTGTGGATCTTGTTTAGCTTATTTAAGCATTTCACTGATTATTTCGTTATTTGAACCATTTCCATGTGTATGCATCCTATATAAAGGATTTTCTTCCTTATCACCCATGTTGCAAAGTGGGTTTTCTCTTTCGTCTTCTCTTTGTTTTTTGGATCTTGTGAAAACAGGCATATGCTTGTATCAAATTTTACTTAGATCACTAATGAGAGTACAATTTGTTGGATAATTGATACCTTAGCCAGATAGGATGATTGAACCTATTGATATGACTAAGGAATTTCTAATTTTCAAGTTCGTTTCCTGAGATAAAGGATGATAAATCCTATTGTGGAAGTTGAACTGAGAATCAAAAATTGTATTGACATTGATGCATTTTAAGATGTTTTCGATCTTAGTTTGAAAATGACAGTTTTGCAAAAAGCCTAATGTTTTCAAGTTTTTCTCTATTGTAGTAGCTGATTTGGTCGGTTGGATTATTGTACTACTGGTTGAGGAATGTAAGAATGATGAATAGGTTAACCACGATTATGACTTTGTGAAAGAGCTCTTCGTTGGTAATAAGCTTGTGAATATAAAGGCTCTAAAGAAAAATAATCAGTATATCCTCTATCAAAGTCATGATATCTATGGATGAAAGTTCGATAATCAAGCAAGACCTTCCTACTTTGGTACAAAAAGTGTCTTCTTTTCAAAAATTTCTTGTAGCTAAGTTGCTTCTTGGGTTTCCTAATTCTTTTAGCAAGGTACTTTTTGAAAAACATTGTTGATTTCCACTCTTTTATCATGACATTTCACAGTTTGATTTGTCAAATCTTTGTGTCTTTTTTTTGGATGATCTTATTTGAATTAATTTCTTGAAAACACAAAAAGAAATTGTAAAACAATTGTTTTTAAGTCCTAGAATCTACAACATCGAGTGTATGTTCAAGGATCAACCATGGTCCTTTTTATTTCCACTGGTATTATCACAATAAAGACACTTCAAGCGGATTCACTCTTAAGGTCAAAAGGTCATCGTTAACACCACAACCCACATCTTAGAACTACATCAACTCACATAGCCTTGTCACCCCCTAGGGGGCACTAGTGTTTTTTCCTTTTCCAAGTCTTAACCAAAGCTAATGTAATGGCCAGGGTTCCTTGGTAGTTATATGGTGAGTGTCTTGGGGGTAGATTCTTCCCTCCCCTTGCACCATGAGTGTTAGGATGTTCAAAAACTGACAAGCTTGACCTCTATTTCCTAAGGTGTTTAATAAGGGTTTCCGTTCGGAGCAACAAATAAATAAACTCCCTTAAAATACCTCCTAATCTTTAGAACAAATATTTTGGGGATGGTTATCTTGCACACTTTCGTTGAATTCAAATTTTACCCAAATCCACTTTTGATTATAGTGGGTTGGAAAACCTAGCTTTGGTTGTTCCCACGTGAGTCGTTCCCATAGGGTGAGTGATTTTTCCCACTATAGCAGGCCCTCTAAAAGGATTTAATAAAGCAAGACATTGCATGAAATGAAAAGATGAGTCTAGCATTTTGATTAGCCAGTAAAGGGGAGAGCATATTCCTATCACCACACAATCACAACAAACAATGTTCAGTTTTAAAGCCCAATTGACAATTCTTTATTCTAAGTAAAGTTATTGCTTCACAAAAGACATGATGTTCATTTTAACCGAGATAGCAATATGTGATGACTACCCTAGGATTGGTAAATTTTAATCCAAATGCCTACCCTAGGATTGGTCCATTTTAATTCAAATGGCTATCCTAGAATTGGTTCATTTACCCAATTGCAGAAAAGATTATCATTGGTCATGGTCGCGTCAGATCCAGATCCAAATTTTTTATGACTTAATCAAAAGCGCTAGAATATTGATCAAAAGCCTTATAATATTTGTCAAAAGCGCTATAATTTTTATCAAAAGAGCTAAAACAGTTGTCAAAAGTGCTATAATATCAATTACATATGCTAGAAAGTCAATCAATAGTGCTAGAATGTTGATCAAAAGTGCTAGAATATTCATCAAGAGTGGGAGAATGTTGGTCAAAAGCGCTACAATGTTGATCGATAGTGCTCTAGAATATTCATCAAAAGCACTCGAATCTCGATCCAAAGCGCTAAAACAGTCGTCAAAAGCACTAGAATATTGATCAAAAGCGCTATTGTGTGTCTACAGCCGTGACTTTCTAGAAAACCTACAAAAATGAAAAAAATAGGGCAAGAGCCCACTATGGGCACCAAAAATGTGTTGTAGGAATAATGTCAGCGTATTAAATGCAAATAACACCTTAATTATGAAACATTTTATCAAAGAATCTAAGAGAATAAAGCAAATATCAAGAAAATAGATTCTTCAAAGTCATCTCATTGTCCTCTATCTCCAAGAATTTGTTGTAAGCTTCTTGCTCTCAGATTGTGTAAGAAAAAGTTGTGCAGAATGACAACCTAGAGAATGAGTGAATATGCAAGATGCAAGAAACCAAGTTCCTATGCTAAATAATGATGGAATGACATATTAGATATGTAACTAATGGATATGAAAATTCTTGAGATAATGAAACTATGATGCTATGATATGATGCTTGATCGTTGGAAGACTATAATTTTCTTGCTATGCAAATAATCCTCTCTTTTCAAAGAGTTGGAAAGGGTCTTATTTATATATTTTTGGAAGCAAAAGATCAACGGTTGAGATTTAGTCTACATAAATTGACAGTGAGAGATGATAAAGTTGGAGAAGATAATGGAGAAGGGATAGAGATTTCTTCCAAAAGACTAGGAAGAAGAATAGGAAGAAAGTTCCAATTTAGTTGAAAGGATAAAAGCACATTCAAATCTAATTTGAATTTTTCAATTTTGGTTGCAAAATACTTGTAGACATGTGATCAATTGATTTTTTCAATTTTGGAAAGAATTAGAATATTTCAATTTTAGAGTTGGAGGAAAATGAAATATTAAATAAAACAAATATTTGAAACTTTGTTTATTCAATAAAAGAGGAAAATGACAAATTAAATAAACTTTGATTTAATTTATTTAATTAAGAAGAATATGATAATTAAATAAACTTTTGTTATTTATTTAATTAAGAGAGGGAAGCATAATTAAATAAATTTTATTTATTTATTTAATTAAGAAGAAGATGGTCAATAATTAAATAATACAAATTATTGTAATAGATTATTTAATTAAAGTGGAAGATTAAATAATTAAATAAAACAATTATATGAAATTGTATATTTAATTAAAATGATGGAATTAGAAGAATGTGATGAAAATGAAATAATTAGAATAATGAACTAAATAAATAAATATTTCTATTTATTTACTAGTAGTTGAAAAGAGTTAATTAATCATTTAATAAAATTATTTAATTAATCGTATTTACCTAGACCATTTTTAGGTGTATACATGAACAAACATCAATCCCCAAAGTTCTCATAACATGAAGAAGAAAACATGAAGACAAAGTGAAAATAAAATTGGGCCAACTCAGAAGAATACCTATATGCCCCCAACGCTTTGCATCGTCCCCAATATCAAAAACAAATATTACGAAACATAGAATAATGATGATAGAAATAGAAGAAGTTCATGATAGATTTTTGTTCCTATATCTGAGTACCTACAAGGGTAGTAAGGGTCCTCTAGACATGATCACAAGCATAAAAAGACAAGCATGGGGGAACACAAACACACAAACAAATATAATATATAGATAAAATAAGAGGCACCACCCTAGTCCTCATCGACCAGTAGGTCGTCCTACTCCCAATCTAGATCATTATAACAGGAGATATGACAAACCTACAAGGGAGAAATGGCAAGGGCATTTCCCTCTAACTCACCTACAACTAGGGCCGAGGAAGAAGGCCCCTCAAGGTCTTCTTCATTGAGCTCTTGTGAAGAAAAGGTCATCAATTTCACAAAAACTGAGGATAAAGTTGGGATATCATTCATTGAATTGAACATGCACTTTCTAGGAGTGCCTCATTGCAACTGTGTAGGAGAAGGGTGAGGTACCTGAGATTCATTTCCAACCTCAAAAAAAGGGGAAATGAAAAAATCTAAGGATGTGAGGGCTGCCTTTATCACAAGGACATCACAAGAAAAGACAAAACTAGCTTTCAAAGAAGGAAAACCCTTCTTCCAACCTCCACCCATGGTGAGGTCATCCTCTAACTTGTGCTTTAATGGAGGATGTTGAATCCCCACAAAAGAAGCAAAAGTGGAGAAGGAAGAAGACAAAGTTGTAGTAGACATGACCGTCGTATTCGATATATTGATGGGCTGCAAAAAAGGAGGGATGTTCAAGAGGGACATTATAAGAGGAGGCTCCATAGAGGGAGCAATGAAGGCATGCACCCTTTTGGCATGAGCATCATCGGGACCTAGTAGAGGAGCTAGAAGAAAGACAGAGGCAATGGGCACTAAAGCAAGAACAATAGAAGAAAGCATATCAACAAAATATGCAGAAATATATGCAACTGGCTCCTCCTCCATCTTCTATGAGGTGACGTGCTTTATAGCTAGAGCCTTTCGCATGCACTTGCACTCACACACAAACTAGTTACATCAGCTACAAGCAGTGAAGGACGCGACCTGAGAAGAGGTCAAGGGCTACTACTCAACTATAAGAGCATCCTTCACAACCATTTTCAATTGAAGGGTGGGACTCTAGTGTTGTCATAATAGTGGTTTACAATTCCTAAGAGGAACGAATTTTAGCTGAAATCACATATTTTTAGGAAATATAATGATTTAATCCTTAAAAAATTCCATTTTAAGGATTCCAATTGAAGAGGGTTTGATCAAATCACCTTAGATCAAACCCCCTCGGATATAACCTCGCTAATTTTAAACCATACCTATAAATGCGTCTCCTTTACACCTATCAAAATGCTAATAAAAAATCACTTTTGATTTAGATTTTTGGGGATCAAATGAATTCATTTAAAATTTATTTCAAATGATTATGGTATTCCTTAGAACAAGCTATCCAATGAATATAATTTTAATATGTTTTGGTTTTGTTATGTATTTGTTTTTTAAGTTTTATTAAACATAGGTTTTTCATCGAAAATAAATTTCTTTTTTCTTCACATGTGGAAAAATAGAAGATTATCAAAAAAAAAATTGAAAAATATGAGTGCACAAATATTGAAGTCCTTGATCCAAACAAAAATAAAAATAAAAAATTGACATATACAAAAAATTTACGTTATAAGCATTGTGTCCGAATTGTAATTTGTTTGACTTTTAAACTTGATTAAGGAAAAAATATTCAATAAAAAACTATCTAACCAAGTGGAAGCACTAGACATCAGAGGTACAAATCTAAATTTGAAAGAATTATTTATCCTTCATGAAAAAAAGTTAGTTATGGTGCATCACTTTTTAAAAATGTTGTTTTCTGAAAAAATCAATTTTCATGGGAGATGGAAAAAGAAGTGCAATTTGATTCCAAAAATTTTGAAAAAAATATTTTTAGAATCTACAGACAAAATTTGATGAGACTCTAGTTTGCACCATCTTCAAGTTCCTCATAGTTTAGTCGCTATAGATGCCCGAATGTGAAGATTTAGTTAAAAATAATAATTTTAGTGTCCAATTTGGCAAAAAATAGTAAACCACTATTATGGGATCACTTTAAGAGAAGGAGTAGGAGGAGGAAGCATAGAAGAAGAAACAAAAATAGGAGAATAAATAGACGTAAGAGTCTCAGCAGTAGGCCTCTTATCATTCTTTTCCTAAGGGACAATTTGAAGAATAGTTGTAGGCCACGAAAGTCGAGACACGGGAACCCCATAGTAATGCTTCCCCTTGCCAAATAGTGGGTTAGGGAACTGTGGGTGGAACATGAAACTGAAAAGCTTAACGCTTTTCCTTCCACGATGTGGGTACCATCGCATTCCCCATGTGAGGCATAGGAGCGAGAACCGAGGATGCCACCACAGGTTGGGAAGTAGAAGCACGTGGGGTAGAATATGCAGAAGGAGAAGGCTCTAGAGCATGAGAAAGCTTATACTTCCCTTTTTATGGGGTCAAAGAAATAGCTTGTTGTTGTGCTATCATAGAACCTTTTATAGAACCAACATAGGGAGAGACAAAATAACTAACCTTTGGTATTGAGCCCCTAGTCCTATATTTAACATAAGCCTTATATAAAAAATCTCCCCTTGGAGGGAGAGGTTCAACCGAGGTGGGCCAAAAGTGATCTAAAGAGAAACCCCCATTTGACACTAGCAGTTTATAGCTAGTGTCATGCACCACGTTCACAGTGCCTTTGTGGGAGAACTTTAAGCATTTATGGATTATAGAGGAAATATCATTCATAGAGGCTAGCTGTGGGATGCATGGCCTCTCTAAATAGGTCAAACTCTAAGATCACAACAAATGACACATCAACAGCCTTGGGTCCCACCAATATTGATAAATAAATAGTGCTCATAAGGGTAATAGAGTCCATCATGGGTATAAATAGTGGTATGAAACTATTTGTATCTCTCCTTATGTAAATTGTTTATGAACAAATTTTCCTTCATTATCACATTTACTCGACTCGTCGGATCAACCAAGATACTAGTTACAAAATTGTCATTAATCTGGGCAGGAATGTATAATGAGGAATGCTCCTTAGTGGCTCATCATGCGAGGTGAAAGTTATATTAGGTATTGTACTTGCATTCTCAATAGGAGGGATACAAGTGAATGAGACCATGTTCACGTACTCAGATGAAACTAGCTTAGAGGGTGTAGAAGATTGTATGACTAAAATTTTACAAAGTGAAGGGAATGGATCAAAATAAATTTATAACTCACTGTTAGCCTTGGCTACAAATTTATTATAATTATGTTTCTTCCCATAGAGATAGATAGTCTTGTTATTGATGTGGTCTTGAATCTCATGATGCAGGCAGACACATCACTCGGTGTCATGTATATGCACTCGATGGAATTGATAGAATTTTTGTGCATCGTACCACTCAAGATATGGCTCAGATAAAGTTCGGCTTCTAACAATGTCAAAATTTTGTCCTTTAACAACTTTTTTAGAACATCAATATAAGATTTAGATAATTTTGTAAAATTTATATCAAGCATCCTAGGCCTTTGTGTTTAGATGTAGAGACTATGTTCACAATAGCCTTTTTCTTACTAGAAACTAACACTACTAACAGGTTATCAAGCTGGGAGTGTTAGGATGGAGCCCCGAACTGAGCGATTGTCTGTTGATATTTGTGTAGTGCTACACATAGGTGTGCAAAGGAAGGATACTTCATCAAGTAAAACTTTTCTTGCCACTGTTTGTTTAAGTTCCTGATGAAGACCTTCTAAACATCAAATTCTAGTAAAGGATAAGGGATTTGTGAAAAAAATGCTTGATAGGAAGCGATGAAGTCAATTACCTTTTTGTGGTCCCCTTGCTTGTATCAGACAAGATTAGAGAAAGCCATCATTTAATTCTTGTAGTTTTCTACACATCTTGATGGACAACAAAATATATATGCATATTCTTTGTAAATAATATATTGAGATAAGAGAATGGAATTTCAATTATGCTTTGTATTTCATCCTTGTCAAACAATCTCTTTTCCATCTATCATATTGCACATATTGGAACATGGAAGACTATTGTGTTAATTCTTGATTCTATGATTATTAGAAACTTGGAAATTAGATAGATCATTGTTGTTGGGATGGTTGATAATGCATCTCACTTATACATATTTTCACATTTTATCTATATCATTTCTGTTGGGATGGTTGATCATGCAACTCACTTATACATATTTTCATTTTTTATCCTTGTGATATTGTAAAAGATTTGAAAGAACCTCACACTCATCCATATAATGTGAATTACATTTTTGAGAATTAGTTTAGTCAAAGGAATATTTCATGAGAATTATCTCATCTCTCTTCTTGGATTTGGAATTTTTTTTGCATTAAAAATTGTATTTTTCTTCCCAAGGAGAGAAATGGTGTGGCCAATTTTGGACATTCTCTAGCATTAATCTTCATTCATTTACCATTGATATAGGAGCTACTTATTTTTGAGGAATATTTAGTTTCACTCTTTCTCTCTTATGGGGGGAATATTGATTATATATTTGTGATAGATTTAGTCCTTAGAAATTCATGTTGAGTCCTACTTTATCACTTGTACATGTGTCTTTCTTCATGTTTTCTCTCCTTTGGAGATGGCTTTTTTTCCTATGATTTATTCTCCCTTACTTTGTTTGTAATAGATCTTTAGTACATGGATAGATAAAAAGGATTAATCTAAATATTTGATACTTTTTGTGAGACGTCTTCTATATGAAAATTCCCTTACATTTAAATCTAAAACTTCAAATTTCAAGAAGCCCCTTTTGAAAACCCTTCCTTTTTAGGAAATTTCTCTATTTCCCTCTCCAAAAACTATAAGAATAACTTTCTCTCCTTGGCCCTTTTGGCTACAACTATTTTAAGGGACTCCATTATTAAAGCTTCATGGGATTGTACATTTTTCTACTCTACCCCAATGTTTTCGGCTCCTTCTCTTGGTTGGTAATATTGTGAAACAAATTTTCTTTATTTTAATAAAATTGTAGCTCTTTATATTGTTCCATTTTATTTTATAATATTTATATATGTTTCAATTCTTATTTGTTAAAATATGAAAACTAGGGTGTAGATTCCCATAGACTAGGAGTTTTTTGTTTATAAATTTAATTTTATTGTCATATTCTTAGTCCTAGACACACATAGGATAAGTGCACACACTATATTTTTCTATTTTCTATTTGACTTATCATGGAGGTTGAAAGACTAAAATAGGAGCTTGACCATTTTTGGAAAGCTCCCAAACAATCCAAACTTTTTTTAGTTTATTTAGTTATAGACATTTGAGATATTTTAATCACATCATGTTTGACTCTCTTCATCTCTTTTTTTTGTTATTTCATCCATTATAATTAGTTTATTTTTGTTTCTTTACTATCTAATTATTTCTCAATTTCTATCATTTTCGTCTTTGTTTCTTGTTGTACATGTGAGTTTAAAATATAGTAGGTGTTCCAAATTTTGTAATTTTTCTAGATCATAGCACAAGACCTAAACTACAATGCATGACATGGATGATAGTGCACTATGCAGATCTCCAAGCATCACATTAGCATCCTGGACAATGAGCTCCATTTCTTGTTCACGAATTGCTCTATTTCTTCTCTTTACACTTTTGAATCTAGTTTTTCAAATTTTCAATTTAGTTTCTTGTATTTGAGCATTTCTAGCATAGTTATATTTTAACTTGATAAAAGATATTATTTTGAAAGTTAAAATATATTAAGATAATTTTTGTGTTGTTTTATTCTTTCTATAATTTAGTAACAAAAACGTTCCTTTCAAAAATAGTTTTATCCTACCATAAATTTTAAAGCATTAACTTAGAAAAAACACCACATTTCTTGGTTAAATGTCCTTCATACACTACATTTTGGTGAACATGAATTCTACAATGTTATTCTTCTTTTTATCACAAATCTAACAATATTAATTTCATTTTTTTATTTCTTTAAATCTTTAATTCCTTTGATAAAATATTTTCTAAAGATGACATTGACATACTAGATTAGGTATTAGATGACTTCATCCATGTCCCTTCAATTTTTTCACCTAGTAAACCTAACTCTTCTATTTCTACATCATTAAATCCTACATATCCAAATGTGATTAATACTATAATAATTATGAGCTCTATAAGGGAGTTCCAAAAACAATCACATATTTTCTTATATTGAGGGAGAAATCCAATTCACTCCTTGAAAATCCTATGCATCATAATCTCTATTTGGGCTAATTCTTGTATAGATTGCAGGGGCCACATTAGTTTGAACAAGTCCTTAAAAACCCTATACAATATGACACATTTTTATTTTTTAAGATTAAACATTATTTCATAGAAGCTAACACAATTACATTTATGACACTTCTTTCCAAAATTAGACTCTACACCATTTACCTTTTGTACTTGACTAAATTCATACTTAATAAATTGCAAATAATGATGATCATGATTTTGTACAATACTTAATATTTTTCTATAGGTACAATACCACTAATGATTTATCATTATATGCAATATTGAAGATGCATGCTGCTAAAAGAATCATGGAACCAAAAAATAGCATCATACTACATATCATTATATATTCTTGCATATTTCAATTAATCTTCTTTTCTTCAACATGCATGATTTATATAGATCATGTACACATCGAAGTAGGGGAAGATGAAGAGAATAAAAGTCTCTTGTTTTATACTCAATTTTTGTTATATCATAAATTCATTTTCCTACTACTTAAATTCACATGTTCTACTTGTAACGTGACCATATCCTACATTTACCACTCTTAATGCCAATATCCTAGTCATACAATTGGATTAGTTTAGTTTTTTAAGGATTTCCCCCTTTTGGATTAGACTAAAAGGATAGTTTTGTCACCTAAACAAATTCACATGCCAAGTTTCATCTCACCTTTTCAAGTTTACTACTACTAAAGCTAAAAATTCCTAAATTTGATTGTTGTGTGGCAAGAAAATACAAATTGAGCACCTAGGATCTTGTTTTTAAAGACAAGCCTTGGGATATTAGTGATAATGAATAATTTCATAGAAAAGACTCCCTTAAACATACTATCCTATAGATTCATTAAGCTTGAATTTGCATCAACAAATACTAACTCAGCATAGGTGTTCTTTATCATTGTCTTGTATGTCTTTGATCTTTTACATATTGAAAAAATCTTACAATATCACAAAAGTTTCATAATTCAATCTGCTCACAACAAATCCCCACAAGGTGCTTTTAACACCCATTTATCTTAGATACAAGTATACCAAAATTAAATATAAGGGATCAACAATGATGGTGTTTAAAACCACATACAAAAGATAAAACCTTACCAGATGGATTGGATTGGAAATATGATTCAATTCAAAACAACATAAATAATAGTATTAGATTATCTTATACACATCATTTCAATATCATATGTAAACTTCTATTACATAATCACAACATATAAATCATTTTAAAAACAAAATCAACAAATTACAAAAGAATTCTTCAAATCTATTCATTTTCATTTGAAATTAAATATTTCAATCTCAACTTTAATTAATTTAGAGTGATTATTATTGATTATTGATTACCTATATTTCAAAGTTATACTTGTAAATTAGTTAGGATGTTTTATTCCTTGAGTTTTGTTTTGTCCCCCTCTTCTTACATTCTAAAGGTAAATTTCATCAAAATTATATGTCAAGTATTTGATTTAACGAATCATAAACTTGTGAAACTACTTGTTTGGAATAATCAAGCCATTATATATGATGGCATTGAGGGACTCGATCTTGTCAATTACATGATATTTAATACATTTGAATTACAACCATTCAGCAGTGTACAATTGTTGTCAGGAGACAAGTTGGGAAAGAAATAATGAGATCAGGATAAATCAAAGGATACCTAGCGATTACAGATTGTGAAGAAATATTGTGAGCAAGGAGGCCAAGAGATTGTACCCACTCAATGGTATTCCCTGCCCCTTCAACAAAATTCAATTTCCTACTTTCTTCTGCTACATCTGCACCATACTTGTAGCGTGGCATTAACTCAAACCATCCTCTCTGTTGGATGCTGCAAATCCCACAAGAATTTTTTATCTACATTATCACACACCTCAAATAAAGCCCTTTTTCTTTCATCTACTTTTGCACACATTTTTACTACTTGACGTAGCATAGCATGGCAAGAATATATCCACAAAACCTGCTAACACAATACATATAATTAAATGTCATGATATATTATACTAATAATTGCCTAAAATTGGCATTTCTCATCACAGGTAAGTACAAGAATATTAAATCACTATGTTTGTATGATTGATGCATTTGATGGACTCTAAGCAGACATATACCAAACAAAATACAATTGGGCTTAGAGAAAAATGTATGCCACGGTACCATATTGTTTCACATTGCAAAAATTATAGTTAAATGCTGAGACCAAGCCTGTAACTATAATGGACAACCCCTTTGAGATTTTTTAACATAAGACGATGTAAGCCCTCAATCAATATATTGGTATGCTTCTGCCCAGCCACACATGTAGAGCTATTTTCATACCGCTTCACAAGCAATAATGCAACAATTGTAAGGGCATTCACTCTCCAGGACTGTGCTTAAAGAAATCCTCTTTTAAGAAAATGTAGAAGCTGTTGGCTCTGTTCTTCAATATCTGGAAAAAGATTGTTGATGCTCTTTCTTCGTAGTTTCGTGTGTTCTGATATTATGTAAAAATTTTAATAAACTTGCAACAGAGTTGATCTACCTAAGAAAGAAAGAACAAACTTCCAGAACCGAAAAATTTTAGAACAAGAATTGAAAATTTTCTGATTATTCACATTAAGCAAAAATGCAGATTATACAAAGCTTTTAAAGGCCATCGGTGGGAATAAAGGGGATAAAAACAGGGGAATAAAAAGGAAAACATAAATATTGCTTCTTTTGTTAGGGGAGAGGATTCAGTAGTTGTGCATCCTAACTTCGTGCCTCTAATTATCCTACATGGAAATTTCAAATCACTTCTAATTTTTTACAGCAGTTTACTTGGCAAGTCCCCTGCTTATAACTAAGGTTTCAGGGCCACATCAGCACGCTTTTTGTCAAGGTTTCCAAAAAGGCCCAAAAAAAAATGAGACCAATACTTGTACATTCACAGCATGTTTTATTGAGCGCTGATATGGAATCACATGATTGGTTGCTTTTTAGATCAAAGGAATACATTTTGTTTAATTATGGGTAGTCATCATCAATACTGACAACTTTAAAGTCACAACTATTGGTCCAATATTGATAAAAATATTGGGCATTATATAAACAACTACTATCACAACTTATTGAAACATGCTCTGGGTCCTCTCCCCTAACTTACGTTAAAGCAAGCAACAGCAATTTGTAGAAAAAACAGGAAAAACCCTACTTTGTCCGTTACGTTGATATACATGAGACATGACTCTCTGTGATTAAATATAGTTTATGTTTTCACAAGAAAGAGATAAAAATTTCTAGTCTTCCAATGGATTGGACAAAGAGGAAGATTCAAAGTTAACTGCGACAATGAGAGTGACCGTGGAGAGTAAAGTCAAACCTTAGTATATGGTCTTTAAGCCCAACCATGTGAAATGCAGCCCCGAAGTGCTCTTGTCCACTACAAGAAGTGCACAGCCCTAAACGCAATCAGTTTGGAGAGTCATCTCTGCTAATAGCTTTAGAGCACGGTCACGTGGAAGGGCTGACTCTCCAAACTGATTGAGCTCAGCGGCTGCGCCCTTGTTGTAACTGAGAAGAGTACTAATTATCTCATGATTTCCCCGCTTAGCAGCTTCGTGCAGCGGTGTATTGCGATCAGTATTACGAGCTACAGGCATAGAAGAAACTTTCACATTGTCAAGAATCCATTGAAGGAGCTCCAAATGGCCTTCCCTCGCAGCGATGTACAAGGCGGTATTGCCTTCAAAGGTAGTACCCCGCAGAAGTCGGCGGTCCGAGCTATACAAATTTTGAATGACATTGTTATCGCCATTTTTTGACAGCAAGGAAAACTTCAGGATTTATCTTGGTCTAGCAAGCGTTTGAGTCTTGTCTGTCTCAATTTATAACGATTGATTGTAAATTTGTAGCTGAGTTCCTAGGCAGTTTAGTCTTAAAAGGCAAGGACTTGTTGCAGAATTTTTCTGCCTTACTTTTGGGCAGATTCTGCACTAAACAGAACGTAAAAGCTACGCCAATTTTCTTATTTTTCTTATTGTTTTCTTCTTCAGAGGGACCAATGTGGAGCCGGCTAACTCCTAGAAAAAAAGCACCTATGCACATACAAAAACACATCAAAAACATACACAGCATGCATAACATGATGGGACACCGTACTGCAAGTGGCAACGCAAATTGCAACAGAAGTCACGGTAGCAAAGCGGAGGTCACGAGAGGAAAACGGACGTTAGTTGTGTAAGTGGAAATGAACGGAGGACGGACATTTTGAAAAGTTTTTAAAAAATGCGGGATTTTTTAAACACCACTTTGTTCGTCAACTTCTGCAGCTTCACTTTGGCGTGGTTTTCCCGTCGTGGAACAGAAGATTGGAGGCGGGGCTGAGATGACTCCTGCAGAAATTATAGAAATTCTGATGATTAAAATGGACGACCCAGATGAAGCATCCAATGATGTGATTTCTGCGCTGGATGCAAAGAACGAGTGAGGGATGTTCCCCTCACATCTCAACCTGCACAATCCCTTCCTGAGTGTTTGCGCTGCATTCTTTGTCCGAAACGAGGGGGGAAGAGGGAAGTGTTTACTGTCCCGATATGTTTGCTTACGAAACTGTAAATTAATTCGAATAAAACTTGAAGATGTCAAGAAAGTCACGAGATGCCTAACTTTCTTGTGGTAGAGACATGGAAATAGACGGAAAAGCTCATTTCCATTCTTACCAGTCATCAATTTTCCCTTCAGATATGATGATGTGCACCAGAATATTATGTTTGCGCCGCATTCATATTATGTATCATTAGTTTAAAAGGTCAAAATATAGAGTCACTAGAATTAGAAGTAATACTGATAATGATCTATAATTAGACGGATTGCAATAAGCCTCGACATCGAGAGGAGGGACTGGCTCTGATGAATGCCTCATGAACTCCAATCGGGCCCCGGGGATGGACGTCGAAGCCTTCTTACTCTGATGTCCCCAGGCAGGAACCGGAACCGGATGGAATATGTGCTATTGTAGTTTGGACTGTGTAATCAAGCATTTGTCACAAAAGCGGAGACAGTAATTTCAATTTCCTGTTTGCCAAAGTCAAGTTAGGCATTTAAACTAAAGAACCTAAGGTTTATTGTTAACTAATTGGTAACTAATTGGTTAGTGAAGGATTTTCAAAAATGGTAAAAGAAATTTATAGTGGTTAGATGATTTAAAAGTGTTTCAAAGTGGCATATTAATCGAGATTAAATTGTAAAGGACCAAATGATTAGGAAATTTGAATAATGCCAAACGGAAAAAATAGTTGATCAAGATTGCAATTTAATACATCTAAATTAATACAATTTAACATTATTAATCTTGAATCAATAAACCATTTAGTTACACATTGTGGCATGTACTCAATTGTGTGCTTCTCTAAACATTCTAAATATCAATCTTCCACATATGATAAAACTATCAAAATTGCTTAGCTAACTTGTTAGACATTTAATGGGTTACCTTTTAATGTGATAAAAACTAAATAAATGTTATTATGGGTTAAACCTTACCTAGGACACTCTACCTCTTAGTATGGTGCAATGATACTTGGATGGAGTAAGAATGATGTAAAATGTGCTAGATAGTTTAGTTTTTAGAACATGAAAATGTGAAACTTCTTATGAATATTTGAGGAATAATGAGTTACAAAATTTTTATAATGAGTTGTAAAACTTTGAAATTAGGAAACCTTCAAGTGTTGGGTTATAAGGCATTCAAAGTTGCATAGAAAAAGCTTGAAAGCAAAGTGAACCTAATCATGCTAGAAAGAGAAAAAAAAACTAGGATTGAATATAGAAAACAATCACTCATCTTATTTGTTTTTTCTTGACAAATAAGATTAGTGATGGATAAAATGAGAAAAATCTAGTGAAAGAAGGTAAAATTTTGAAATTTGGTAGATTTTGAATGTCAAATTTTAGTTGAAAAGTTGATAGCTATGTGGAATTATTTTTAAAATGAACTATTCTAATTCATATTCAAAATAAACCATCTAGGTTAGACAAAAATGATGTGCAAAACGAAATAAAAAATTTCACCCAATACCATTGAAATCCTTTGATGTGTCCATGATTTGCATGATTTTAAATGTATAAGAACTCAAATAAGAAACACATCAAGTTCTACCCACCTCCCTCCCTCTTTCTATCTCCACACACCATCTCCCTCTCTACCTACCTTTCCCTCAATACATTCCACCCCACCTCTCTTTCTACCTACCTCTCCTTCCCAACTTCCCCTCTTTGTCTAGTTATCTCTCTCCTTCCCTCTCTCCTTTCCCTATCTCCCCTCACTCTCTCTACCTAATTATTCCTCTATTCCTTCAACCTTACCTCTCTCTACCTACCTCTCCATGTCTCCCTCATTTCCTCCCTCTCCCTTTATCCCTCCCATCCTACCTTGCTAGACCTATCCCTCCCCCCATCCCTTTATACTTTTCTTTATCTCTCCTCTCTCACCATCCCTCCTAACCTTCCTCTCTCACCATATTTCCCCACCACTTCCTATCTCCTTCCCCTTTTATCTCCCTCACACACACAAACAACCTCTCTCCACCTACCCCTCCCTATCTCCCAAACTCTCCCTATACCTACCTCACCTCCTCTACCTCTCTGTAGATGATATAGATTTTTTTGATCCTAAAAAATACTTTTTTCAAATTATTTTTATTGACCCTAATTGTCATTTTTGTTACTCAATTTATTAAATTTATCAAATTTTGTAACTCAAATGATAATTAGGTATAATGCTCCAATTAACCACTTATAAAAGGTTTTCATTGCAATAATTGTGATTTGGAAAACACTGGGTGTTATGAAACTTGCAATGAACACATAGTTGTAAAACCATGTACACATAACAACCCAATTGGTTAGTCACCCCTTAGTTCTATTTAATTTGTTTTATGTATCCCCCACCTGCAACTCCTCCCCAAGCTCTCCACCCTTGAGCTTAGAACAACCACAATCATATCACTCACAACCCCCTATGTTTTCCATCTTGCAATTTTTTTGAGGAAATTAAAATGCAACTTTTACTCTAAGTAATAGTTGTGGTAAGTTTTGATTGTTCCTTTCATTACATTTGTACTTTCTAAATAAGAAAAGGTTTTCATTACAATAATTATAGGTTGTAAAACATTGGGTGTTATGAAACTTGCAACCCACATGCTATTGTAAAACCCTCTACATGTAACAACCCAATTGGTTACTCACACCTCACGTTAATTTGATTATTTTTATTTATCACCCACTTGAAAATCCTCCTCAAAATCCCCACCCTTAAGCTTAGAACAAGCACAATCATATCACTAACAACCCACTTTAAATATTTTCCAACTTGCAGTCAATTTGTGCATTTTCTTTTTATAATATGATGAAATTGAAATGCAATGTTTACTCTAACTAAAAGTTGTGCTAAATTTTGAAGGTGTCGTTCATTATATTTTTACTCTCTAAATAACAAAAAAAAATCATTACACTAATTGCAGGTTGGAAAACATTGGGTGTCATGAACCCTACAACCCATATACTTGTGTGAAACCCTCTACACGTAACAGTCTAATTAAGATGATAAGGGAACAATTGATCTAAAGCTTCAAGTAAAAGATGAAAAAGAAGTTACAAGATCATGAAAATGAATAGCAAGGGGTGTTAACATGTAAGAGCAATGTAGATGAGGAAAAATGTGTCTATGATCAAATTGTACATGCAAAAGCAATAGTTGGAAGTGTTGAAATTGTAGAAAAACAACAAAAGATTAAAATTAACTACTCTAAAAAGGAGTTAAAGATAAGGATATTTTATCATCAAAATAAAATGAGGTTAATACTCTAAGTAACAGTTATGGTAAATTTTGAAAGTGCCTTTCACTACATTCGTACTCTCTAAATAAGAAAAGGTTTCCATTACAACAATTGTAGGTTGGAAAACACTAGGTGTCATGAAACCTGCAACCCACATATTACTGTAAAACCCTCTACATGTAACAACCCAATTTCTTAGTCACCCCTCAAGTCAATTTGATTAGTTTTATGTATCCCCCACCTAGAAATCCTCCCCAAGCTCTTCACCTTTAAGCTTAGAACAACCTAAATGTAATCACTCACAACCCATTGTGTTTTCCAACCTTTGATTATTTTGTGCATTTATTTTTCCATCATATGAGGAAATTGAAACAAAATTTTTACTCTAAGTAATAGTTGTGGTAAATTTTGAAATTTTCTTTCATTACATTCACACTCTCTAAATAAGAAAATGTTTTCATTAAAACAATTGCATGTTGCAAAACACTAGGTGATATGAAGCCTACAACCCGCATTGTTGTAAAACCCTCGACACATAACAACCCAATTGGTTAGTCACCCCTCAATTCAATTTGATTAGTTTTATGCATACCCTGCCTGGAAATCCTCACCAAGCTCTCCAACCTTGAGCTTAAAACAAGAAGAATGCAATCACTCACAACTCACTATGTTTTCCAACCGTAATTATTTTGTGCATTTCTTTTTCCATCATATGAGGAAATTGAAACACAATATTTACTCTAAGTAATAGTTGTGGTAAATTTTGAAAGTTTCTTCCATTACAAATTTGTACTCTCTAAATAAGAAAATGTTTTCATTACAACAATTGCAAGTTGGAAAACACTAGGTGTTATGAAACCTGCAACCCATATACTATTTTAAAACTCTCTACACATAACAACCCAATTGGTTAGTCACCCCTCAAGTCAATTGATTAGCTTTATGTAACCCCCACCTAAAAATCCTCCCCAATCTCTCCACCGTTGAGCTTAGAACAAGAAGAATGCAATCACTCACAACACATTATGTCCTTGTATGAATGGATAGACTTGAATTGTAAGAAATATTTATAGGATGAGTGACAAGACTAGGTAATTTTGATGGGAGATGATAACCCAAAGGATACATTTAGGATCCAACTTACTTTAGTCCAAGTTCATGTCCCATTACATCCCTATGAAAGGTTGTTCTTTATTTAAATTTAACCAACTTTTCAAGAGATAAGAATACAACCATGCTTAGATGGTGAAGGTAGTGATCATTGAGAGACTAAGAAATTTAGTATTTACTTAGGGAGTTGATACTATAGCACTAGTTTATTGAGACATTTATTATGTTACATGAGAAATTGCATTTTACTTCAACCAACTTTATTATGTTACATTTAGGATCCAACTTACTTTAGTCCAAGTTCATGTCCCATTACATCCCTATGAAAGGTTGTTCTTTATTTAAATTTAACCAACTTTTCAAGAGATAAGAATACAACCATGCTTAGATGGTGAAGGTAGTGATCATTGAGAGACTAAGAAATTTAGTATTTACTTAGGGAGTTGATACTATAGCACTAGTTTATTGAGACATTTATTATGTTACATGAGAAATTGCATTTTACTTCAACCACTTATATTTTGTCATGGTATGGACTTTAAAGCACATAAAACTATACTAGTAAGTGATGCCTCTAGTGTATCCTACACTTCTTAGGCCTAAGAGGTGGCATAAAATTTATTACTTTGATATGGTCACATGAGCACTTGTGACACTAACTAGATGAGGACTAAATTATAAACCCTTAAATAAAAATGTACCAAAGATGGATAGGAGATCAAGATATTCAAGTCTACTATTGAGTGGTGAGATCTATGATAGATATAAATGGCCTAGTTGAGACTTATGCAATCTATTGATTATTATATAACCTTGGAGATGACTACCTAGAGGAATTTTAGCATCATCTCTCACTTTCTTTGCTTGCGCAAATTCATATGCATTACAAAACTTCTTGAATTTATCCACTTATGTATTGTCATTCTCCCATTTCACATACTACACATCCTTCCTCAACTTCTCAAGAGAAGCAAGAATCTCTTCATTCAATACATATCTATCTCATTCACTTTGGTTTTCTCCTTATCAAGTGTTTTAAGAGCATATTCCTTTTTATTTCATACATTCCAGTACATCTTTCTCTAGTGAAAAGGCATTTTCACTACCTCATGGAGAATGGTTTACATAATGATCATAGTGCAAAGGATTAGTACTTTAATGTGGTCCCTTATATCAAGGTCCTTTTTAATATAAAACCAAATTTGTCACCACTCCCTATCTCCCTCCTTCCCTCCTCTCCCTCCCTCTATCCCTCCACCCTACCACTTCATATCTCTCACCTTCCCTCTTTCTCTCCCTCCCTCTAGTCCTCACACCCTACCACTTCCTATCTCCCTCCTTCCCCCTATCTCTCCCTCACACACACACACACACACACACACACACACACACACACACACACATAACCTCTCTCTAGCTACCCCTCCTTACCCCCCTCCATAACTTTCTCTATACCTACCCCTCCCACCCTACCATACCCTATCTCCCTCCTTCCCTCTATCCCTCCCACCCTACCACTCTCTATACCTATCCCTATCTCTCTCCTTCCCTCTTTCTCTCCCTCCTTCTATCCCTAGAACCCTACCATTTCCTATCTCCCTCCTTCCCTCTCTCTCCCTCCCTCTATTATGATCTAGTGATAATTGTAACTTTCAAATATAGATCTTGGTAAAATAGTTTATGCCATTCAAATAGTATGTTTCTTTATGTCCTTCATCATAGTGTAAATATTCTCTTTATACAAATGTATGAATTTATTGCCATACTACAATGGTCAAAATTCCCAAAAATAAATGACATATATCCTTTAACATGATGCAATATAAAAATTAGATCCATATGCATTAGAATTGGGTTTTCCAAGGAATTGAGTTGAGATTATGATAGCTTTACATGTTTCCCAAAAGCCCTTGTGAGCATTCATTTGGTTTTCATAGTAGACATCATGTTCCACTTGTAAATGTTTTGGATAAACAACTTTTATTTGATCCACAACGTGCGGGACAAACAATCAAAGCTTGATCCACCCCTTTTGTTTATACTTTTCTTTCTTGTGTCTTTGGCAGTGTATGCTTATACCTTGTTTCTTCTTGTATCATTTTTATGTGTTTTATTTTGTGCCTATGTTGGTTGGTCCTATTTTGTATGCACAAGCCTCCGAGGATAATCCCAACATATATCTAATGACCAATCTTATCTGAAAAGGTAGATAAGTCTTGTAAAGAACTTGTTAAAAGAAACATTTGAATTTTCTAATCATAAAGACACTCTAAAATTGGAGGCTGAAAAACATTGGGTGTTATGAAACCTACAACCTACATATTTCTATAAAACACTCTACACATAACAACCTAATTAGTTAATCATCCCTCAGGTCAATTGGTTAGTCTTCTACTAGAAATGGCATGGGTGGATGTAGATGGAAATGGTATATAGTTTTCTTATTTTATTTCTTTGTTTGTGGAATTCACTCCACCAAATCCATAAATTATGGGGAACCATTGTTTGTCCATTCCATCTATCAGTAGCATCATACTCATGAGTAGAAAAAAAAGAAGATATTTTGTCTAACAATGTTATGTTTGTCCCTTTATTGCTCACTCCCTCCTTCCCTCTTTCTCCCTTCCTCCATCCCTCTCATCCCACATCTCCCTCACTCTACCTACCCCTCTCTCTACCTCTCCCTCCTCCCCTCACACACACACACACCCTCTTAGGCCTCTCTCTCTCTCTCTCTCTCTGACCCAAACATGAGTGAAGAAAAGAAACAAGCATTTATCATGGTAAGATTTTTATGAATGTGATATGATTCTCTTTTTTTCCACTTAGATCTATTTTTTTCCTTTCCCTTATCATTTATTTCCAATTTTATTTTTTCCATGGAATTCTTAAGTTCAAGAATCTTTGAATTCATTTGTTCAACTTCACTTATACAATCATCTATCACTTTCTTTGCTTGCACAAATTCATGTGTTTGATACAAAACCTTATATCTACCTATCTCTCCCCTTCCCTCTCTACTTTCCCTATCTCCCTCCTTCCCCCTCTCTCTCCCTCACACACACACAACTTCTCTCCACTATCTCTCTCTACCTACCCCTCCCTCTCTCCCTAACTCCATGTATACCTTCCTCACCTACCCTACCTCTCTTTATCTCCCTCCTTGCCTCTTTCTCTTCCTCCCTCTATCCTTCCCACCATACCACTCCCTATCTTCAACCTTCCCTTTTTCTCTCCCTCTCTCTATCTGTCCCACCCTACCACTCCCTATCTCCCTCCTTCCCCCTCTCTCTCCCTCCCTCACTATGTGCAATGTGCAAATGGCAATGCAAAAGTGGATGAATTATCCTTATCATAACACCCCTTGCTATTCCTTTTCATGATCTTCTAACTTCTTTTTCATATCTTTTACTTGAAGTTTTAGATCAACTGCTCCCTCGTCAACCCTTAAGAAAACATCATTTTCTTTGATAGTGTTGTAAATGTCTTGAATACTTTTATGTAGCTTTGCAACTGCTTTTTGCTCAGCTTTGAAAGTGTCTTTATGAATACAGAATGCAATTTTTTCCTTTAATGAGTTCTTTAAAAGACTTGTCTACCTTTTCAAATAAAAATTTCATGTCCCCATCCAATTGATTCTCTCTTTTTGAACTAAGATTTTATTTTTCCTTTTCCTTATCATCTATTTATAATTGTATTTGTTCCATGGAATTCTTAAGTTCAAGAATATTTGACTTCATTCTTCTAAACCATTTCTCACTATCACCCTCCATCATACCAACCCAAAAACATTATCATTATCCCTCCTCCATCCTATAAATCCATTTTGTGTGCCTATTTCCCACAATCCACCATCACATCTCTCCGGACTACTAAGTCCATTTTCGATCCTTCTAGCCCTCCTACCCTACCACTTCCTATCCCCCTCCTTCCCCCTCTCTCTCTCTGTCTCCCTCCCTCTATTATGATCTAGTCATAACTACTTTCAAATATATATCTTAGTAAAATAGTTTATGCCATTTAAATAGTTTATCAAATCATCAATCCCTAGAGTATGTTTCTTTATGTCCATCATACTTTAAGTATTCTCTTTATACAAATGTATGAATTTACTCTAATAATACCATGGCCAAGATTCCCAAAAATAAATGGCATATATCCTTTAACATGATGCAATATTTCCTCATGATATGTACCTATCTTAAATTTTAACAAACATTGGTCACTTACTAGTACCTTATGTTATTTCTACAATTGTGTTGGTTTTTATATTGATTTGGATATTCTAAAGATATTTATATTTAGTCTTGTATATATTTGTAAGATACTTCTCCTTTGTACTAGTTCTTTATGGATACCATCACTGTTTAACAAATGTCTTTTCATGATCAATGACTTACCTCTCTCTAATTTATTTGTTGGGATTTGTCATTTGTTTGACTCTTCATAAGCATTGTAACTCTTGTGCATACCTCTCTACCAATCCCTCCCATTATCCCTCCATCCCTCCATCTCTCCTTCCTTCTCTCCCACTCTCTCTATGCATACCTCTCTCACCCTCTATCTATATGTACCTCTATCCCTCCCACCTTACCAACACTACAAATAATGTGAGCATTTTTTTGTTCCAATCAAATGAAGAAAGTGAAATGCCATTTTTACTGTACCAAATAGTTGTTCTAAAATTTTAAGGTGTACTTCATTACATTTTTGGTGTGCACGCATCAAAAAATATCATATGGAAATATCTGAAAATGGACTTTTCAGTTTCTTCATCTAGAGTGTGTTAAAAAGTTTATGCCACCCAAGTATTTTATCAAATCATCCATCCCAAGAGTATGTATGAATTTGTGCAAGAAAAGAAAGTGAGAGATGATGCCATAACTAGATTTGAACAAATGAAGTCAAATATTCTTGAACTTAAGAATTTTCATCTAGAAGTTGATCATGAACACATTTTTCCTCATCCCCATTGCTCCTACCTATTAACATCCCCTCATATTCCTTATTAGTTAGTGGTAGGGTGGGAACGATAGAGGGAGGGAGATAAAAAGGGAAGGAGGGAGATAGGGAGTGGTAGGGTGGGAGGGATAGAAGGTGGGAGAGAAAGAGGGAAGGAGGGAGATGGGGAGTGGTAGGGTGAGAGGGATAGGTACAAAGATAGTTAGGGAGGGATGAAGGGAGAGATAGGTGGAGGGAGGTTGTATTTGTGCGTGAGGGAGAGAGGGAGGGAGAGAGAGGGGGAAGGAGGCAGATAGGAAGTGGTAGGGTGGGAGGGATAGAGGGAGGGAGAGAAAGAGGGAAGGAGGGAGATAGGGAGTGGTAGAGTGGGAAGGATAGAGGGAGGGAGAGAAGGAGGGATATAGGGAGTGGTAGGTTGGGAGGGATAGGTATAGAGATAGTTAGGGAGGGAGGGTAGGTGGAGAGAGGTTGTGTGTGTCTTTGCAATTAGAGAATGTATATGTTTCTCTTAACAAGTTCTTTACAAGACTTGTCTACCTTTTTAGATAAGACTTTCATGTCTCCATCCAACTGATCCTCTTTTTTTGCACTTAGATCTAATTTTTCCTTTTCCTTATCATCTATTTCTAATTGTATTTGTTCCATGGAATTCTTAAGTTCAAGAATCTTTGAGTTCATTTGTTCAACTCCACTTATAGCATCATCTCTCACTTTCTTTGCTTGCACAAATTCATCTGTAATACAAAACCTCTTGACTTTATCCACTTTTGCATTGCCATTTGCTCCTTGCACATACTACACACGCACCTTCCTCAACTTCTCAAGAGCAGAAAGAATTTTTTTAGTCAATAAATTATCTATCTCATTCACTTTGGTCAGCTTCTTTTCATGTGTTTTAGAGAAGATTCCTTTTTCATTTCCCTCCCCCTCACATTATCTCTCCCTCCCTCCCTCCTTCCCACTCTCTCACTCTCCCTCCCTCTCTCTATGCATACCTCTCCCATCCCCTCTCTATATGTGTACCTCTATCCCTCCCACCTTAACACTTCATATCTCTCTCCTTCCTCTATTTCTCTCTCTATTAGGTTAAACCTTAAACCTAACATATATCATAATTGCATTAATTCATTAGGTTAATTTTAGGCTAATATAAATTTATTAATCTAAGGGAGAGAGAGAGGGGGATGTAGGGAGATAGGAAGTGGTAGGGTGGGAGGGATAGAGGGAGGGAGAGAAAGAGGGAATGAGTGAGATAGGGAGTTGTAGGGTGGGAGGAATGGAGGGAGAGAAAGAGGCAAGGAGAGAGATAGGGAGTGGTAGGGTGGTAGGGAATTGAAGTAGAAATTTTGTAACATTGTTGCCATTGAAAAAGAAGTTTTCACATTTGAAATCTCAAGTATATTTGAATTCCTAAGATCTTTCTCTATTTCAAAATATAGTTGCGTAGAATGAGCACCACATGTTGAAAGAATCAAATTCTATAGGAGAAGTAATCTTAAATAATATAGGAGGAGGCACTAATGATGAATCAACCTTACTTCTCTCTCTCTATACAACCTTAATTCTACATGATGAAGTTTGTTTCACTACATCTACCATATCATCCTCCATCTATCTAATATTCATCTATTCTTTAATTTCATTATGAACTACTACTTCCTCTTTCTTCAATTTCTTTATTATAAGGTCTTTCAACACCATATTTATGTCTCTTTGGGTTAATCCATCATCATCATTGCATTAATCCATTAGGTTAAACCTTAAACCATAAACCTTAAACCCAACATCTATCATCATTGCATTAATCCATTGCATGAAACTATAAAGATTAATGTTATCCATATTTACACTATAATTGATTAATTGAACAATTGAAGGCTCGCTTTTACAATGTAATTGATGCAATCATCATAATTAATCATTCAAAATTTTCCTCAAATGTGTTTATAAGGCATGTGGATGAGAGTTTGAAATATTCAAATGCCTTATAAAATCTATGAATTATTAAAGAAGAAAGTGATAGAGCAACTAGAGTTGTTTTAAACAATGATAGTATCGATAAAGAACTAGTACAAAAGAGAAGTCTCTTTAGAAATATATGCAAGACTAAATATAAGTGTTATAAATTCAAAAAATAGTAGTAAATATATATTTTAGCACCAAAAGAGATGGTTGATAAGTTAAAATTGAAAAGTTTAGAATATCCAAGTCCATATAAAATTTCACAATTGTAGAAATAACATAAGGTACTAGTCAGTGAGCGAGTGAGGGAGAGATAGATTTGAAAAGTAGTTATCACTAGATCATAATAAAGGAGGGAGAGATAGATTTCAAAATTAGTTATCTACCTCTCACTCCCCCCTCTGTCTCTCACACACACAATATCTCTCTCTTTATACCTCTCCCACCCTACCTTTGTATCTAGATTAACCTACATCTCTCTTTATTCCTTACACCTTGCCTCTCTATACCTACACCTCTCTCCCTCCCTCTTTCCCTCTCTCTCTCCCTCCCTCCCTCTCTCTATCTGCATTCATCCTCTCTCTCTTGACCTATCTTTCCCTCAATCCATCCCACCCACCTCTCTTTCTACCTACCTCTCTATCCTTCCCAACTTCCCCCCTCTATCTACTTCTATCTCATCTTCCCTCTCTACTTTCCCTATTTCCCATCACTCTCTCTACCTACCTACCCCTCTATTCCTTCAAACTCACCTCTCTTTACCTACCTCTCCATGTCTCTCCCTCCCCCTATCCCTCTACACCTCTCTCCACCTATGGGAAGAGGAAGGTTAGGAGGGATGGTGAGAGAGGAGTGATAGAGTGAAGTATAGAGGAATGTATTTATTCCATGGAATTCTTAAGTTCAATATGGACTTTTAGTTAATATATTTTTTTTACCAATGTTGTCCATATTTTCATTATAAATGATTAATTGAATAAATTGAATAATGAACTAATGAAAAATTATAAATGATTAATGTTATCCATATTTACACTATAATTGATTAATTAAACAATTGAAGAAGGATCTTTTTTACCATGTAATTGATGCAATCATCATAATTAATCATTCATAATTTTCCTCAAATGTGTTTATAAGGCATGTGGATGAGAGTTTGAAATATTCAAATTCCTTGTAGAAGCTATGAACTATTAAAGAATAAAGTGATGGAGCAACTAGGGTTTTTTAAAACAATGATTGTATTGATAAATATTTAGTACAAAGGAGAAGTCTCTTTAGAAATATATACAAGAATAAATATAAGTGCTATAAATTCATCATAAACAATGGTAGAAAAGAGAAGTAGACAAAGATCGGGAAAGTAGAGAGGGAAGGGGAGAGAGAAGTAGATAGAGGGGGAAAGTTGGGAAGGAGGGAGATGTAGGTAGAAAGAGAGGTGGGATGGGATGGATTAAGGGAAAGGTAGGTAGAGAGGGAGAGGGTGAGTGGAGATAGAGATAGGGAGGGAGGGAGAGAGAGGGAAAGGGGGAGGTGTAGGAAGAGAGGTAAGGGTGTGTGTGAGGGGGAGAGGGAAGGAGGGAGATAGGGTTGGTAGGGTGGGAGGGATAGAAGGACCCAAAATAGACTTAGTAGGAGGGGGAGATGTGATGGTGGATTATAGGATGTATAGGCACCCAAATTGGATTTATAGCTTCAAGGAGGGATAGGGATAATGTTTTTGGAAAGGGATAGGGATAATATTTTTGATTTGGTATACTAGAGGGGGATGGTGACAAATGGTTTGGAAGAATGATAACACATAATGTATTGAGTTAAGAGATTCTTCCTTATCTTGAAAAGTTGAAATGGAAAAGGAATCTGAAGAAGTAGACCAAAGTGAATGAGATAGATAGTGTATTGACTAAAGATATTCTTACCACTTTTGAGAAGTTGAGGAAGGTGCATGTGTAGTATGTGCAATGAGCAAATGGCAATGTAGAAGTGGATAAAGTTAAGAGGTTTTGTATTGCATATGAATTTGTGCAAGTAAAGAATGTAAGAGATGATTTTATAAGTGGAGTTGAACAAATGAAGTCAAAGATTCTTTAACTTAAGAATTCCATGGAACAAATACAATTGGAAATTTAGATAACAAGGAAAAGGAAAAATCAGATCTAAGTGCAAACAAAGAGAATCGATTGGGTGGAGACATGAAGGGATTATCTAAACAGGTAGACAAGTATTGTAAAGAACTTGTTAAAATAAACATCTACATTCTCTAATCGTAAAGACACTCTCAAAGCTAAGAAAAAAGTGGCTACAAAGCTACATAAAAGTATTCAAGACATTGAAAACTCTATCCAAGAAAGGGATGTTTCTATCCTAACGGTTGATGAGGGAGCAGTTGATCTAAAGATTCTAGTAAAAGATATGAAAAAATGTTAGAAAATCATGACAATGAATAGTAGGGGGTGTTAACAAGTAAGAGAAATGGAGATGAGGAAAAATTTGTGTTGCATCTTTTCCTCACTCTCTCTACCTACCTATCCCTCTATTCCTTCAACCTTACCTCTCTCTACCTACCTCTCCATGTCTCCCTTATTTTAGGCTAATATGCATCTAAGAATGAATACAATGTTATACTAAATGCCAAATACAACAATCTCTTATTACATAAGCCACAATCTCTCCTTCCCTCTTTCTCTCCCTCCTATCCCTCCCACCCTACCACTTCCTATCTCCCTCTCAAGTCTCTCTCTCACTCTCCATCTCCCTCACAAGTCTTTCTCTCTCTCCCTGTTAGGTCTCTCTATCTCTCACTCTGCATCTTTGTCTTAGGTCTTTCTCTCTCACTCTCCACCTCCCTCTCAAGTCTTTCTCTCTCTCCCTCTCGGGTCTCTCTATCTATCACTCTCCATGTTTGTCTTAGGTCTCTCTGTCTCTCACTCTCCATCTACAACCATTTGGTACAATAAAACTAGAATTTCACTTTCTTCATTTGATCCGAACAAAAAAATGCTCACATATTTGCAGTTTTGGAAAACACATTGTCCCTTGACAATAATTTCCTTATGAATTTGCAGTGTTGGAAAACACACTATCCCTTGTTAGTTATGTAATGAAGTCCACCTTCAAATTTTAGAACAAATCTTTGGAAATAGTAAAAATGACATTTACAACTGTCCCTTGACAGGGGATAGTGTGCTTTTTACTTTATTTACATGATTGGAACAAAAAAATTCTCACATTATTTGCAATGTTGGAAAACACACTATCCCTTGTCAATTATTTCCTTATGAATTTGCAGTGTTGGAAAAAACATTGTCCCTTGTTAGTTATGTAATGAAGTCCACCTTCAAATTTCAGAACATTGGAAATAACTAAAAGGGACAGTGTGTTTTCCAACAGGGAACAAAAAATGCTCACATTATTTGCAGTGTTGGAAAATGCATTGTCCCTTGTCAATTATTTCCTTATGAATTTGCAGTGTTGGAAAACACACTGTCCCCTATGTAGGAAAAATGTTCACATTGTTTGCAGTGTTGGAAAACACACTATCCCCTATGTAGGAAAAGTGGAGAGGGAAAATCATTAGAATGCAAGATGTCTAGAAATAACTAACAAGGGATAGTGTGTTTTCCAACATTGGAAATATGATTTGAACAAAAAAATGCTCACATTGTTTGCAGTGTTGGAAAACACACTGTCCCTTGTGTAGGAAAAGTGGACAGGGGACATCATTAGAATGTAAGATGTCTAGAAATAACTAGCAGGGGGCAATGTGTTTTCCAACATTGAAAATAACTAATAGGGGACAGTGTGTTTTCCAACATGGAACAAAAAAATGACACTTATGTTTTCCAACAAGGGACGGTGTGTTTTCCAACAGGGAACAAAAAATGACAGTGTGTTTTCCAACATTATTTGCAATGTTGGAAGAACACTATCCCTTGTGGAAATAATTGACAAGGGACAGTGTGTTTTCCAACACTACAAATAATGTTGGAAAACACATTGTCCCCTATTAGTTATTTCCCTGTTGGAAAACACATTGTCATTTTTTTTTTCCCTGTTGGAAAACACATTGTCCCCTATTGGAAAACACATTGTCCCTAACAATAGGGGACAGTGTGTTTTCCAACATTGGAAATAACTAATAGGGGACAATGCGTTTTCCAACAGGGAACAAAAAATGTCACAATGTGTTTTCCAACAAGGGATAGTGTCTTTTCCAACAAGGAACAAAAAAATGACAACGTATTTTCCAATAGGGAAATAACTAACAGGGGATAGTGTGTTTTCCAACATTATTTGCAGTGTTGGAAAACACACTGTCCCTTGTCAATTATTTCCACAAGGGACAATGTGTTTTCCAACACTACAAATAATGCTAGAAAACACACTATCCCCTATTAGTTATTTCCAATTAGTTATTTCCCTATTAGGAAGCACACTATCATTTTTTTGTTCCCTGTTGGAAAACACACTATCCCTTGTTAATTATGTAATGAAGTCCACCTTCAAATTTTAAAACAACTCTTTGGTTACAATGAAAATAATATTTCACTTTCTTGATATGATTGGAACAAAAAAATGTTCACATTGTTTGCAGTGTTGGAAAACACACTATCCCCTATGTAAGAAAAGTGGACAAGAGACATCATTAGAATGTAAGATGTCTAGAAATAACTAACAAGGGACAATGTGTTTTCCAACATTGGAAATAACTAATAGGGGACAGTGTGTCATCACTATATTCTAATGATGTACCCCTTGTTCATATGATGATGGCATTAATTTGGTAGATGAACCCAAAACATTTGTAGCACATTTTTTGTCAATAATACAAATGTTATTACCTACCTATTACATAGACTTTGTGTTAAAGTATACACATTTTATTAATACTTTAGGTGATTTATAACCATCTAGGTATGGTTTGAGTGCATATTTGTATATTTTGAGGATGATGCATAAAATTAAAAATTAACACTATCTTGTGAATCCAACATTTTAGAATTTCAATTTCTTCGTAATACTTTAGATACTAGTGCATGACATTGAGACTATCTCTATTTTTTCACCCATGGTTTCATATTGTTTTAGACGTTAATATAGAACATAAAGTAGATTGGGCAAAACTTATTTGATCTATTCTTTAAGAGGATAACATTTTGCACATGAAAAGTTTATCTATTGATAACATCAACTTTACATAGATTAGATGTAAAAATCTATGCTACATGGAAGGGTTGTCATCCCCAAAGATTTTATACAATTCAAGATCATAGAAATGAGAAAGATGGTCCTCTAATAGGAAGAGAAAAACCCTAAATGATAGTGATCCATTCTCGACAATGAGATATTTTATGCATTTACAACAATTTCAATAACAACTCTTTCTGAGCACTCAACATTTTCAGAGTCCTCATTTTCCTCTCAAATCTCAGGCAAAGCTTTCTTTATATTGTGAATGCTTTCAAGTGTGAAGTCTACTCCCTTTTTCCAAGGGGGATCAATAAGAAGAAGATTGCACTATGATCTAAATGCCATTAAACTGATAAATGACTATAAAATGGGCTCTAATAGAAACACTGAGAAGTTTTCCTATATATCACTTGTAAGCCAAACACTTGTTGTAGATCTCAAATGTGTGAGCTTCACCTAAAGTTTTCACCACCCAATATGTCAACCAACCCTCTTGTCTATGAAAAACCACTTCTTCAAAATTTTCTTTATTTTGTTGTTTAACAATGCAACCCATCAAGTTTTGGACTCCTAGTAGCAAAACACAAAGCTCATTAGCATAAAACTACCCATAAGAAAACAATAATTAGTAATTTGCCAAAGGTATAACTATATAGGAGATATATGCATCACAAACAAAAAAATCCATGCAAAAACATAAGAAATGGATACCAATGGCTAAGTAAATAATTGACCAGTAAGGGACCCTGAATCAACTTAGAAATGGAACCTGGACATGATAGCATGTGCAAAAATGGTTAAGTTATAGTCATATGAATCTATGAAGTTTATACCTGCACATTTCTAAGAGCGTGCCACAAATAGGATGCAACCAAAGGACTTAGATGTCAGCTATAGCTTTACTTCAGGTTGACTCCTATAGAAACACATGCACAAAAATAGATAAATGTAAAGGTAAAGGTAAATATTTCCAGGCAAAAGAGCACCTCAAAACAACAATGCCAAATTTAATGGAAAGTATAAATAGTTTTATTAATAAAATGCTATGAATTCATGGCCCAATCGTCATAAAAGGCTGCAATATCTATAGCGTATATCAACAAATTATAATGAAAAATATGATTTCTACCAAAATGGCTATAGTCATCTTAGGGACAGAATGAAAAAAAAAGAGCCCTGTTTTCTAACCATGCCCAGAGCTCAAGGCACTCAAAAATTTGAATGATAATCAACATGACTTTTAGCACAGAGACAAAATGTATTCATTAAAAGCACTCTCTATGAAAAGAATTCGTCTAAAACTCCTAATTGATGCCATATAGACTGTCACCGATCAAATTCATAATTGATTCCACAAAGACTCCTCACAAGTCCCTGCACATCACAGCCAGTTCTCTAGGATATCTAATCATTCAAGCCCTGCACAATAGAGAGAAATATAAGGAGCCTTCTTGTTTTTCTAAATTTCCCCTGGCAGGTAGGGGGTGGAGTGCTTCAAAAGTATCTTCCCATAACATGCCCATATCTTTTAAATACCCAACCCTGGCATACACATATACTAATAACCCATCCTCGTTTCACAAATCCTCATAAAAGAAGCAAAAAAGAATTCACATTTTGAAAAATTTTGGCGTGAAAAGAATACCCTGTTTAGAGTATTCACCTAAACCCATACAGAAAATAAAGGAGAAATAGGATCTGTATAATTATAAATATACTCTTTCTCATTTCAAGATAGATTATTGGAAACAATAAAAAATTAACTTGGATTCTAAGATAATTCTCTTTGTCATGATGGAGCATCAAAGCTGAATGAATGTCGGCCATGTCTGAACTTGCATGAAAGAATCTATCAGAGGTGATCTTCGATCGTTAAAAATCCACTTGAGAGACCCCCGAGGCTTCTATGGTCTTTGCGGCCCCTGCACTCCTTACTGTCACCTGCAGCCTTGGCATTGTCGCTGCCATCCTCCTCTTGAAATTATGTTTTGGTGAGACATACACCCCTTCTTACCTCATTAAGGGACAATCCGCAAGAAATTTTCTGCTAAACATCACCCTGAAAGAACAATAACTACTCTAGTGAAAGAGGAAATGTGGAGATGAGATGATAAATTTTGAATTTCATACCTGAGTTTTCCACACAGCTGGAGAGGAGGATTTATGTACGATTTTTGTATTCAGATGAACTTCTCGAGTTACTAAGTTCATTGCTATCAAGGTCTAATAGTGGCGTGAAAAGAATCCCACACTGGCTCCATCGCAGTTTGTCACTGTTCATACCAGACGCGACCAAACCTGCAAAACAAATGAAAATTGTTTTGAAAAAAATGTTTTTCCAACTTCCGCTCCATTGAAACGTCCCGCTCATTTTTAAATTTAAACCTCCCACTCATTTTTAAATGCCCGCTAGTTTTTCAAAATTTGTACGTGTGAAAAAATCCGTCCACCGTCTGTCGTTTGTTTTCCCGTCCATCCTTCTTCGTTTCCGTCTCCTTCCACCGTCAGTGCGTTTTGTCCAACCTCATTTGTTGGATACTACTACATACAATTTGAAGTTATTGTTTACTCTTCCATCAAATTCATTGAAGACATGTACCTTGTATTGTACGTTGGTTTACACCACACTTAGAAATGGATGTAATAATTGACCTTATTCAACATATATATATTAAACATGTCTCATATAAATTTGAGTATGAATCTTTATTATGAATGCCTTACAATATTAAGAAGGTTTTAATATTAATTATTTGAAGGGCTAATTTGATTCTATATTTTACTATGCATTACCCTTATATTATCTTTCATGATAGTCAATTTCATAAAAAATATTGCAAAGATAAGACTATAAAAAGTTTCATTTGATTCAAAAGAGAGCCCTCTAACTCAAACCCCTTACAATGTGGTTAAACATTCTTCTTCGTAAGTCTATACTAAATAAATCCCCTTTTATAATGGTATGGTTGGGGATTGGGATTGGAGTTGTGTAACATGGTTTTATTAGGGGAATGGGTCACTAAATTGGACTGAGGAATGAGGTTAGTGATTAAGTATGTTGTTATTACAACAAATTGGTGATTAAACTAGATCAACCTCTTTTTCAACACCTTAATTAAAAGTGTGCATCTCATGTGAACCAATCAAGGAATTAGTTTTGTGGGGTGAAAAATGGGGCTTAAAAGTCCCTTAGACCCAACTACATTGAACTACTGCACGTTGGGGCTTTGTTATCCCCAACTATGCATTATATTTAACCAATCAAGTACTCATCTCAATCAGGTGCAAATGGGGTTGTTGAGCCATATGGACCCAATTATGTTTAATTCATGCAAATTGGGGTATAGTTTAGGGTGTGTATAAAGATGGGGGACCAAAAACTAGCCATAACCACGTTTAGTCCATCATAGGGAAAAAAGAGTGCATTATAGCGTGCTTTCAATAAATGGTATTCTATCAGCAATTATTATGCCTAGGTCATTTACTACAGAGCCAAAGTGTGCTCGTCATTATAATGTGAGTATATACTTTGTCTATGTTAAAAACAAAAAAATCAAAGATCGAGCTTATTTGAGCCCAACCCCATTTCTCCCAACACCCTAACATAAGCAAGGAAAAACATTAGTGTATTTGCAAACTATTTGAGTAGACTCAAGCTAGCATGATGCCACCATGATGTGTGTGATATTGAGAAGGTAAGGTTTTAATTTTTTTAGTGTTTTAAATGAAAATAGGATTTATCTCCATATATTTTTAATTCACTTTTTTAGGTTTCAAAAACTAAAAAATCCTTTAAGGCCCCCAAACACTAATTCACCAAATCATGTGGAGGGAATTCCTACTAAAGAGTAAGAAAAACCTAACCCTCTTGAAACTCCTCCATATATTCATAGACCTCCTTGTGGCACAAGAAAATTTATTAGGTCATGTTGAAAAAAATAAATAAATAAATAAAATATTGATCATTGATATATTGAAATCCTTATGCTACTAGTTCACATTGAAGAGTTCTTGTGATATTATTAGAATATATTATTTCTCATATAGATTACATTAGTGGCCAAATAAATATATGGTTCAATCATAGGATGAATGTACAATAATATATTTCTATAAAATTATTATATAAACAAGTAAAAGAGAAAAGAATTGGGGTTTGTCCTATAGTGCAATGGTTAAGGTGTGAAATTGTTGTTGATGACACCAAGGTTCAAACCTTTGTTGGGCCATTATGATCATATGCATTTTTCCTTTGTTGATCTAATGTGCTCACATGATTGTACCTTAGTATTGATGTTGTTGGAATTCATGCCTTGAGACTTAATTCTCTAGAGGGGAGTTCATGATTGTGTTGTGTTCTAAATCCTCACTAGGTTGGTGTGCTCATGGGATTTTTGCCCTTTTTGGGCTACCATGCTCATGGGTTTGGATTAGTCGTGTACGTTCATTTTGGGGATGAGGTCCACCTCACCTAGAGTTTGGAATAGGATAAAAATACTGCATTCATTGATTAAAAAAAGTAAAAGAGAAAATAATTAAAATATAATTCATGTCCATTTCTTATTGATCCAAGAATCAATGCACCCTTACACAAAAGTTCCAAGAATTTTTTTATTCATTGGTACCAACAATAATGAATAAGAGAAAACTATTGGGATAGGTGGTGGATTGGTTCTTACCATACCACATGCAACAATAATGAGGTCCTATAATATTCCTTGAGGAAATCCTATTATGATTTTTTTTCTTAATTAGATTTCAAATTATTTTGACATGCAATATTTGTAAGGTAGAGGTAAAGGCTCTATATGCAAGATAGGGATGGGGTATGTTATTCCCAGGACCACATAAGGATATTCCTAAGTAGGCTAGACATTCAATAGTTACAATCCCTTCTATTGTGAAGGAGAGTGTTGAGAGGGAGAATTTGTAGCCAATCAATTGCATCACACAAACCTTAATATAAAATGAGCCATTTCATAGGGTTTTCAAGATGAGGCTTCTGAGTCTCAATGTTCTCCTCACTTTTGCTACATCTATGAATCTTTGTATGATTAAATGGGTCCAAGGATGTTGAGGATACACACATTATTGAGGATTCTCCAAATTTTCAAGAGTATGGTAGATAGGGCCATGAGGAGGATATATCTATATTAGATAATATCATGTTGATGAATGATTTTCTTGGTAGCACAATTGGCATTGATTGATAGGTAATTTCTAGTTTTTTTTTATAATTTTTTCTTTCTATTGAAATCCAAGATTAACTATCTTAAGATCTACTATGAATGAAAATTAGTGTAAATAATTACATGTAATGAAATTAGAGGGTTAAAATATTCTTCCTACATTTATTGCCCCTTTAGCTCCTAATTATGTAATCATTTGAATCAATAGGTATGCAATTTATAGAAAAATAATATAAATACTACATGCAGTTTTTTTGTCATATATCAATGGAAATATTAAAATTGACATTTGATGATGAATACATGGATGTTGGAACTTAAAAATTAGTACCCATTGATGGTAGTGGTTGCATGTTATTATTTATCAAGAGATAAGTTTTTCTATTTTTAATCATCATGTTTATACATAATGTTAGGTGGATTTTGGTCAAATAATTTTTTCTATTTTTTTTTATGAAACCAATTCAAAACCCTCCTAATGTTCATGGAACAATGGAGGCAAGAATTGTTGTGGTAGTTTTATCTTCAATTCATTTCATAGAGGTGTGAGCTAGTAATGTAGATTTCAATTTCAATTTATTGTTTTATCTCACATCATTTAGTATAAATTTAAATGATATTCATCTTTAGTCTAATTTGATTATTCATTATTGTTCCAAATGGTCACAAATCTAGTTCATACGCTTTCCCATAAAATGAATGAAGAGAAGTAGAGAATAATTGTGGTGGATTATTAGATTACAATAAGTGACTATTCACTTATGTCATTGTATATTTCTCTTTTCTATATTAATGTGTATAGCTTTTATTCTATTCATAGGTGGACATCTAAAATGGTTTAGAGAGGGGGTCTATTTAGTAGGTTCAAAAAATTGATCAATCACCTCTCCATCATCTTGATATACAAAGAGTCATTGAATATTCAATCCCAATCCATAGAACTAACTACATTATAACATTTTATTATATGCTTATATGATTTCTTTTCTAATATATTTTTATTTTATAAACATATAGCATTGTATGCCTATATGGCTTTAGTGTACTACATATTTCTTTTACCAATGTATATCAATATATGCCTCTATGGCTTTGTTTATGCATTTATTCTATTTGTGAAAAATATATACATGATATGGTATTATCATGACATTATGTATGTATGTGATGCTGAAAATTGTACCCTATGAAATTTCACATTACATAACCTCCCCTTTAGCCTAATTAAAGTCTATAATGCAATTCTCCTATTTCCTAACTTTAATCTCATCCCTAACTTCTTTATTTTTAGTTGTCTAAGTAAATTTTTGTCACAAATGCTAGTACAATACCCACATGTTTGTGTAATGCTCAAACATTTCGAAAATATTCTTGCTTGTGTAGCCATTAAGACATTGCAATTTCTGCCTACCCACAAATCATAATGCCTCTATGTCTTGTAGAAATGTTGAAAACTCTATTTTCATTCCTTCTCTCCATTCTAACCTCTCATTCTTTCATTCCTTTGATCTTTCTCTCATTCTATTCAATCTTTTTCACTCTGGCTCTTATTCTACACCATTTTCCTCTCATTCTTGCAAGCTCTCTCACATCTTGGTTCTCTACATGAACACTTTGGCTCTCTTGGCATGTCTTGGGTATTGCATACTCTCCTTCAGCATCACTAGATTACTAAAGGGAGGGTAACTACATCCTTTCTTGTTGCATCATCATCATTATTTTGATAAATATTGTTATTCTAACTTGTCTATCATCTCGTCTATCTATTTTCTTGTCTATTATCTTTTATATCCACCTATCTAGTTGTCTATGGAGGTGGGAACACCTATGCACCTAGGTTTGACTAAGGAAATTCCCTAAAACAACCCCAAAATTTTTCATATTTTTGTGTGTAAAGGTTTTAAAGTTGGAGCATCGCGAGAGGCTTCATTGCATGGACCTCTTGTGAGTTCTTCTCTTCTTTTCTTTATTGTTATTTCATTTCATTTAACCTATGCATGTTATTTTATTTTCTACTATTTCTATTATTTTGTTAGTTAAGCATGCATTTAAGATTTTAGTCACTGAATTGTTAGTTGGCTCTTTGTCATATCTATTAGAAAGTTATATTTTTGGTTTGTACGAGAATACAATGTACCATGGGTATGTATGCATGTTGCATTGTCATCCTTGGTCGAGAGCCTTCCCATTAGCTCACAAGACCTTTGAAGCCTACTCTTTTAGTTTTTGAAACTATCGTCCATTCATTCATAATAAAATATAAAATATAAACAATCTCCCTTGTCTTTCCATTTTTTCACCTGAGGTTTAGTTCTTGAGGTAGTCGAGGAACATTCAGCCTTGAGAGTGGGGTGTTAATTTTCCTCGTCTATATTTTGGTGAACCTAATGTGAAATTGTCCTTAGCCTAATATTTTGTTGATAAAATGCTTTGGTAGACATGTATAAAAAATGTGTTAGTATAGACAATCTTAGTAAACTATTTGAAAAAATGCCTAAAAGAAATGTGGTACATCATGTAATGCCATGACAAGAAAATGCAATTGGTAGCTACTCCTAGTTATTAGTTATGCAATGTGAAGTAATTGCATAACTACTTAGGTTGACTTTGTAAAGAAGTATATTGTAATTCAAATTGTTAGCATCTAGTTATTAGCTATGCAATGTGAAGTAATTCTTTGAGTTTGAAAAATGTGCAATACAATGTAATCAACGATATGAATATAAAATGCTTTACATACCTTCCACACACCAATGATCGATCTAATTTGGAAGCAATGAAGAGTGGGAGTGGGAGCGCACATGAAGGAGATTTCAAATCTGAACTGGATGGGGATGATGAAGAGGTCGATGATGATGATGGTGATTTGTTGGTTTTTGTTGTTGGAGGGTGCATGGGAGTTGCTTTTGGCATTGCCCCCTATTTCTTCTTATGGATCCTTGTTTTTCTTCGACCAATAATAGTAGCGTTGTTGGGGTCATGTTTGGTTCAGTTGCTCTCCCTTGGGTGGATGCTTGACCCTTTTCTCCTTTGGTCTAGAGTTCCTTTGTGTTGGATTGTGTTGTTCTTATAGCTTCTTTGGTTCCTCTCGGTCCGTGTGAGTTTCCTATGGTGGCTTGGTGGGTCTCTTTGTTTCTATTCCTATTGGAGTGTTTTTTTTTTCTTTGGGGTCTTAGTGGATGTTTTTCCTTTGGATTGGCCTATTTTTAGCTCTAACTATAGACATGCAAAATTAACATTATGCATTCAATCAGGTTCATACATCAAGGTTCCACATTAGGTGCATTCATCAATTAATCAAGTTCACCTTCATTCATTTATCAGGTAATCTCATTAATTTCCATCTCGTAAGGTCATTAATTCAAATTTAGATAAACATTATCATCAACCTTTTAATCAAATAAATCAAACATTCATTTAATTAAATCATAATGCACATTTCATCCTTTTCTGATTTAAATAAATCAAATATTTAAGTCATGAAAGTCAAACTCACCTAATCATCATTAAGTTGACCTAACAATGATCAAATACTAATCCTAACCACTTGCATTCTCTAGATTATGCCACTTGCACAAATAAATCAATCTATTGATTTATTAAATCATTATTTTCACTCAACATGGCATTTATGGGGAATATTCCCTCAAGTTTGAATTCAAAAGCAAGTTGAAATGTACATCCAACAGGACATTTAATAGGTCTTACATGTCCCTTGCACAAGTCAAACTTGGCATTTATATCACAAATTCAAATTCAAATTTCCCCCCTCTTGGGCACATTCCCCAAATCTTGAACATGCATCAATCAATCACATGATGACAAGTGGCCTTCTTTCATTGGTCTACATTTAGTCCCACATCCTCCATGTTTGGCACTCTTGGAATTTGAGAATCTACAAATAGAGGCATTATCCTTCAAGCAAATCCTCCACAATTCTATCATTTCATCTCCACAATTTCATCCTTAAATCATATGCAAAGTCACTCTCTTTGAGAATTGATTTTGCCCATCTTAGCATTCCATATCCATCTTCATAGCATTTTATCATCTAGCTTATCTTAAGCAAGGGTTGGGAAAGGGCTTCTTTCCATGAAGCACCAATCCAATATGAGATAATTTACTTCATGTTCTTCATATGCTTATTTAGCTTGCCTTTATCATTGTTTGCATTTGAAAGCATTGTTGTATCATTTCATATGGATGTTGTTATTTGCTTTGTTTTAAACTAACATGCTAATGTGTGTTGTTTGTTTTGAGCAAAATGCAAATTTCACTATCTACATTATCTAGTGTGTTAGGGTAGCTTGGGTTCTTATCGGGTTGGTTTGTTTGTTGGCTCCTTTTTGCTTGAGTCCCTCTTGCTTCTTTGTGTTCTCCTAGATTTTGGAAGCTTTGGGTCACCCTCCTGGCTATCGTCTATTGTTTCTCACTTTGGCTATGGGTCCTTATTTGTTGTGGGCTCTAGGTCCTATTCTTTGGTTTCTTCTTGGGGTTGTTTTGTCCCATGGTCTTGAGTCCTCTTTGTTTTTGGGCCTCAAGGGTTTGTTGTTGGCAGTGTTATAGTTTGAGTTGTACTTTCAAGTTGGGTTGTGTTATGTTCTTATGTAGTTTATTGAGCTTGGTTTTCTATTGTCTCTATTTTCCTTGTGGGTTAAGGAAGTGTGGGTTGGGTTATGCTTATTATTTTTCATGCAAACCCATAATTTAAATTTTTTTGTGGGTTTCCTGTTTCTTGGTGAGCCAAAGGTTGGAGTGGTTTTTGAAGTGCAAGCTATCCCTAGGTTCTTCTACATGTTTCTTCTTTTTAGGTGAAGGATGATTTTGTGCTTTTGATTGAGGATCACTTGTGGACTAGAAGTGATAGTTACAAAGTTTTATTCTGAAGGCTCTCATTTTCCTTTTTCTATTGGTTGAGGCACTTTGGTGAAGGTGGTTGTTGTAGTTTTGGTGGGGAGTTCTTTTCTCTTTTGCTTGGCCCTATCGAGGTGGTGCTTATGTGGGAAAAAGAGTGAAGGCTTTGGAGGTTGGGGCTATCATATTTTCTTCTCCTATAAAGGGGAGCTCCCTCCTATTGAGGTGGAGGTGGGGTTGGTGTTGGTGAGGTGTTGCTACAAGAAAGATGACATACTTTAGTGTTCCATTGTGCTCTCTAACTCCCCTATTGAAGAGGGGATTGGGGATTTGTTGATGTTATTATTTAGGGGGATGATGGTGTTTAACACCATTAAGATGACTATTTTTCTTGGCTCATGGGTTTCTTCCCTAAGCAAATGGTTTTTTGATGTCTGGCTGACGCAGGTGGGTTTTCTATTTAACTAAGGGTTCTAGGTACCAGCCTATTCCTGGTTGTCAAGGGACCTTAGTCCCTTGTTTTCTTTTCTGATGTATCTTGTGTAGTCTTGTTTCTTTGATTGTTTATTTTTGATGTTGGGCTATTGTTGATTTGTAGTTTATCTTGTTAGCAGCTTGATTTATTTGGGCAGGGTTATGGATCCCTTCAAAACCGGCTTGTAATGGGTTTTAGGGCCCCATCAAAACTTGTTTTACCCCTAATAAAAAATGATATGAATATAAAATATAAAAATCTATTTTATACAATTCATTACATGGAATTGTGCTAAAAGGTACAATCATATATAGAATAGTGTTTTTTTCAATTACCAAAACTAGCTAACATTTTTTTACAACACCATTAGTGAATAAATGTTACCTAAGTGAAAGTTGTTCGAGGACAAGAATAGTGAGGTGTTGGTGAGAAAGTTCTACCAGCAAACTATTTGACATCCAAAGCATGTTATGAGAAAATTATTCATATAAGGTTCAACTATTCACATGTAATAATTATTTCTTTAATACTAGTTGCATACCTATGGACTCAATGAAAAAAACATATAGGGGTCTCAAGGAATGATGCACATATCATCAACACTCCAAACTTGAATTTTCATCATATTCATTCTACTAATTTAGTTATTCTTATATTTAAAAATATAATTTAATAAACAAAATTAAATGAACTTCCTAAATTTTACCTAAGTATCAATGTTGAATCTTTCACTCAAGAAGGCATCTATCATAACTATTTGCTTTGTAGTTGATGTATGTTGTGTAGCTACATCCCAAGCACTCTTACCATCATATGTGCAAACAATAGGACAAGAATGACAACAATGGATTGGAACTCTAGGCCTAGAAGTCTCACCCACATCAATCTCTACTAGAGGCCTCACACACTATAAAATGCTCTAAGTGAGTGAGCTAATCAATTCCAACATGTCCACCTCATTACATTCCTTCATAATGGAAGGATTAGTGACATGCTCCACCATGGGTTTGGCCAAGGCTCTCGGTAAGCTAGTTGTGGATTACATCGTGTACCCACTCTATCATGTGTGGAGCTCCCACCTCTACCCTGAAATTCTACAGTCATAATAATTTGGCATCTTATTGAGGAAAAACTCACAATAGATTTTCCTCAAAAAATACTATGAGACAGGTCGTAGCTATTGAATGGAGGTTTGTCAAAAACCATCCACCACCACTCCCAAAAATTATTTTTAATTAATTTGTGGTGGCATCAATAGATGGAGAACCTCTTGAATGCATGTGATAAAGGTGCATTATTTCTTGGGTTTGTGAAAAGATCACACAAGTCATCTTTGCTATTTTTTTCTTTCACTTACACATAGGAAAGTCCACTAGCATAAAATCATTTTAATTCCTTCCTCTTATTCCACAAAAAAGAAATTTGTTCACTCATTTCTCCTATATGAGTTAAAATCAAATTTAAGGATTTGACAATGCCTCTCCTATGAGGGTGGATTGTAGCATGTCCATTTAATTTGGCAATGAATTTTTCAAACTCTCTTTTTTGTTTTCTATTTTATTTAAAATATTTTCTTGAGTTCCTTGAGGATGTCTATGAATTGAGGTAGGGGTTTTATGTTCTTCTTGTTTGGGAGGGTCTTCATGAGGAGGTGGTTGTGAATTTTCAATATTTGGAGGTGGAGATAGATTTCCTAGAAATTAAAACAAAGTTTAATTAAAAAACCTATTTCAATCTACATTTTAATTCAAATTTGAAACTAAAACAATAGAAACACATACCTCTTTAACCTCTTTGATGTCTTAGAAGCATCCTCATGAAAAATCACAAGATAAGAGTGAAAAATATGATCTCCTTTTGGTGAGTGTGAGTTGCAAAGGTAAAAAAATGCAAGCACAAGCTGTGGATTACAAAATAAGAGGGTTTTACAAACTATTTTTTATTTGGCACACACAATATGAACTTTTTTGAGTTTTTTTAAAATGTGGCAGCTTTTTGTGTCACAATTTGATGCACTTACCTTGATGTCAAAATGTCACATGTCCAAAGGCTAAAACAAGGGAGGCATATTAGGGGTAATGGGGCCAAAAATACATGAATCCATTTAGGGTTCCTCTCATCTAGATCTAGAGGAGTTGTAAAAGGGCTTAAACTTAGTGTTGGAAGAGATTTAAGCTAGGGAGGGAGAGGTGGGGGTTGAGAAGAAAGTTTCAAATCAAGAGGTGACTGAATAAGAGGGGGATTCTCAAGATCAATGTTGGATAGAGAAAAACACTCTCAAGCTATAACACATCAACAACACTTGTCATCTTTCACAATATGGTTAGGTCTAGTGTAAGATAGAGACTCGATTAAGGGAAGAGGAGGGTCTACTAGTGTGGGTTACTTTCCTTGAACCCTAAACCTTGTACCCTTAACACTAAACCTTAAATGCTAAAGCCTAAGCAATAAAGGTCCTAGACCATAAAGAAAACAACCCTGAAACCTAAGTTGCCTTGAACCATAAGTCCAAAATTGTAAATCGCAAATCCTAAACCCTTAAATTAAGACCATAAAGACCAATCCATAAACCATAAATAGTAAATGACAAACCCTAAACCATAAACCATGATCCCTAAATCCATAAATCCCAAACCATAAACCATAAACCTTGATCCCTAAAAAAATAAGACCTTAAACCCTAAATATCAAACCCTAAAACTCAAACCACAAATTCTAATGCCCAAAGCCTAAACCATAAATTGTAAAGCCTAAAGCCTAGAATGATAACATGGGCCTTCTAGAAGGACCTAACAAAATATATCAAGAATGATGATAGGGAGAACAAAACAAACACACACATATATAGATGAGAAAAAGGTATGAATATCATGATGATGTTAAATATGATGAAGTGAGGGTAGTGCAAGATATGATGTTAAAATGTGGCATATGTAAAGGCTCAAGAAAAGGGAGGCATATTAGGGGCCATGCGGCCAAGATTACATGAATCTATTTTTGGCTCCTCTCATATAGATATAGAGGAGGTGTCGAAGGGATTAAAATTTAGGGTTGGAATATATTTAAACTAGGGAGGAAGAGTTGGGGGTTGAGAAGAAACTTTCAAATCAAGAGGTGATTGAATAAGAGGGAGATGCTCAAGACCAATATTGGATAGGGAAACACACTCAAGTTACAACACATCAATGAAACTTGTGATCTTTCACAAGATGGTTATGTCTAATTGAGATATAGATTCAATTGGGGAAATATGAGGGTCTACTTATGTGGGCTAATTTCCTTCCTCTATAAAATGGAAACCACAAGTGCATGAGGAGGAGGATTTTCCATGGGCTACTTTATTTGGACTATCAAAGGGGAAAGGGGGGGAATGAAATAATTTATTGGAAAGTGAGATTAAAAGGGGAGGTTTATGTAGTAAGGGTGTCATTCCTTCAAAACTCAAAGAGGTGGGGTTAGCAATAGAGACCACCAAGTTAAAGGTCATGAAAAAATAAGAGGAATGAGAAGGCATACAAATAAGGACTACTTTCCTCTAACCACTTAAGAGGCAAGGCTCGAGGAACACAATAAATTAGTGAAGGCTACCAAATTGAAAGGTGAACATTTGCAAAATAGGAAGAACAACCACTAGACAAAAATGCTCTCTGAGACACTTTGAATTTTTTATAAGATTTAAATAATAAATCGATGTAGGGTTAAAAAGGTGTATAGTGTAAGATTTGGTATAGAATACTCTACACCATACAAGATTTGGTTGAAGATTATAGCCACCCAAGATCTAGGAACTTCATGAAAGCACAAGAGATATCAGTTATGAAAGAATAATGCTATTCTATCAAAGGATGAAAATGATAGAATATGATTATATGATTGTTACATGAGACCACCTCGTTATAAAGCCAAGGTGAGACATAAGATTAGACAAGATCATGAAAAGTTCCTTAATCCTATGTTGTAAGAAAACTAATATTAAATGACCTAGGAAAAAAGCATTAAATGTTAAAAGATAAGATAAAATATAATGAAAACTAACAACCTTTTGGAAATATTGAACCCTAGGACTTAAATAAACCTAACATGTAAATAGGAAACACTAATGAACTAGTTAGGTAAAACACCCATTTATACCGACACCCCCCCTTAAGTGCAACTTAGGGATAAATAAATTATTATGCAAATGATGCAAGGATGGGTCCTAGCTATGAGGCCATGTTAGGTACCCATGTACAAATGCAATTTGTCACAAACAAAGAAAAGGAGAAAATCCAATGAGATAAAACTCCTCCCCAAAAGAGAGATGAAAACAAAATGCTCTCATTGAAGAATGAGGAGGAAAAAAACCCATCCAAGGAAAAAGACCACACCCATAAGGGAGAATAAGATAGACCATGTGGCCCCCTTAAGGGTCAATGTAAGATCATGGGGGTCCAAACTAGGCCCTTAAGTGGCAATGAAAATTCAAAAAAATAGAGTTAGGCAACTTGACATAAAAATTTGAATAAGTTATTAACATAATTTGAAAAACATGTAATAACAAAATTTGTAGCAAATTGAATGTAGTTTCTAAGATACTAATCCTTTTTTGCAAAAAAGTAAATTTATTTCGTGAAAATTTGAAATTTCAATGCAGTAGTACTAAATTTTCAAGAAAAAATAAAAATAAGGTGTATGGCTGACCAACCTAAGTACAAGAAAAAAATAATATAATTTTTTAAAACTTTCAATATAAGGAGAGGACACATGCCTAGATGTGCCACATTTTTAAAAAAAATTTTTTTGCAAGTAATTAGTTATAAATTTTTTATTAAAACTTTTTTTAAAATATTAAAACTTGATAGTCTAACCACCATAACTTGGTCAAAAATTTATAAAATAATAATAATTATTATTATTATTATATCCTATAGTATGGGAAGCATAAAATTATAGATATTTTTCAATCATCCTATCAATTAGGATTTTAGTTAGACTATATGTAGAAAATCAATAATAATTATCTATTTAATTCTAAATAAGGCATATCTTATATTTTTGGAAAGCTAATAATTTTCTCAAAAAACACTTTTCATTTCATCAAATTTAGATAAAAAAAAGTTGCCAACCATTTTTTTGTCATATTGCCACTTTTTGGACCCCCATGATCCTGCCCTCATCCTTAATAAGTCTCCTACAATGATGGTAGATTCTTGAAATTGAATTTTGAAGATGATACAAAACTGTTGAACAATATTCCTCCCCTTAGGAGGAAACAAAACCAAGATGGTATGCCAGATGTCTTCCCATTCTTGAAAGGAAGAAGAGGGAAGATAGATGATGTGTGATGTCTTTGAAGTATGATCAAGTGTCTCTATGTTGATGCCAAAAGCTATCACGATTCAAATAAGTATTCTAGGCCACACTATAGAAGAGGAAAATCTAGAATATCCTAGAAACAATTGTAGAACACAATTCAAAGACAAAGATACCTCCTTGGAAGACAAAGAATCCTCCTCTAAATGTTTCCCAAAAGTATCCACACTCATGTCAAACTATAAGGAATGATCATGGAGAGAATGACTACATGAACAAGAGGGTCAGAGTGTTCCCTCACAACAATTGAAGAACGATCATCCCCATGAAAGAGAAGATAAATTCAATCAATGGTATCTCCCAAATCTGAAATGTTGGAATCAAAAGAATCTGAAATGTCTATCTTGAGTAATTATCCAAAGTAGATGAATTGGAAGATAATGAATGTCTTGTTACACTAAATCGCAAGGAGCTAAAACCATGGCAACACAAGTACCATCAGATACAACAGTAGATGAAGGAGATGATATATTAGTGCATGCCATTGGACTACAATTATACTCCCTACTTGTGTCCTCAACATATGATGAAGTAAGAACATTATATGATTCAATTGATGCTAGTTCAGAGGAATTAGGTAAATTGATGTCATTGAAAATGCAAAGTTGTTACAGTTGACGAAGTTCATAAAGAAGGTTCAAATCATCAAGTTATTTTAGCAAGAATTCATCTATTACATGATTTTTCTTCCCACAACAATCACATTTTACTTTCCATGCATTCTAAGACATGCTTACAACCAACAAACAAACACAAGATTAACCCACCAAATTACTCAATCAAGAAACCACCCAAGTAATATATGATTTGACAATTTATCCATAGTGTGATTATAGGTGCCACTTGCCAAAAAAATGAAGTTGATTTGATATTAGTGCTTACAGATGCCAAATTTGGTCATAAACACAAAGTACAATTTTGATACAAAATGGGATCAATCTTATCACACATTGTAAATTACACAAAAAATACACTCTTTCAAATAAATTACACATAAAATGTTACCGTAGGGGCAATAATGAAGTTCCAAAAGTTCCCAAAATGAGAATGACTTAGTAAAACTTGTGATAATCTAAATTTTTTAAGAAATCAAAGAACTAGAATCAAAAACCAATTATACCACTATGAAGAGCATAAAATTATACCCCAAATCAAAAATATATTACAAAAAGGAGGTCCTAAGCCCGAGTTATAATTCCCAAAAGTTTTCCTTCAAAATCAAACCTACCAATGATGAGGGGGGAAGATTGGACAGAAAAATGTTGATGACACTATTGATGCAATGTTGATGTCACTATTGATGCAATGTTGACATCAATAATTGATGAGCTTAATTTTTTTGGCTATTTGGACATCAAACTAGAATATTCGCCACATGCACAAAATATGCTATTCGTCAATTGTTGATGGAATCTTCAATGATTCTGTGAAATATTTTCTTTTTCATAGTAGTTGGAAAAATAATTCAGTGGGTTTTAACTATTAGTCTGTGGTAAGGTTGTGTGTGCCACATGGAAATGTCTAGCTAGCCTAGGTGATGCAGAGCTAGGAGGATTCAACAACACATCTCACAAAACTTCAATAATAATCCAAAACAATCTTTGTATAACACATGTTATTAGGCATTGTATATCACATTGGAAATATAACTATGGCAGCCCACAATTTAGTGCAATGAACAGTCATTAATAACTTCTACAAAAAAAATAATGAAGCCAATCTCGCCAGTGAGATTGAAGAACAAATAGTTATAGACTTTTTCTCCAATTCTTATGAAGATCCAATGGTGGAAACAAAAGCTATTGTATTTTTTCCAAAACTGCAAACCCTAGGTAGAGTTCAAACTTGCCCTCACAAAAATGGTCATAACTTATTCAAATCGTAATGAATTTTGATGAAACTTGAAGAAAGTGAAATTACATTCACCTAGAAAAAAAATAGAATTGCTTTCAGATCCAAAATATAGAATTTATAATCCGTACCATCACACTTTTTTAGAATGTAAATTCTGCACAATATTGTTAGAATAGGCAGTCTCACCAAAATAGTCATATCTTCCACAAAACTCAATAAAATTCAATGAGACAAAAAGAATTGGAAATTAGAAGAAGAGATATTTCCATCCATATATGATAATCCATTATTTCAGTCCATTCCAAGCCATACAAATCACAACTTCAGCTTGGAAACAATGTGAAAATTAAAAAATGCACAAAAAACTTGAGATTGCCATTCATCAAACTTCAAAAATATTGTCTCCAACCCCCAATTCAAGTTTTGGAGGGTCTATTTATAAATTTTCAACTAAAACCAACTATTTTCAACCACCTTTCAATTAGTTTATTGAGGAAACACCTTAATGACACATTTTGACAACTTTCTTGAGCAACTTTTACTTTTTTTTACAATATGGACCAACTATAAACATTATTTGACAAATGACTTAAAATATGACTTCCTAAGAATCAAACACCTACACCTCTAAAATGGTTTTATAAACCTTATTATAAGACACAATACATAAAATAGAGCAACTATTTACAAATGGCCTCATGGAGGCAAAAAGTCAAATAGGTGCTCCTGCACCAAACTCCCAGGGGAAAAAGAATTAAAGCACCTTTGAATTGTCTTCTTCCTAATCTTCCAATTCCTTTCCATATTTTCCTTCATCTTGGAAAGTATCCTTGCATCCTTCTTCCTCTTCTTCTTATATCATCTCTTCTCCATCATCTTCTCAACTTCTAGGCTCCAAAACTCTATTTCTTGTGTATAAACCTTAGTATCATCATCTATATCTTCATTCTCATCATTAGAGTACCATGAAACAACATGTTCACCATAACCATAACCTGCATCATACTCTTTCAAACCTTCATATACCTCATTAGCAAACAAATCTGTAACATCTTTATTAACAACTTTATTATCAACAACAACTTGATCATGAATATCAACATCAATGTTATCAACAACTTTATCATCATCAACATAAGTATCAATAGCAAGGTTATTAGTAACATCAACAACCTTCTCAACTTTTTCATCAACAAAAATTTCATCAACTACTTGAGTACCAACAACAACCATATCATTAATCTTAACATCAACATTTTCATCTTCAAACACAATTTGAATATCATGCATCTCAACTTGTAACTTACCTTGCTCAACTTGAATAGTAGATTCAAACTTTACCTCTTCCCCATTTGTTGCCTTCTTATGTTTTCTCTGCTTCTTCATAATCTTATTTAGAGGCCATCTTAACCTCTTTTATATTGGTATATTCCAACTCCTTAGTGCTTTCTTAAGAAGTTGTTGTTCTTTATCTAATATTTCCAACCTTTTGCTCATCTCTTCCAAGGCATTCTCCAACTCTATTTGTCTTGCCTTCTTTCTCTCCATCTTTCTCAACTTTTTTTCCTCTCTTTCCTTCTTCCTTCATGAATCCTCAGCCTATAAACATCTTCTCAAAAAATCCATCTTCACAAGCAAGTCTCTCCTTGCTTCCACTTCACTTTGCCACACCTAGGCAATCAGGTTCCTTCCTCAACTTGCACAACACACAACCACAAACACCAACACAAAACAAAAAAACTTCACCAGCCCATATCTTTTCTAGGCTATGATACCAATTTGGTGCAGAGCTAGGAGGATTCAACAACACATCTCAAAAACCTTCAATAATAACCAAAATAATCTTTGTATAACACATGCTATTATGCATTGTATATCACATTGGAAACATAACTATGACAGCCCACAATTTAGTGCAATGAATAGTCATTAATAACTTCTACAAAAAAACTAATGAAGCCAATCTCTCCAGTGAGATTGACTAAAACATAGTTATATACTTTTCCTCCAATTCTTATGAAGATCCAATGGTGGAAACGAAAGTTATTTTATTTTTTCCAAAACTGTAAACCCTAGGTAGGGTTTAGACCTGCCCTCACAAAAATGGTCATAACTTATTCAAATCTTAATGAAATTTGATGAGACTTGAAGAAAATTAAACTAGATTCACATGGAAAAACAATCCAATTGGTTTTAGATCCAAAATATAGAATTTACAATCCATACCATCACACTTTTTTAGACTGTAAATTCTGCACAATATTGTTAGAATAGGCAGTCTCACCAAAATAGTCATATCTTCCACAAAACTCAATAACATTCAATGAGACAAAAATAATTGGAAACTAGAAGTAGAGATATTTTCATCGATATCTGATACTCCATTATTTGATTCCATACCAGGCTATACAAAGCATAATTTTAGCTTAGAAACAATGTGAAAATTAAAAAATGCACAAAAAACTTGAGGTTGCCTTTCATCAAAATTCAAAAATAATGTCTCCAACCCCCAATTCAAGTTTTGGAGGGTGTATTTATACATTTCCAACTAAAACCAACTATTTTCAACCACCTTTTTATTAGTTTATTGACAAAACACCTTAATGACACTTTTTGACAAGTTGTTTGACAATTTTTTTGAGCAACTTTTACTTTTTTTTACAATATGGACCAACTTTAAACATTATTTTAAAAATGACTTAAAATATGACTTCCTAAGGCTCAAACACCTACACCTCTAAAATGGTTTTATAAGCATTATTATAAGACTCAATACACAAAATAGAGCAACTATTTACAAATGGTCTCATGGAGGCAAAATGTCAAATAGGTGCTCCTACACCAAACTCCTAGGGGCAAAAGAATTAAAGCCCCTTTGAATTGTCTTCTTCCTAATCTTCTAGTTCATTTGCACTTTTTCCTTCATCTTGGCAAGTATCCTTGGGTCCTTCTTCCTCTTCTTCTTATACCATCTCTTCTCCATCATCTTCTCAACTTCTAGGCTCCAAAACTCTATTTCTTGTGTATAAACCTTAGTAGCATCATATATATATCTTCATTCTTATCATTAGAGTACCATGAAAAAACATGTTCACCATAACCATAACCTGCATCATACTCTTTCAAACCTTTATATACCTTATTAGAAAACAAATCTGCAACATCTTTATTAACAACTTTATTATCAACAACAACTTGATCATGAATATCAACAACTTTATCATCATCAACATGAGTATCAATAGAAAGGTTATTAGTAACAACAACAACCTTCTCAATTTGTTCATCAACAAAAATTTCATCAACTACTTGAGTACCAACAACAACCATATCATTAATCTCAACATCAACATTTTCATCTTCAAACACAATTGGAATATCATGCATCTCAACTTGTAACTTACCTTGCTCAACTTGAATAGTAGATTCAAACTTTACCTCTTCCTCATTTGCTGCCTTCGTCTGTTTTCTTTGCTTCTTCATAATCTTCTTTAGAGGCCATCTTAACCTCTTTGATATTGGTGTATTCCAACTCCTTAGTGCTTTCTTAAGAAGTTGGTGTTCTTTATCTAATCTTTCCAACCTTTTGCTCATCTCTTCCAAGGCATTCTCAAACTCTATTTGTCTTGCCTTCTTTCTCTCCATCATTCTCAACTCTTTTTCCTCTCTTTCCTTCTTCCTTCATGAATCCTCAGCCTGTAAACATTTCAAAAAATCTATCTTCACAAGCAAGTCTCTCCTTGCTTCCACTTCACTTTGACACACCTAGGCAATCAGGTTCCTTCCTCAACCTGCACAACACACAACCACAAACACCAACACAAAACCAACAAACTTCACCAGCCTATATCTTTTCTAGGCTTTGATATCAATTTGGTGCAGAGCTAGGAGGATTCAACAACACATCTCAAAAACCTTCAATAATAATCCAAAACAATATTTGTATAACACATGCTATTAGGCATTGTATATCACATTGGAAACCTAACTATGGTAGCCCACAATTTAGTGCAATGAACAGTCATTAATAACTTCTACAAAAAATCTAATGAATCCAATCTCTCTGGTGAGATTGACGAAAACATAGTTATATACTTTTTGTCCAATTCTTATGAAGATCCAATGGTGGAAATGAAAGTTATTTTATTTTTCCCAAAACTATAAACCCTAGGTAGGGTTCAGACCTGCCCTCACAAAAATAGTCATAACTTATTCAAATCTTAATGAAATTTGATGATACTCTAAGAAAATAAAATTATATTCACATGGAAAAAAAGTACAACTAGTTTTAGATCCAAAATATAGAATTTACAATCCATACCATCACACTTTTTTAGACTGTAAATTCTGCACAATATTGTTAGAATAGATAGTCTCACCAAAATAGTCATATCTTCCACAAAAGTCAATAAAATTCAATGAGACAAAAAGAATTGGAAACTAGAAGCAGAGATCTTTCCATCCATATATGGCACTCCATTATTTGAGTCCATAACAGGCCGTACAAAGCACAATTTCAGCCTGGAAACAATGTGAAAATAAAAAAATGCACAAAAAACTTGAGGTTGCCATTCATCAAACTTCAAAAATAATGTCTCCAACCACCAATTCAAGTTTTTGGAGGGTGTATTTATACATTTCCAACTAAAACCAACTATTTTCAACCACCTTTTAATTAGTTTATTGACAAAATACCTTAATGACACTTTTTGACAAGTTGCTTGACAACTTTCTTGAGCAACTTTTACTTTTTTTTACAATATAGACCAATTTTAAACATTATTTGACAAATGATTTAAAATATGACTTCCTAAGTATCAAACACCTACACCTCTATTAAAATGGTTTTATAAATCTTAGTATAAGACTCAATACACAAAATAGAGCAACTATTTACAAATGGCCTCATGGAGGCAAAAAGTCAAATAGGTGCTCTTGCACCACTAGGTGTACTACCATACCTTATTGTGTTGGTCTACCTATGTAGTACCTATATAGTAGGTGTGTGTGAGAAAATATGTGAATCAAAATAATCAATAACACACATCAGATGCAATGTATTACATTATGGAAATCTAAATTAACAACATAATTTGATAAAATGATTCCTTAAAGACATTCCATCTTCCTATATTCCTAAGGATCCTGTATTAGTGCTCTCAGATTTTAATTATGCACTGAATTACTAGGATGAAATAGGTAAGAAATGAGTAGCCATTAAACTAGAATGCAGAAACTATATCCTCACCTACATGATTTGATGAATTTGCTGGATGATGGTCTAAATGAGGGTGAAGCCACAATAGTGGTTTACAATTTTTGGCCAAACTCGACACTTAAATTATTATTTTTAACTAAATCTTCACATTCAGGTACCGATAGCGACTAAACCATGAGGAATTTGAAGATGATGCAAACTAGAGTCTTGTCACATTTTGTATGTAGATTCTAAAAATATTTTTTTCAAAATTTTTGGAATTAGATTGCACTTCTTTTTCCATCTCCCACGAAAATTAGTTTTTTTCATAAAACAACATTTTAAAAAAGTGATGCACACCGTATAACGTATAAATTTTTTTCCATGAAGGATAAAATTCTAAATCTTTTGAATTTAGATTTATAGCTCTGATATCTAGTGCTTCCACTTGGTTATATAGTTATTTATTGAATTTTTTTCTTTAATCAAGTTTCGAAGTTAAACCAATTACAATTCAGACATAGCACGATCGTATAATGTATAACTTTTTTTTTTATATATCGAAATTCAATTTTTTTTTTGTTGTTGGATCAAGGACTTTAATATCTGGTGTACTCATATTTTTTATTTTTTTTTTGATAATCTGCTTGTTTTCCACATGTGCAGAACAAAGACCTTCATTTTCGATGAAAAACCTATGTTTAATAAAACTAAAAAAATAAATACATAATAAAACTAAAACATATTAAAATTATATTTGTTGGATAGCTCGTTCCGAGGACTACCTGATTCCAGTTAGGTTTGTAAAGATTCCTCAATTTTCATCCTCAACCTGAGCTTGAGCGTAAAAAATTAGGTTTTTTTTGTGAACAAGGTCAAAAATCAAGGAAAAGGGGGGTTCACTAGAACCAGGGGGTTCGAGCAAACCATGGTTCATTCGAACCCCCTTCAAAATGCTTTTTTTTTTTTTGGGTGGGAAATGTGGACCCAGTGATTAATGGGTTCAGTCGAACCCCTTTTTGGTTCGGTCGAACTTGTAGGTTCATTCAAACCCCTAAAACTAATTTTTTTGCCATGGGGTCATTTTTTCTCAGTTTTCCTTCCTCCATCAAATTGTAAACCACTATTGTGGCTTCACCCATGATATGTTGGATGATAAACTATTGTATATAGAATGCTAATTTAAAATGATTGTAAATGTTGAATTTAACTAATAGAGATGCTGTGAAATGACTCTAAATGTTGTAAGTAAACTAAGACACATCTAACAAAGAATCCATGATTCTAATTTACTTGCTAAATTACTCTAAATGCTAAACTGGAATGTAAACTTAGCTCTCAAATTTGCTAAGATGATTTTTGCAGAGTAATTGTATGCAATTCTCTCTTATGCAAAACGTTATAAATGAGCCTCTATTTATAGATTTCACCAAGGCATCAAGTGAGTTGGCAACAATGGACGATCAGGATTTAGTCTGGACAGATCGACGGTGAGAAATGAGGATGTTAGAGAGAATCAAGGAAGTTGTCCCCTTTAATGGGACAAACTTGCCAAGTGTAGAAAAGAATAAATGGAAAGAAGAAGCCATGTGTCCTTGAGTTGTTGAGATTATTGAGGATAAATGCCCATTTTAGAAATTAGGAAGAATTAATTTCATGTGACACATGGTGAGATGTGGAAGGAGGTTAGAAGAATATGGAGAAATGTGACAAAATTTGAATTAAAAATTCAAATTTAATGAGAGGAAATTAATCAAATAAAACAAATTAGTTATATTTGTTTATTTAATTAAATCACGAAGAAAGTGGTTTAGATAAGAGGAATTAAGTAATATGAACTATATAAATAAACTTTGCAATTTATTTATACAGGAAATAAAAAAAATTATTAATTAAATAACCAGTATTTAATTAATATTCTCCAGATCAATTTTGGATGTATACAGCAGGTATGTGCAAATAATTTTTAAATTAAAATCAATTTTGGATGTATACAGTAGGTATGTGCAAATAATTTTTTTTATAATTTTAAATTAAATTTTTTAAAGAAACTTTTAAAAATTTATAAAAAATCACCTCAATGACCTTTTTTTTTTTTCTAACAATCGAACTATATGACCGTACAAGTGTATGGTTGATTGTATGAACAAACTGGAAAAAAATTTCTCTGAGGGCCCGAGGCACATACTCAGATTTTGACAACTTGATAATTGATCTTGGGGGTTTTGGGCCTCCTAGATGTGATGGTAGGGTTTGTTTTGACCCAAAGTGCTCTAAAGTTGCAGTTATCTCTTGGATATAACAACCACTTATTAGCTTCAAACCCTCATAGATTTTGCCTCAAATGTCTAATTTAGAAAAAATAATTTAAGGTAAAAATAAAATTGGTGAACCCTTTGAACTCAATGGTGAGCTCAAATTTGCCCCAACAAGCTCCAATTTGGTGTGCGATAAAAAGACACAAAGAGGAAACCCTCAAATCTAGTATTTAGTTTTAAGAATTTTTTATTATCTAGGTCATCATCAATACAAGAGAAGAGCATACTCAAATTTTCAAGATCTACCAAGATTTTCAACCTAGATCTCTCAATAAATACTAACAAGAAGAAATCCCCCAAGCTCTAATACCATGTAATATTTGGCTCAAGATCATAGCCACCCAAGATAGATAGGAACTTCATGAAAGAAAAAGATATATCAACTATGAAAGAATAATACTATTCTATCAAAGGATGCAAATGGTAGATTATGATTATATGATTGTTACATGAGACCACTTAGTTATATATCCAAGGCAAGACCTAGGATTAGACAATATCATGACAAGTATCTTTGTCATATGTCATGAGACAGTGAGACAATCATTAAATGTCAAAGATAAGATAAGATCTAATGACAACTAAGGACCTTCTAGAAAGATACCCTAGGAACTAAGTAAAGTTAACATCTAAATAAGACCCACTAATGAACTAGTTAGGTAAAACACCTATTTATACCAACACATAGGGGTCAACCAAAAATAATCCAAGAAGTTGTCATGCAACAAGAGAGGCTGAAATCCATTATGTTGAATCATATGCCTTGCAAGCTATTATACAAGAACTTGAGACATTTATGAACAATGGAGGGGATCAATTGTATCAAGTTGAGACATGGGTGGCCCAACTTTAGATGAAATAAATGAAAGTTAGGTATGATAAAGGAATTTCTAGGGTTTTTTCCAACTTGGACATAAAGGGTAAGAAAACCAAAGGTAAGCATGGAAGGGCCATCACATGCATTCATCTAAAGACCTATAATTTTTCCTACTTGTCTTTATACAACTCATGGACATATAAGAATTTCTCTATGACTAAAGTGATCATGATAATGGGGTCAATAAGTACTCCTCAAATGGGTTTCCCATTGAGTTTAGCAAGAATGTAAAGAGGACCATTTTATATATCCATGTGACATATTGATAAAAGAGAAAGAGATGGTAGGTTTTAGGGATAACCTACTATCAAGGATCTCAAAGGTGGGTGTCCACCATCCTTACCATATCTATTAAAGGAGAGGGGGAACTATTGATGTTAGTATCTTGTGTAAGAAAAATAGGAAGAATGTCTACAAATTTAGAGGAATGTCACAATAAATGGTTTTTTGTATATCTAGATATAATATAATTAGGCTTAGTGGCATATTTATTTCCTTTATTGTTTATTTTAGAGGCTTCGATGGTATAATTAAAATTGATAAGGTATTGCACTATATTCTTAAGATGTAAGCATCATTCAATATCATGGCTAGAGACTCTATAGTACTAGTAAAAGGCCTTTAGATCATATGAAGGTGCAAGGGGTTGATCATTATCTAGTGATCAGATGGGAAAAAACTACATTAAATTTTTTCTTAAGAGTTGCCACAATATTGAATATAGAGATTTGGACAATTTTGTGAATTGCCAATTTCTTTGAGTGTAAACAAAAAAAATAGCCAATACAATAGTAGGTATTAATGTAGGAGTGTCATCTACAATAGAAGGATAATTATTTAAAATATTTTTTAATTCTTTTTATAGTTATTATATGAAGAAAAATCCATGAAAGATATAGTAGAAGCCTATTGGTTGGGTTCCTCAAATTGGTTGATACTTTGCTTGTAGTTGCAAAATGTTGTACAAAGTCATGCAAAAGAAGAATATCTTGCTAGTAAAATTGTATCCTTGAGTAGAGGCTAAAGGTTTCTTATGAAATTCTTTTGCAAATATAAACTAGGGAGTGAATGTATGGAATGTGAGAGAACAAGGATTTGGTATCTAAATATAAAATCAATTAATTTTTCATAAAAAACATGCTTGCAATGCACCGGGTTAGTAAAGATGACTTAGGGGGCTTATATTAGTTTGAAAGTGTTTAAAGACTTGATTTAATAATTTATCTAAATAATTTATTAAGTGATCAAGAAGTGAGAAATGTCAATCTAGTGCAATGGATTTCAATGATTATGAGAATATTTTTACTAGCAATTGGTCTTGAAAAATAGTCACTACACAAGGTTGTAAAGATGAACACATGTTTATAGATCACCCTTGTTATCATAATTTTCATATTGAGGCACCTCAAAGCTAGTATAAATTAGGATAACAAGGATGTACAAGTATAGGGGCTAGAATGATAGTATAGTGGGATTAGAGGTTCAGTAGAAGAGGTGGATAGCAAGGCAAGCTAATGTTGAAAGTGTCCTAAATTTTGCATAATTTAGTTGATTATATGCTTTATTTTATGCAAAGGAGGTGGAATACTAGAAAATATACCTAAATTGAAAGAATTTAAAGCTTGCGAGAGAAGATATGTGAACCAAAGGGGATAGAGGTTACAAGGTACCTTCGAAGAAATCCATATCGCATGGCATGTGAAGGTAGGGAAATCTAGAAGATGAAGCATGCAACTCTCCAGATTATATAGATCTAGTGACCATATGTATTATGTAGCATCATAAATTGTCACCCCTAACAATTTTATAGTACCTTGACACCCTATTTTGGCCTATAACATTAATTATATTAATTTATTTATTTTCAGGCTATATTGATAAAACATATTTAAATCCTCAACATCTTGACAAATTTGAGTAAAAAGAACCCAATCAAGGGTGTGGGCACCCTTGACCTTAAAGGGGTCCTATTTTTAAATTTAACTTTTGGTGTCAATCTTTGAATAATTAAAAAGATCCCATGTTGGGGCCTATAATCAAATATATCAATCAAGATGCATATATAAATAAGTTTTGTTCTCATTTGAACATTAAAAAATAGATGATTATGAATAAGGAGCTATTACATGACCAAATTATGAAGAAGTATTGAGTTATCATCTACATGTTAGCTATATCAATCTACTGTGTTATGAGTACTGACCTCTTTTAGGTATATCAAGTAATCCAAGCATAAATCAATCAAAATTTGTGGCAACTTGTGGTGTGGCATCACCTCATCAAGGATTTCATACCAAAGGTACTCTTATCAATTATCATTTATCATTTTAGTCAATTTTTATTTTGGCCTCTGCTTGACCTATGGTATTCCCTCTTGATTATCATCATTTTTTGTATGTGGAGGTGGAAACACCAAAATAGGTCTTGACTTAGGAAAATCCCTATACAACACAACATTTCCCCCTCTTTTTATGTGCATAGGTCAAATTTAAAGGTTCTATCAACATATTTCTACAAGAAAACAAAGTGCAGATATGTACCTTACAACATAGAAGTTTGTAAATTCAAAATATTATATCTCAGTCAAGGGCACCCACACCCCTAACTAGCAAATTTTGCTTCAAATTTTGATGACAGGTGCACAAATATCTATCTTTTTCAAATCTGGGTTTGTTTCCTTAGTTTTCATTTTTGTCTGTTTGATGAATTATGTTTTAGGATCTAGGGTTCATGTCAAATAAGCTTTGTTAAAACATGATGCATTAAAAATGTCATATTTGTAACTCAAAGGACCAAACCCTAGGAGACTAGCTCCTCCTTGTGGTAGTAATCCACTCATCAACCCTAGCTAGTTTTGTGTCTGAATGTGGAGTTAATTAAAAAGAAGCTAATCTAATTAGATCTAGGATCACTTTTCCCACTCTACATATTGAACATATGGAAATTATAAATGACATTAACATGAACATTTATTTACCAATCCCATTAGACTAGGACTCAATACTTCTTTTGAGGCAAGCAATTAAGGCTAAGGAATTATTGTGAATGATATTTAAAATCCCTTAAATAAACTCAAGACCTTTGGAATGATTATGAAGAGTTTGGGGGTACAATGACACTAAATGTGTTCTCACCTTATCAAAATTTCTAATATTTTCCAACGTGCTAATTGATATCACACACTTGGGATTGAGAGACATTTAGTGTGACCTCATGGTCAAATTCAGAGCTTGTATAATGAAAACTAGTATTAGGATCTAATCTTGAATTGAACATGAACTATTGAACGAGAAGGTATATTTATTATGATTTGATCGAAATAAAAACTAATAAAATTAGGACCAAACATAATTTGGGTTGTTATAGCATTAGAGTACGACATTTTTATATTTTGGTATCTTGTGTAAATAACAATGTTAGAATGTGAAGTTTGGGTCATGAAGCTCATAAGAAAGTTTCAAAATACATAATCTAAAGAGAAAAGGAATTCAATAGAGATCTAGGGAGAGGAGAGATAAAGATAAGGGGAGAGATAGATAGAGAGAGAGAGAGAGAGGGAGGGAGGGAGAGGGAGAGGGAGAGAAAGTGTGTGTGAGAGAGATAGGTAGAGGTAGAGAAAAATAATTTTTTAGTGAGATAAAAAAGATACAGGGAAAGGGAGAGGGAGAAAAATATAAAGAGAGGGAGAGATAAAGGGATAGAAAGGGAGAGGGATAGAAACATAAAGAAACCATGAGAGAGAGTTAGAAAGAGATAGAAGGAGAGGGAAAGGGGGAGGAGGAGAGATAGAGATAGAGAATAATGAAGGGAGAGGTAGGGAAAGTGGGATGGAGAGAGAAAAGAGAGGGAAAGATAAAGAGAGAGAGAGAGATGTAAAAAGATTGAGGGAGAGATAGACATGAAGAGTGAGAGAAAGAGAGGAAGAGAGTAGAAAAATGTGAGCCCATATTTCATGTTTCATAGAATGTGCTTGTATTTTGTGTTTCATAGTACACAAACACAATTTTGACTGAAAATAATTTTTTTCTTTTCTTTCTTTGGAATAGGTTTGAGTAATGAGACAATAGGTTTGGATTTTTTATTTTCCTCCATCTCACATGTTTTTGACCTTTATTCTCATTTCTCAACTTGCATGTCATCAGGTCAACACATTGTATAGCATTTTTAATAAAATTACCACCAACATTTCACATATCTTCTAAGCTTTCTAATCATTCTTTATATATTTAAAATACATTAACATATTTGTTTTTAATTTCTTTTACTAATGTTTCTATATTTCTTAGATACATATGTGTTCATTTTTCTTTAAAGCTTTTGATCTACTTGTCAAAATTTGAAAAAAATATATATGATTGTTCTACACTTCATTATTTACACATTGAAAAAAATTACATTTTTGATTATTTTAGTGCAAGTTATGTAACATGCATGCTCATGATGTGATTTTCAGGTTGCACTCACTTTGAAAAATCATAATAAAAGATATTCAATAAAAAAGTTACAAAAAATATATGTCTAGTTCTCACTCTTAACTATATTTCTATCAATGGATTTTTCAAAATACTAAATGCAACAAAAAAAATAGAGGGGAATACACAAGATACTATGTTATATTTTATGAAAAAAATAGGAACACTTTTGTGTGCGGAGAGCATTTCATCCTCTTAATCTTAACTATTTTAAAAAAGACTTTAATAGTTTAGAAACTATATTTAGAGTACTAGAATTCATATTATTTTACTCATCTAAGATCAGGTTTAGTTGATTTTATAAAAAAAGTGCCCACTTTTGACCCCCTTTTTGTATACCATTTCCATGCACTTTCTTGGTGTCTCCATGAGATTGCTTTCTAACTTTATTTTACCTTTAGTAAGAATTTACCAAGCTCTTTTTTCCATATAAAACATATTTTAAAAACTAAAGTTGATTTTGAATATTAGGCTATGGTCTCATGGTAGGGTCCTTCCTAAAATATTTCAACAGTCAACACTAAGAATTTTTAGGAATATTCCACTAGTAGATGGTCCTATGAATTTATATCAATGGACAAAATAATATAAGCTTCAAAGTTTTAGGAATTTATGATCTAATTAATTAAACTTATAAATTTTAGAAAGATAAAAATTGTAAATGCTTGACATGTAGAAAATAAATCCACTCCAAAAATTTTTGATAGAAATTAATACTAAAAAATTTCTCATGATTTAAAAAAATTAAAAACAAAATTTCAAATAATTGATTTTCTAAAAATTAAGAAGAAACTATTTATCCCATCTAACATAAATTTTATAAATTTAAACTTTTGATGTTAAATGAAATTATTAGAATACCCACCAATTAGTACATCACAATCAATATATTGATTGTTTCTGTGGAATATAACCTCTCAATCAAACAATGCATCTGTCAATTGTTTATGCCTGCCTTTCAAAAATAACTCTAAAACTTGTGGTTGAGGTGTATTCATATAAGATACAATATATTTTATTTTTCTACTCATTTAAATAATGAGTACATTTTCAGCTACTCTTTGTACCTTCATAAGCAAATGTCATCATAGCAAATAGAGAGAATCTTATAATCCAGTAAATTAAATTACAGAGAAACTGCCAAAGACCCATAGCATGCGGTTAACATATGAATTCTTCAAGAGTATGCCATTTACTGGGAAGGCCAATTTCACAGCCTGCATCAGATTGATACAATAAGATTATTATTTAATAGTAATTTTACTAAGCATAATTTCAGAAATTTGTAAACTGAAGGATATATGGTATGAGAATTATACAGTCCTAGCAAAAATTGTAAAACCACAATTTTTAAAAGCAAAAAACTAAAAACTTACAGAAAATATATTGTCAACTGCTCTCTGAAGAAAAATTATTATATCCATAACCAATAATAATTCCCAATACAACAGCAAGAGGTGGAATTATATAGATGAGGGTCTCTTTAAGTTGCTTCCTCAGTCGGGCTTGGATTTCCACTGTAGCTTTGAAATTATACTCAACAGCCCACAAAATTGCCAGCACAATGAGCGAAAGTGCTGGTGCAGAAAAACCTGTGAGTATCTCACCCCATAACAACAATTCATATTGATGTTTAGATTTACGGGGTATTGTAACTAGAATGGTTGCACTCAAGAACGCAAGTCCAACAGAGACTATGGAAGTCCCCAAGCTCAAAACTGATAACTTGGCCAATAATGAATGATCTGCAATAAGCTTTGTTTGTAAGCGTTCTCGAAATAACCAGGCAATAACAACAGTGAGGGAGGAAAACATGGCAAGGCTATCAGCGAATAAGAACGCTTGAAAAAGGGTTTCCAGTGCCATTCGAGCAACTCCAGTAGCAGGCGCACTTCCACTATCATCAATTCCTCCTGGTACAGTAAAAATGGCTGCAAATGTGATGGTGGCAATTAGTGATGCCACCAGGGTGTCCACATCCATGATTTTCTCAACTCCATTGCGCTCTTGTTTGAAAGCCATTGAATTAGAAGGTCTAGAAGTTCCTATGAAACTTCTAGATGCTCTGTGGTCTGTTAAAATCCCTGTGATCTTGGTAAACTTGGATTCATTTTTCATTGTGCCAGGAGCAACTTTGTCAAGTGCACTAAGTCCTCCATTATTGATGGAGTTCACATTTACAAATGCTAAAAGATATTCTACGAGCTGCAAAATTTTAAAAAAGGAAAGTTCACCTTAATTGTTTTCAAATTGGTAATTAAAAATGATTATATTAAAATAACAGTAAAATACAAATATAAAATATGATCAAACAGATAATTTGATTCTATAAATTTATAATTTATATTTGAATTAGAAAACACAAAAATTATTGTTTCTAATACTTTTTTAATCTTTATGCATAATCTCAAAATTTTACATAATTTGATATTATCACTAGCAACTTACTTTCCTAAATCAAATTAATGCTGTGAGAGGACTGAGGTGATGGTGGATGTCCTTCACTAAGAAAATAATTGTTGATGGATATAACTAACTTTTAATTTTTGAAAAGGGTTGTAAATTAGCACAATCTGTTTAGAATAATAATAATGAGTTTGATATTTGGTAATATGAACTAATTGAATGTAGTAAATGTGAATAAAAAGTAAAAGTATTTAGTTCATTACTAAATAGATTAAGTTTTGTAATCTGTGTTGGAATGGATTGAGGAAAACAATACTTCTTTATCAATATAATTATTCAATATTTTGCATTGGATCTTTGTTTTGTTAGAAGAAGAATCTACTACAACAAATTCATAATTATGATTGTGTCTTTATACTTAAGATTTATATAAGCAATATCTGGTTCCATCCTATAACCTCATTTAATGTCTAGTTATCTTCTAAGAATTGGGGGCAACCAATATTTATAATTTATGTTTATGTTGTCTTGCCATATCTATAGATGGAGAATGTTGTACTTTCCCTATTATTTTTATCTTCTATTTTGAATTCAAGAAGAAAGGAATAAGAATCTTCAAATTCATAATTGCAGAAAAGAAAAGAAAAATATAATGACCAACCTCTGGATCCACTCTATTGATGGTTGCCAAGTGTAACAATGTGTTTCCAGAGATGTCTCTGTTATACCTCACTAGTTCTGCCATTTCTTCTCTCTTGTTTTGAGGGAGTAGCTTCTTCACTATTTCAAATTGGTTGTGTTCAACAGCAAAATGTAGGGCAATTTTAAGGTCTGCACTACGAATTTCAACACAATCCGGCATTATTGACAAGAATTCATCCATCATCTCCTCATTGCCTTTGATTGCTGCTAAATGTACCGCACACCTTCCAAACTTATCCTTCTTTCTCATTAAACTCTTGTCAAAACAATTCATAAAAAACCTCCAATTTAATTGTTTCTTTGCAATTTCACTCACAATCTTTAGATGCCCCCCGTGAACAGCAGAATGCAATGGAGTTGCACCGTGGACATCATGAATAATCATAATGAACTGCAAAATGTTGCAGAAACTATGCCTCCGAAGTATCAACTTTACTATCTCTGGAACACATTAATATTGAAGTCAATAGGTGGAAACGAATGACAATCAAACAAAGATAAAAAGGGAATAAAACCATGGCAAAAAGAAAGGATGGTGTGAGGACTGCTATAACACAAAAAATTTGGGAACAACAGAATAGACTTGAAGGTGAGAGTTACCTAAATGCCCTCCATAAGCAGCAACGTGAAGGCAAGTTTGTTGGTCCTCCCTTGGCCAGAGGATGATATATATCGGTGTGGCTTCTACCAAAACCCTCACTGCTTCCACGTGACCGTGCTCTGAAGCTATTAACAGAGCTGATTCCCCAAACTGATTGCGTTTAGCGGCTGCACACTTGTTGTAGCCGAGAAGAGCACTAATTATCCCATGATTTCCCCGCTTAGCAGCTTCGTGCAGCGGCGTATTGCGAGCTCCAGAGCAGCCTTTCACATTTTGAAGAATCCATTCAACGAGCTCCAGAGCAGCCTTTCACATTTTGAAGAATCCATTCAACGAGCTCCAAATGGCCTTCTCTAGCAGCGATGTGCAGTGCAGTATTACCTTCAAAGGTAGCCCCCCGCAGAATTTTGCGGTCGGAGCTATACAAATTTTGAATGATGTTCTTGTCGCCATTTTTGGCAGCAAGGAAAACTTCACTATTCATCTTGGACTAGCACGCGTTTAAAGTCTCTTCTGTCTTTGCAATTTATAAAGATAGATTGTAAATTTGTAGCTCATTTTCCTAGTTTCGTCTTACAGGCAAAGACTTGTTGCATAAATTTTCAGCCACTATTGGGTATATTCTTTATTACACAAATACGGAAAAGCTGCACTACAATTTTCTTTTCGTTTTCTTTTCGAGAGGGCCCGATGTTAAGAATGAGCAATATGATCACTAAATTTTTGCAGAACTGAGTGGGGCTGATGTCTGAGTTAACAGAGGTTTCAAGTGCTAGCCTTAATTACAATGTGGTACATGAAAAGGGATTCCACGCTTTGATGGACGACTTTCCAATCCGTACCCGTAAAAACTGAGCTGATGGAGACTTTTTTAATTAGCCGATATTTAGACGATAGGCTATATTTATTGTGGGCACAGCCCACAGAAGGGAGAGAGGAGAGAGGAGATCGTGGAACAGGCTCTTAGGAACTGGTTACGCAGCCAACAAAGTGGCATGGGACATCCTATGGCTTATACCCTGCCTCTTAATGTTTCCCGACTTTTTCGTAGCACTTGACCGCCGTGCTGTCCTCCTTTCACCTCCACGTCAAAGCCAGGTCCGCTTTGGCTGTCATCGGTCTGCCTTGAGATCTGCTGCACCGCACTGCTGCTAGTCAACTTGCCCAAGCACGGCACTGAAGCGTCGGCAGTTAATGTGAAGGTTTGATTGTTCTAGCTTCCCGCCTTCTTTTGCGCTCAAATAAAATATTATATGGTTCATCTCCCTCCAGAAAAAAAGCCTTCAGAGAAACTTCGGAAGGATCGGTGCGAATAGAGTTTTTAAAATCTTCGTCATTAAACAGGAGGTCCGTGAGAGCGCTTACCGATTCGCTGGCACTCTGCAAGCCATCGTTACAGGAACCATCTCACTAAAATAAAATATTATTATGGAAGTGTAGGTGTCTATAGGAGGTCAGCACATTCCATGATAAAAAATAAAACACAAAAACAAATGTATTTTAGAAAAAAACATAAAAACAATAAACTTTTAGAAAAATAAATAAAAAGTAATAATTTTTTTTTAATAATAGCCACAATTCAAAAATCACACAGTACTTTAAAAAAAACAAAAAACAAAAAGTCTTAAAAATCTAAAGCTAGCATGTAATAGATTTTATATTACTATCTTTTATATATTATATAAATGATAATATTATATTATGTTATTTTTTAATTTTTTTTAGGAGAAAGACATTATGCTTGTATAATATATTAATATAATAAGCTTATTACAAAATGGCCATACTTGGCAAATAGAAGAATAACAATATTATATTATTAATAATAGTATTATATTATTATTCTTTTATTTATATTATTATTAATATTAGTATTATTTCATTATTACTATGTTAATACTAATATTAATAAGGTATTTGTTTACTTTTTTGTTTCTTCAAGGGTTTAAGGTGAGTGTCACGGTTAGGGTGAGTGTAAGGGTTAGGGTTAGCATTAGGTCAAGGGTTAGGGTTTTGGTAAGCATTAGGGATAGGGTTAGGATGTGTTAGGGTTAGGGTTAGGGTGAGTGTTAGGGTTAGGGTTTTGGTTTACCATTAGGGATTTGGTTACAAATAAGGTTAGTGTTAGGGTTAAGGCTATGGTTATTGTTAGGGTTAGGGTTTTGGTGATTGCTAGGGTTAGAGTTATTGTTAGGGTTTTGGTAAGCGTTAGGGATAGGGTTAGGATGTGTTAGGGTTAGGGTTAGGGTGAGTGTCAGGGTTAAGGTGAGTGTTAGGGTTAGGGTTCTTGGGTTAAAGTGACTATTAGGGTTAGGGTTAAGGTTTTGGTTACTGTTAGGGCTAGGGTTAGGTTTGGTTTTAGTGTTAGGGTTTTAGTTAGTGTTAGTGTTAGGGTTAGTGTTGGGGATTTGGTTATGATTAAGGCTAGTGTTAGGGTTAGGGTTAGGTTTTGGTGAGTGTTAGGGTTAGGGTTAGGTGAGTGTTAGGGTGAGAGTCAAGGTTTTAGTGTTAGTGTTAGTGTTAGGGTTAGGGCTAGTGTTAGTGTTAGGGTGAGTGTTAGGGTTAGTGTTAGTGTTGGTGTTAGGGTTATGGTTTTGGTGAGTTTTAAGGTTAGGGTAAGGGTTAAGGTCAAGGTTTTGGTGAGTGTTAGGGTTAAATCACCTATTAGGGTTAGGGTTTTGGAGTTCTACTATTAGGGTTAAGGTGTGTTAGGATTAGGATTAGGGATATGGTAAGTGTTAGGGTTAGGGTGGTTGTTAGGGTTTTGATTAGTGTTAGGGCTAGGGTTACTATTAGTGTCAGGGTGAGTGTTAGGGTTAGTGGTAGGGTTAGGGTTAGTGTTAGTGTTAGTGTTAGAGTTATAGTGTGAGTGTTAAGGTTAGGGTAAAGGTTAGGCTCAAGGTTTTGGTGAGTGTTAAGGTTAGGGAACTACGATATGTTAGGGTTAGGGTTAGGGATAGGGTTTTGGTGAGTGTTAAGGTTAGGGTTAGGGTTAAGGTGATTGTTAGGGTTAGGGTTAGTGCTAGTGATAGGGTGACTATCAGGGTTAGTGTTAGGGTTAGGGGTATGGTTAGCCCGCTAGAGTTAGGGTTAGGGTTAATAATATGATTGGGTTTAGGGTTAGGTTTAGAGGTATAATTATGATTGAGATTAGAGTTAGGTTGGGTTATAGTTTAGGGTTATGATTAGGTATTTAATTAGGGTTAGGATTTATTGTTCAAGTTAAGGTCAGGTTTAGAGTTAGGGTTAGGGTTAGGAATAATAGTGTTAGGATTAGGAAAAATAGTGTTAGGATTAGGATTATATTAGGGTTTATGGTTTAGGGTTAGGGTTAGATTTAGAGTTCTAGTTATGGTTGAGATTAGATATGCAATTAGGGTTAGGTTTTAAGGTTACAATTAGGGATTTGGTTAGAGTTAGGGTTAGGACAAGTTTAAGGTAATGATTATGTTAAATGGTTAGGGTTACAATTATGGTTAATGGTAGAAAATTTAGGGTTCTACCTTAATACTTGAGATTAGGGTTACATTTATGGTACAATGAGGTTTAGCGTTAATATTAAGGTTCAATTAGGGTTATGGTTAGTATGAGGGTTAGCTAACAGTTATGATTAAGGTTAGGGTTATTATTAGAGTTATGGCTAGGGTCAAGGTTACACTTAAGGTTAGGGTTAGGGTTATGATTATGATTATGGTTAATGGTTAGGTTAGGGTTAGCATTAGGGCTAGGTTCTTAGAAATTTTAAGGTTCTCCAATAAAGCTTGGGATTATGATTTAATTCATGTTAAGGTTAAGGATAGTGTTAAGGTTACGGTTGTGATTAAATGGTTAAGAATTTAATTAGGGTTAGAGTTAGGTTTAGGTTAGGGTTGGGGTTAGGGTTAGATTTATGGTTAGGGTTGGGGTTAGGGTTAGATTTATGGTTAGGGTTAGGGTTTTGGGTTATGATTAGGGATTTTCTTAGGGTTAAAGTTAGGGTAGGGTTATGAGAAATAGTTTTAGATTTAGGGTATTATTACCTAATTTTTAGCTTTCAACTGAAATCATGTAACTTAGCATTTGCTCTTTTCAAATTGTTTAAACATTTAAAAGACAAACCATTAAACTATTGGTTTCAATATGCATGAAAGAGTGATTTTCATGAATTAGATTGTGTGGGTTGTTGGTTGCAGTTGGGGCTTAAGTATGCTCATTTTTTGAACATTTTAGGGGGTTCTTTTTCTTTCTTCTTGCAAGCATTGTGGCTTTTGGAGCCCTTTTCATGTAGAGGACTGCATTGTGACTCATTATCAGACATTTATAGCAGTGTGTAACACCTTTTGATTGATAAGTTAATATATTTTACCTTCTCGTTATGTTGTTCATTGTGAAAGCTTTATAAATGGTTGATGAAATCTATGGCATAATTGTTTTCCCCTTTGATTTTGTCCTATTTTCTTTTCCTTTATGCAGTTAGTATGAATTTGCAAGTCATAACATGTGTTGAGTTAGATTAGGATAAAGTCTGAGTTGTGAGGATGTAATTTTCTTCCTTCTAGATGTTGTCCATGGCATTTTCAGCCTTGTTATGAAACACTGATGCAAAGGAATATGAATTTTTGAGTTGTGTAAACCACTATTAAGTTATTGACCACTCTTGTGTGTGGAAGCAACTGTATTGGTCTGGGAAATATCATTAGGTGCATCACCGTAGGGGTTATTTTTCTTTTCATGCTTCTTTCTCCCCTTTTCCTAGCAGGAAATAGTTTAGGTGACACCATCAAAATGGGAAGTCGACCCATAATCTAGAGGTATGCTTTCAAATAGGTTACCCACAACCTGAGAGCAGTCCCATGTTAGCCCAAATATATTGAGTTCTCATTAAAAAGCTTAGCAAATAGGGTACAGATTTGGTGACCTAACAGGTACGAGTTAGAGTCATTAGAAATAGGTTGAATATAGGTTAGGGTTATGAGAATAGTATATTTTTTTAATAATAAAGCTTGGGGTGAGGGTTACATTTATGGAACAATGAGGGTTAAAGTTAGTATTAGGGTTCAATTAGGGTTATGGTTAGTATTTGGGCTAGCTAACATTTACGGTTAAGGTTAAGGTTAGGGTTAGTGTTAAATTTACAGTTAGGATTAAGGTTAGAGATAAGGTTAGTGTTAGGATTAGGGTTAGGGTTAAAAAAAATTATGATTCGATTACAAAGGGTTATGGTACAACTATTAGTATCAGGGATCAATTAGGGTTATGGTTAGTATTAGGGTTAGGTAACAGTTAGAGTTAAGGCTACAATTAGGGTTAATCTTAGAGTTAGAATTAGAATTAGGATCAAAGTTAGAGTTAAGGTTAGGGTTAGGGTAAGGGTTAGGGTTACAGTTATAGTTAGGATCAAAGTTAGGGTTAAGGCTATGCTTAAATTATGGTTACAATAAAATCAGGGTTCAATTACAAAGGGTTATGGTACAATTAATGTTAGGGTCAAGTTAGGGGTGTGATTAGGGTTCAATTACAAAGGGCTATGGTACAAATAGATATAGGGTTAGGGTTAGTGTTAGGGTTATGGTTATGGTTAGCATTAGGATTACAATTACAGTTATAGTTAGGGATTTCGTTAGGGTTAGTGATAGGGTTAGGGTTAGGGTTATGGTTACTATTAGTGTTAGGGTTTTGAACCCTAATTTTCTAACCCCAACCCTAATATACCCTAATCCTAATTATTAGTATTAGGTTTAGGTTTATAGTTAGGATTATTAGAGTGAATGTAACTAATTAATAGAAGAAAAAATATTTAGGGTTAGGTAATTAGGGTTGGCATTGAGGTTAGGGTTCTAGTTGTGGTTAGGGTTATAAGGATAGGATAGAGGTGAGGGTTAGGGTCAAGGTTACAATTTTGAGAAAAAGGGTTAGGTTTAAGATTTGAATTATAGTTTAGGGTGTACCGTTTGTATTTAGTTTAGGATTACAATTAGGGTTAAGGTTAGGGTGTGAGTTAAGGTTAGTGTTAGGGTTAGATTGCAATTAGGATCATGGGTTTAAGGTTTAGAGTTACAATTGAGATCGTGGTTTAAGGTTTAGGGTTTAGGGTTATAGTTATGTTTATGTTTAGGGTTGTGATAAAAAGGGTTTGGGTTACGGTTAAGGTTAGGGTTTTGAGAAATAGTGTCAAGGTTAAAGTTATAGCTAGGGTTACATTAATGAGAAAATAATGGTTTACTATTCAAGTAAGGGTTAGGAATAGGTTTATCATTAGGGCTAGGGTTAAGGTTAGGGTACGAGTTAATCTTATGATTAGAACCTTAGGGTTAGGGTCAGGTTAGGGTTATGATGTTAGGTTTCAAGAAAAGGTCTAAATTTAAGATTAATTCATAGTTGGCTATAATGAACATGAGAAAAAAATAATCTAATTATTTTTTGAGGGAAAATAATCAACTATGACTTAAAATTAAATTTAGAGATTACCCTAAACCCTAACCCTAACCATAAAGCTAATCCCAAACCTAACCTTGAAGAAAACACATAAATTAACCCAACCCCTACCCCTAACTCTAGCCCAAATTTGAAAACAACCCCTAATTGTATCCCTAATTCAAATATTTATCTTTCATTAATCACCTACATTAACCATAATCTTAACCCTAAATATAATCCTATGCCTACCCCTAACCCTACCCCTAACACATTATATGATAATTTTAATAATAATATAATAGTAATATTAATATTAATAATCAAATAGTACCAATATTAATATTAATGTAATTAAACTAAAAATATAATAATATTTTAGAAATTATAATAGTATAATACATATATTAATAAAATAATAATAATATAATACTAATATTAATAATAATACAATATTATCATTTAATAATATTTTAATATATAATATTATTGACTGTGTAGCATGACCACTAAAACTAGCATATATACCTTATATATAATCTATATAATATACGGCTAGAGATATCATTTTGGAGTCGTAATTTTTAAAAAAATGAAAAAAGAAAAAAGAAAAAAAATACACCTCAAAAATGATATCTCTTGGCGTTTTAGAGTTTAATCTTCATTATAGCAAAAAGTCAGAAAAGGGAAAGATTTTTTTGCACACTTACAACTTACAATAAAAAAGAAAGAAGATTTGCAATTTTTTTTCACAACTTACAACAAAAAAGAAAATAATTTTGTTGCAAGTAAGAAAAGTAAGATGATTTTTATTTTATTTCTTTTGTTCTTTTAAAAAAAAATGATTTACAAATGTTATATTAAAAATTTGTAACAATTTACCATAGTAAAATTAAACATTATAGTTTTTTTTATCAAACATTTCGGATGGCATTTAATAATATTCCATGATTTTTTTTCCTTTTTTTTTTTGTTCTATGCAACCACTATAACCCCCTATTCTCTATATAGTTGTTATTTTATATTATTTTATATTATTTTATGGTTCTTTTTTTATAAATTTAGATGAATTTGAACAAAATATCTAAATTTTTCTTATTTTTAAAATATGTAGGGATTACAATTTGAAAATGTCTCAGAGAAAAACAATTATCCTTCTATCAAGCATTTTTTTCCATGGTCAAGTACGCCTGAAGTTGTAGCACCCTATGAAGATCATAATTTTGATTTAAATGAAGACTTAGATATTTTGTGGTACACTGAAGAGTATGTTGATGAATATCAAACAAGAGAAAACAATACACAAAATAATAATAATAATAATAAACTTGAAGTAAAATAGGAATTTTGTGAGGAATGGAAAGTAAAGTTTAAGTGGCTAAAATGTACAATATATGAAGGAAAAAACGTTATGAAATGCATATATTGTGAAACACATAATACAATCGGACCATGGGGAGTAGGTAATGGTTGCACTAATTTACAACATGATGGAAATTAGTTACTCATGCCAATTCAAATATTCATAAGATTTCACTAGCTAAATGGACATGTGGGAATGAAAAGAAAGCAAAACCTATTATAGAACATATAGCAAATGTTGATGACATTAACAAGGAAAGAGTCATCATGCAATAATGAAATTAGTTTTTTGGACGATTCAAGAGGATTTGCCCCTTTCAAAATATGAATCATTTTGCTCTCTTGAAATGACATTACAGTTACCAAACATGCCAAAGAATAAGGACTACAATTCATATACAAATCAAATGATTGCAAATAAATTTATTTTTGCTACATCTAAGTATCTTGAAGAGGTACAAACTGCTAGAATGTTGGATAGTCCTTTTTTCTCTTTGATGTTGGATGAAAGTACATATCACAGTTTAGAGAAGCATCTTATGGTCTATGCAACTCTTTTAGACTCAAAAGGGTTGGGGTAGCCAACTTCGTAATTTTTAAAGCTCATACTGTTTGTGATGGAAAAGGAAAAACAATTTATGATGCAATCAATGTTTAAAAGGAAGAAAGGGGGCTTTCAAATACATGCTTAATAGTTGTTTCCATAGATAGTGCTTCATCCATGGTTGGTGTATATGCATAAAATTGGTCTTGTCTAATCTTGGCATTTAATTAAATATTTATTATTTAATTAATCCTCTAAAGTCCTCTACATATGATTAAATTTAATTAATTTAATTATATTGTTCATTCACTTTAAATTATTCTGTCATGATTAAATAAATTAATTTTATTTAATTATTTCATGTATTCATATGTCTACTTGATTAATTAAATAAATATCTTTTATTTATTTTAATTAATTATCAGCTTTTTGAATTTAATTAAGTCTTTGATTTAATTAAATTTAAATATTTCTTTTCATATCTTTCTTCTAATTAATTAAATATTTTATTTAATTACTTTCATCCACATGCCATTTCTTAAACAATTTAATTAAATATCTTTTCATATCTTTTCAAATCATAATTAAATATTTTATTTGATTAATAAAAACTTCCATATCACCCATAAATAAATAATTGAATTTGATAATTCATTATTTATCTTCAAAATCTTTCCAAAATATCATAAAAAGATGATTTTTACAATTCATCTTTATCATCTTATCTTATCTCTTACATAAAAAGGAAACAAATCTTGCTTTCTATTTTGTTCTATTTTTTCTCTAGTCTCATCCATCTTCGATTGTTCAATCTACTAGGAATTTTCATAGCCGTTGATCACATCAGCCAATCAAAATCTTTCGAAAACTCTATAAATATCCCTACGAATCCCAACATTGGTTACAACACACAACACACACGCATTAGAACTTAATTGCATTCTAGCATTCTAGCATTGTCTTTATCATCTTTAGCTTTCATAATCTTGTAATCTTGCATTTTAATAACCATAACATGTTAATCTTAGCATAGTATTGCATGCATTCATATTCAATCTCGTTCTCTAGGAAGACTGTTTGTTGAGCCAAGCACACAATCTGAGAGCAAAATGGAATCAACAAAAATACTGGAGATAGAGGACGATAAGACGATATCAAGGACAAAAGACTGAGTTTTCATTTTTGTTATTTTAATTTTCTGTTTTGATTTAATGTCTTATCAGTGTGTTTGATTGTTTTACTTTTAATCTACATTTATCACACTTAAAATCTCACCCACACATTTCTGGCACCCACCGTGGGGCCTTGCCCCATTTTTAACATTTACTTGTAGGCTTTCTGACAAGTTTTTACATTCTAGCATTAAATTTTTTGATAAAAATTCTTGTTTTAGCGCATCTGTGAGTTTCTGTAGAACATCTGTGGGTTTCTGTGGTGCATACAGAGTTTCTTTCAGCACTTTTGTAGGTCTTTTGGTGCATTCAGGAACTGTTTCGGTACATTTAGGAAATAGAATGGTGCTTATGAGGAATGAAATGGCGCATATACTCAGCTCATTTCATTGAAAATTTTGTAAAAAAAATTGTTGCATTTTCTTTTAGCGCATCTAGGAGTTCTTTTAGTGCATCTAGGATTTTCTATAACGCTTATGGGATCTATTTTAGCGTATTTACTTATTTTTGTGGCACATATATTAGATCTTGTAGCACATATAGGGTGTAACTAAACAAGGTTCTGAGTCTGACGCCTTTCGTAGACCAGACTTTTTATGGCTTAAAAAGAACCAATCTAGGATAGTCACATCTAGTTTTTAAAAGGAAGCAACCCTAGGGTAGACATGGATTTAAAATGAAGCAATCTAGGATAGTCATTGGTCACACAATTGTTTTTGTGGTTAAAATTGAACAACTTGTTTTCATGAAGCAACATCTTCACATAGTTTAGATCATTGTGATTTGGGCTCTAAAAAGAACACTGTCTATTATGTTTGTGGCAATAGGTCTATGCTCTCCCCTTAATTGGGCGATCAGAATACCAGACTTTCCTTTTACATTTATTTAATTTCTAATGCTTTATTACATCTTGTAGAGGGCCTACTTTTATGGAAAAAAGTACTCACCCAAGAGGAACAACCCAAGTGGGTTCAAGCCAAAGCTAGACTATTCCACCCCACTATAAAATTTAAAGAAAATGTGGGGAAACCCACTTTTTTTGGTAGTGTGCAAGATAACCATCCCCAAAGCCTTTGTTCTAAAGGTTGGGAGGTCTCCTGAGGGAGTTTATTATTGCCGCACCAAATAGAAACGCTTACTATGAACCTAGTGTAGTAGCCAACCGTGTCAATTTCTGAACATCTTGATAATCACAGTGCAAGGGGAGGAAAGAATCTTCCCCCAAGACAATCACCATATAATTTCCAAAGACCATTTGCTCAGGGGATCTAGTATCCACTTTCGTCACTCTGAGTACACACCTAGAAAAGGAAAAAACACGGGAGCCCCTTCGGGGGTGACATGGTTGTGTGAGTTGACACAGTTCTAAGATGTGGGTTGTGGTTATTATGATGACCTACTTGAGTACTAAGAGTGAGTCTGCCTAAATTGTTTGTTTTGTGCAAAAACCTGTGAAAACATTTTTGAACATACACTCGATGTTTAGGGCTCAAAAGAACAACTATTTTTTAGAGTTTTTATGTTTTCCTCATGCTAAATCAGATTAAGATCATCCAAGAAAGCACTAAGAATTTGATTGAATCATCCTTTCTACTAGAATCTGAGTTTCTACGATCATTGGACTAGCTACATCCCCAATATCTTCTATGGTTAGAAATTGGAAATCCACCACATTTGTTAGGAAGTTGATTGCTAATAGGATCCAGAAACCTAAGAAACATTTAGGTTACAAAAAGAATTTTCAACAAAGAAAATTCCTTTACAAGAGTCGAAACGTCTTGCTCCTTCATAGGTACCAAGATTTTGTTAGGGAATTTATTGACGAGTATGTTGTAGAGCCTTTGTATTCCTGAGCCTATTTCCAAAGAAGAGTTTTATCTCAACAACACAATCACAATCAACCTCTTGAGTTAGATTTCATACCACAACCCTCAATTGAATATCCCACTCATCCTAGCCAAATCATTCACTGATCTTGAAAACAAACTAGGCTATTTGATGCACTTATTATATTTCAAAACTAGGATCAAATCTCAAAAAGTGCATCTTTTTCAAACAAGTTTCTGATTATTGATTCAACTTCCCCAACAAGATTATGATATCCTTTCATCTTGGAAGCCACAATCAAGAGTTAGAAACATCATTTGATCATATCATAGTATTTTCATCTTATTAGATCAAGACATCATCATTTGTGCACTTCTCAAACTTGTGATCTAAGTTTAGAAGAAAATTTCAAAAGCATATGCCTGTTGTCACAAGGTCCCAAAAAAGAAAAAAACACAAAGAAGAAGACAAAAGAAGAGATTCACTTTACAACATGGGCGATAGGGAAGAAAATCCTTTTCATAGGTTTCATACTTGGAATAGTTCAAATGATGAAATATTTGATGAAATGATTCAAGAAGTTGAACAAGATCCACAATTTCACATAATTTTGGACAAGATCTTAGAGAGAAATAAAGAAGGATACTTTCTTTTATTGGAAAACCAAGGTGCCAAATTCCCCTCTGACTACGCTATGGAGAAAATTAAGGAAGATCCTAAAAAGACCCAACAAATAAGATCACTCCAAAGGAAAATAAAGGAAATACAAGGGGGCACAACTAAGAAGTCCTTTGACATAAATATGAATGTAACCTCTTCTCCTCCAAAAACAACATCATCCAAATTCAATGTTTTTGAATCATTGCAAAGGTTAAATGGGAAGCCCAAATCTAAGCCATCAAATAAAATTGACCAATCATGTCATGTCATGCATTTATCTTCATCCCCCATAATTCAAATTGAACCTCATAATTTTTTCACCCAAGATAATGATTCCATTCAATCACCTTCTTCTATCATATTCTCTACATCCAATTATTTATTTCAATGTACACATCTCAATCAGAACATTCTTTCCACTCCATCCCATGATACAAAATTCTACAAACCCTTCCTATCTTTGATCAAGATCCCATCTCTCAAGAACCATATGATGATCCCCTCCTTTCATTATTCACCCATGATAATCCTCTTCCATATCAAGAACAAAATGTTCTTCCAAGTTATTCGTACACCTTATTCAATGAATCCATACTCTCTTATGATTCCATTGCATCCCAAGAGCAGAAAAATTCTTCCATCCTATCCAAATATTCCCTTCCATTTGATGATCAAGCTACTCCATCTCCCTCATCTAATGATTCTTTTCCTAGTCAAGATCAAAGTATCCCATCATCCTCATGTCAAGAGCCTCTCATACCTCTTCAAGCTATCCTTGAACCCCACACCTATAAATTGGGATCTTCCACCTTTATCCACTCTAGTTTACTTCCAACACCTATCCTTTCATCGATATCATATCCTCCTCAAAATGGACTCGCATCTTGTTTCACAAACAATGCATATCCCATGGGTAAACAAATGTACAAAATTATGAATTACAGAGGAAAAGGCTTAGGCCTTCATGAGCAAGGTATCCTAGAACCCCTTTCTGTCCAAGAACATCCATATCCTCATGCTCAACCTAGGTATCATAGTCCATCAAACTCTCCATTCATCCTAGGTCTTTATTCTAGTCCATCAAACACTCCATCTATCCTAGGTCTTTATCCTAGTCCATCAAACACTCCATCTATCCTAGATCCTTATCCCAACTCATCAAACCTTCCATCTATCCTTGTTCCTTATCATCCCAACCCTAGCTCATCAACCCTTCCATCCATATTAGGGTCCCACACTTCTCCATCTCCTATTCTTCAAGAACAACAAAGGCACACATCCTTAATCCACTTTCAAAATTCTTCCTACATTAACTCATCCATCATACCTCCAGATCGGTCATCTCAATACACTCCTCCCATTGCTTTTGGAAGCAATTTGGGTGCCAAATGTTAAAAGCTTCAATATAAAAGTCCACATGTATCAAAGGATCAACATGTCTCCTCAAAGAGTCACGCAAAAATAAAAGAAAATTTGATCCAAAATCAAAATAAAAATTCAAAAGGCCACAAAGGCCCATCAAAGCAAAAAGAAAAATTCGAAAGGCCACAAAGGCCCATCAATTCAAAAGAAAAATTTCAAAGACCACAAAGGGACCCATAAATCAAAGAGAAAAATCTCAAAGGCCACAAAGGCCCATAAAGAAAATATCAAAATCAAAAGTCATGTGGATTCCTAAAAGTCTCATAGAAGCAATAAAATCAAAATTGGCTAATTCGAAACCTTCTCCTCATCTCCCATATAAAAACATATCACCTTCCAAATCCACTTTTCCTCCATCACCCCATCACCTTTCAAAGGGTGTGCCAATGTTAGTCTTTCCATCCTTTCCATCTATCCATCACCGAGCCTTCCAACCTCCTATCCATTATCCAACACCCAGTCCCCATTCTCCTCCTTTAATTCAAAGCTTTGAATAAGGCCTTAGCTTCTACTATCATGCCAACATTTATAAGTCTAATTCCCATTCCCATGGTCTATTAGAGTACATATTTGAGAGATATTAGTCATGAAACTTGATGCTTAAATCCTTCCTCCATCCCCCTATCATGCAAATATTATCTTTCATATCCATCTCCCTATCCATATACTATCTTCCATTTTCCTCTTATCATTCATGGTCATTATCCTCATTTTCACCTTTGATCTTGACAAGGTTAAGGATCTTCTTGAAAATCATGCATCTTATCCTATTCACTTCATCCAAATCTTCCATACCATATCCTTCATCATGCATCTTCTCTTATATTGTGGGGCATCTTGTTTCTTCAATTGGTCATCCCATTCCATCTTAAATGTCCTTGAAAAAAATTAAAATAATCAGAAAACATCAAAATCCAAAAAAATCAGAAAACATCAAAATCCAAAAAGATCAAACATCAAAATCAAAAATCTAAACAAATCAAAAAAAAAAATCAAAAAACATCAAAATCAAAAAAAAAAAAACATCAAAATCCAAAAAAATCAGAAAACATCAAAATCTAAAAAAATCAAGAAAATCACCATAGGGTGAATACCTGACAATAGGCGGTTTCTTGACAAGAAAAATACAAAAAAATCAAAAAGAAATCAGAAAAAGACAATAAAGATAGATAGTAAAAATCTTGCAAACAAACGCTTTTTGTAGCTCCTCATCTATTAGTTCATGTTCTGCACTTAGCTTCTCAGCCTTCATTTCATGCATCTTTCCATCATTCTAGGGCCATAACAACATCATAATGCCACCACTTGCCTAGAGCGATGATGTCTTACCATGGCTTGATCATTGTACTTATTCATTTTAGCAAGTTGTGCCAATACTAGGGGAAAACGTTCACATACTAGGGGCACTTGACTTTCAGGTTCTACCAAAATAGCTAGACAATTCAATATAAAATCCAATCATGCGAACAAACAATTGAATCCTATGAGCAACTATTCAATCATTGATCCATATCACAACAACTTTCAGCAAGTACCATATCATGACACATATTTGGATGATCTAAAATCTAAATAATGTTTGGAATAGCAATATTATATTTTGAACAATGGTTGTTTGACTTTCGATATCATTACTCTAGAGCACACTCGATGATGTCCTGAACTAGAGTGGCAAGGAAAGAGGATGATTTTTCTTTGTCTGTTGTCTTGGGTTAACTATCAATTTGGTGCAAATATGTCGCGAGACATGATTTCTACAATGTATCATTGATGACAGTTCCACATTTGCATCATAAAGTGGTTAGTCTTTGTCTATTTATGCAATAAATGCTTAGGTCATCTCGGTTCAATTATACCTCGATGCTTGTGCTCACTTGCTATATCAAAAACCATGAAAGTTGTACTCGGGTCATCATTGGTGCTAATTTCCCCTTTGATGCTTATACATACTTCCAACATTTTAAAATTCTCTGATGATTCAAGAAAGCTAACAAATAGCTCAACAAACGGTTGGTTTCATTTAGTTGCATTTCATTTAGATTATTGTACATATTTGCATACTAGATTTCCATCAGATTTTTAAAAGGGATGAACAAAAACATCAACGACTGTCATGTCTCTTTGGACTATTTGTGGAGGACATTCAGACATTTGTTTCATCATCATATTTCATCTTCATCCTCATTTTTATTAATCATTATCATTTCATCTAGGTCTTGTACATATCATATAGTTTAGCATTTATCATTCATTCTCCTATCATTTTGATCCTTTATCATTTCATATCATTCATTTATTCATTAGGTATTTTCATCTCATTTCCATTTTCATATTATCTATCATCTTCATATCATTAACATCTTACTCATCATTTTCATATCCATGTCATTTTCATTCTACATAGTTTTTGAAAAGGAAAAAACAAGTTTTACAGGGACCTGAAACCACAAAGTTTAAACATAAAAAGATAGAGCAAAAAAAGTCCAAGTAAACATACAGCTGTCCCAAAAAGAAATGACAACAACAAAGAGACAACAGGGTCCAAAAAAGGACCGCCAAAAAACTAGAGAAGACCACAACAACACTACTCCATGATGTTCAACAACTCCTCGGCTTCCTTTTCAACTTCACTCATATCCTGTATTCCCTGCTTGAGGATTTGAACCGTATGTGGAGATGTAGGGGCCTTCCTCTTCGTGTTAGCCCAGGTGCGAGTTGAAATCCCTTCAACAACAACTCTGCTACAACCTCTGTCTGCATCCAAGTCCACGACTAGCAAGCCCTTTTCATTCTATGTACAGTTATATCCCATTTACCATCTTCATTTTATCACTTCACTTTATTTTAGCATTTCATTTCATTTCATTTTAGCATTTCATTTCATTTCACTTATCATTTCATAATCTATTTTCACTTATCATTTCATTACATCTTCATTACCATTTATTATCTTTATTACCATTTCAATATCATATTTTATCTTTGTGTCATCATTTTATAATCTATTCATTTCATTTATCATTTTTCCCTTATCATTTTCACTTTCATTTATCATTCTCATTTATCATTCTCATTTATCATTATCATTTCATATCATTTTTCGATTATCATTTTCACTTTCATTTATCATTATCATTTCATATCATTTTCGCTTATCACTTCCTTTCATTTATCATTTATCATTTTGTTACATTACCATTACACTATCATTCCAGTACATTTCTTCGCATTTATCATTTAATGACATTACCATTACACTATCTTTTAGTTACATTTCTTTGCATTATCATTTCATTCCATTACATTGCATTAACATTTCAGCATATTTCACTACATTATCATTTATCATTTATCATCATTTTCGTTATTATTTTATCATCATGCTATTACATCATACATTTAACTCATCTATCATTTTCATATCATACCATTTTTCACATAGCATTTGATCCCTCTCACATATCATTTCATGTCATTGATGCATCTCATAAACAAAAATAATCATCATTTATTGCTTTTGAATAATCCAAAAACAAAAAATTCATACATACATTACATTTCCACATCATTTCCAAAACATACATTTTCATAACATTTCGTATCATATATCATATCATTTGAACACGTTGCATTTTTATCATAATCATCCACCTGCATGACATCATTACACATCATAAATCATTTTTCATCATCATCATATAAACATCATATCCAATCATCCTACCTATCATGTTGGCCATCAAATCATTAAAATGCATATCAAAATCCATATCACATCTTGCATAAATACATGAATATCACATCATCATCTCGTAAATGCACATCACGTCATAAAAAATTATCACCACTGTATATCATCGCTCATAAAAAATAATACAAATTTCTAATGTCCAATGATGCTAAAAAGTCCAAAGAGAGAGACAGGAGTCTGACCAAAATAATGCACATGATCCAAAAATAATATACATTGTGATGTGTGGATGAATCAATAATGAGTCTCATAACTCTAACTGCTATCTGTGGTGGAAGTCCAGTGCCTCCTGCGCCTCCTACCCCAGAATTTCTACATGGTCCCGACACACCTCAATTGTGTAAAGATCAATTAGAATCTCTCTATCTATCAAATGACTCATATCATGCGATTTATCTATCAATGCCTCATATCATGCAATCATGCCCTCTATCTTTCATAATCTCAAATCAATCTATCAATCCTTATTTACTATTTGTTTTTGTTTTTCAATGAAAGAAAATTTATCAGAGATCAAATCAAATATTTACCATCTATCTTCATCAAGATGGATTTATCAGACATCAAATCAAATCTTTACTATCTATCTTCATCAAGATGGATTTATCAGACATCAAATCAAATCTTTACTATCTATCTTCATCAAGATGGATTTATCAGACATCAAATGAAACCTTTACCATCTATCTTCATCACGATGAATTTATCAACAATCAAATCATCTTCCTATTTGTACTTCAGTCATGAATGCAAATATGTTTTCAATCAATCATCTACTATTTGTTTTCTATCACAAAAGAAAATTTATTAGAAGTCATATCAATTATCTACTTTTTCTTTTTTTCTAAAGAAAAGTTATCAAGCAAAATGCAATCAATCATTCTACTCTTTGGAAATAAAGTTATCGGCTATCTACTCTTTGTTTTCTATTCTCGGAAGTAAAGTTATCAATTCATCATTTATCAGATTTTCTATCATTTCTATCCATATCAACATGATGATAAGAAATTTTATTTATCTATTGACCAAAGAAGCAATATACATCATCATCATTTCATCATTTCCATCAAAAGGGGCATCATTTTCAACTGGGGCATCTTTTAATCAATTATCAGGAGCTAAATCATTGCATCCCCCTCATCATCTAAATTTCATCATCAGCTCAACATTTTTCTCATCATCAGTGATTTACCTCTCGAGGGGGCATCATCAGTATCAACTACATATCAAATTCAAATCAAAAGGCATATCAGACACGTTTTTTTAATCAAAGGCATATTAGTTAAAAAAATTAATCAAGGGAAAAATCAAACGCAACAAATTTCAAAAGCAAGAATATTTTCTTTGAAGCAATGTGTTTCACATATCACTTCAAAGAGGGGCAAAATGTATATGCATAAAACTGGTCATGTCTAATCCTGACATTTAATTAAATATTTATTATTTAATTAATCCTCTAAAGTCCTCTACATATGATTAAATTTTATTAATTTAATTATATTGTTCATTCACTTTATTCTTCTGTCATGATTAAATAAATCAATTTTATTTAATTATTTCACATTCATATGTCTACTTGATTAATTAAATGAATATCTTTTATTTATTTTAATTAATTGTCACCTTTTTGAATTTAATTAAGTCTTTGATTTAATTAAATTTAAATATTTATTTTCATATCTTTCTTCTAGTTAATTAAATATTTTATTTAATTAATTTCATCCACATGTCATTTCTTAAACAACTTAATTAAATATCTTTTCATATCTTTTCAAATCATAATTAAATAAATTAAATATTTTATTTAATTATGAAATCCTCCATTATTCTTCAAATCTTAATTAAATATTTTATTTGATTAAGAAAAATATTTCATATCACCCATAAATAAATAATTGAATTTGATAATTCATTATTTATCTTCAAAATCTTTCCAAAATCTCATAAAGAGATGATTTTTACAATTCATGTTTATCATGTCATCTTATCTATTACATGAAAAAGGAAACAAATCCCGCTTTTTGTTTTGTTCTATTTTTCTCTCCAGTCTCTTCCATCTTCGACCGTTTGATCTACGAGGAATTTTCACAACTGTTGATCACATCAGCCAATCAGAATCTTTCAAAAACTCTATAAATATCCGTGTGAATCCCAACATTGGTTACAACACACAACACACGTGCATTAGAACTTAGTTGCATTCTAGCATTCTAGCATTCTAGTATTGTCTTTATCATCTTTTGCTTTCATAATCTCGTAATCTTGCATTTTAATAATCATAGCATGTTAATCTTAGCATAGCATTGCATGCATTCATATTCAATCTCGTTCTCTAGAAAGACTATTTGTTGAGCCTAGAACACAATCTGAGAGCAAGCTGGAATCGACAAAACCACTAGAGATAGAGGATGATAGGACGACATCAAGGACAAAATACTGAGTTTACATTTCTATTATTTTAATTTTCTATTTTGATTTAATGTCTTATCGGTGTGTTTGATTGATTTAATTTTAATCTACATTTATCACACTTAAAATTGACCACACAGTTGGTAGTGAAAATGGGTTTGTTTCTTTTATGAAAAAAGATGTTCCTAATCTTGTAGGTGTTCATTGCATTATTCATCGTGAAGCTTTAGTTGCATTAGATGCTTCCAAACAAAAAATTGAATTGTTATTTGTTGAGAAATTAGAAAATAAGGTATATTCATGGGTACAAAATTCTACTAAAAGAAACAAGGAACTCATTTCTTTAGGGTATGTGCAGGATCATGGGGGTCCAAACTAGGCCTCTAAGTGGTGATGAAAATTCAGAAAATCAGAGTTAGACAACTTGACATAAAATTTTGAATAGGTTATTAACATAATTTAAAAAATATGTAAGAACATTTAAGTTGTAGCAAATTGAATGTAGTTTCTAGGCTACTAGTCCTTTTTTGGAAAAAAAAAAAATTGAGAAAATTTGAAATTTCAATGTAGTGGTACCAAATTTCTAGGAAAAAGATAAGCAGGGGTGAAGCCACAATAGTGGTTTAAAATTTGACGCAGGAAGGAAAACTATGAAAAAATGACCCCATGGCAAAAAAAAGTGATTTTGGGGGTTCGTACGAACCTAGAAGTTCAACCGAACCAAAAAGGGGTTCGACTGAAGTTGGGTTCGAGCAAACCCCTTAAAATTTTTTCCACCAAAAGACAAAAAAAAATGCATATGAAAGGGGTTTGAGTGAACCCCCTTGAAGATGTTCGCTTGAACCTAGGTTCAAGCGAACCATGGTTTGAATGAATCCCTAGGGGTTTGTACGAACCCCCTAAATCCTCATCCCCTCCCTGAGACACACAAAAAACCTAAAATTTGGCACTTCGGAGCTCGGGTTGAGGATGAAAATGAAGGAATCTTCACAAACCCAATTGAAATCAGGTAGTTCTCAGAATGAGCTATCCAACGAATATAATTTTAATATGTTTTGGTTTTATTATGTATTTGTTTTTTAGTTTTATTAAACATAGGTTTTTCATCGTAAACGAAGGTCTTTGTTTTGCACATGTGGAAAAATAATAGATTATCAAAAAAAAAATTAAAAAATATGAGTGCACCAGATATTGAAGTCCTTGATCCAACAAAAAAATAAATTGAATTTTGATATATACAAAAAAAATTATTCGTTATACGGTCGCACTATGTCCGAATTGTAATTGGTTTGACTTCAAAACTTGATTAAAGAAAAAATATTCAATAAAAAACTATCTAACCAAGTGGAAGCACTAGATAATGGAGTTACAAATCTAAATTCAAAAGAATTAGAATTTTTCCTTCATGGAAAAAAAGCTATGTGTTATACGGTGCACCACTTTTTAAAAATGCTATTTTCTAAAAGAAACCAATTTTCGTGGGAGATGGAAAAAAAAGTGCAATATAATTCCAAAAATTTTGAAAAAAATATTTTTAGAATCTAAAGACAAAATGTGATGAGACTCTAGTTTGCATCATCTTCAAATTCCTCATGATTTAGCTGCTATAGGTGCCTGAATGTGAAGATTTAGTTAAAAATAATAATTTTAGTGTCCAGTTTGGCCAAAAATTGTAAACCACTATTGTGGGATCACCCGCAGGTGTGTGTCTGACCACCCTAATTACAAGAAAAACATAATATTTTTTTCTAAACTTTTAAATATAAGTAGCGGACACATGTCTAGATGTGCCAAATTTTTTTTGTAATTTTTTTCCACATAAAGAATTAGTTGTGATTTTTTTACTAGAACTTTTTAGAATTATTGAAACGTCTATGTCTGACCACCATAACTTGGTCAAAAAATTATGAAATTCAAATTTTTATTTTTTTTATCCTATAGTATGCAGAGCATAGAATATGGTGCATCTTGTAGATTCAAAAAATGTTAAGTAGTTTGAAAGTTATAGAAGTTTTTCAATCAACCTATCAATTAGGACTTTAGACATAATAGAGGTAGAAAATGAATAATAATTATTTATTTAATTCAAAATAAAGAAAAAGTTATATTGGTGGAAAGATGACAATTTTTTCTATAAACCCTTTTCATTTGATGAAATTCAGTTAAAAAAAAGGCATCAGCCACAAGGGTGAACTTTGGAAAACTAAACAAATTTTTCAAAAACACATTTTTTGGGTTGACTTTCCAGGTCAGGAAATCCCAAACCAAATCCTGAACGGATATCCGTTAATTATATTTTTGTTATATTACTTATAGTACATAATATTATATAATATGTATTATATATATGTATTATGTATTTATAATACATAAATATAGAATATTATGTATTATATATAATATATTATATAGTATATTATATATTATGTATTATTATATTATATATTCTTCTATTATATATTAATATATATAATATATATTATTAAATATTATACTATATAGTACATATTTTTTGTATAGTATACTATATTATATATATAGTATACATATTAATTATTATATATAGCATATAGTATATATATGAAATATTATATATTATATTAATATTATGTAATATATATTATATAATATATTTAATACATAGTATATATTATATATTTATTGATGTGCGACATATTCATACGAAAGAGAGAGAGAGAGAGGGAGTGGGAGGGAGAGAGAGAGACCTTAGAAGTGGGAATGAAAGACTTGAGAGGGATGGGGAGAGAGAGAGGGAGAGGGGGGAGAGAGGGAGGTATAGAGGGAAGGAGATATATATATATATATATAGTTTGGAGAGAGAGAGGGAGCGAGGGAGAGAGAGAGAGAGAAAGAGAGAAAGACTTGAGAGGGAGAGAGGGAGAGAGTCTTGAGAGGGAGATGGAGGGAGGTAGAGAGGGAGAGAGAGAGAGTCTTGAGATGAAAAGAGAGAAAGAGGCTTGAGAGGGAGAGAGGGAGGGACAGAGTCCAAGAGAGAGACTTGAGAGAGACGGAGGGGGGCCTAAGAGTGAGAGGGAGAGAGAGAGAAAGAAAGTCCTAAGAGGGAGAGAGAGTTGAGAGGGAGAGAAGGAGAGAGAGAGAGAGAGAGAGAGAGAGAGAGAGAGAGAGAGAGAGAGAGGAGAGAGTTGATCTTGAGAGGGAGAGAGGGAGAGAGAGAGCTCTAGAGACTTGAAAGAGAGAGGGGTGGCAGGGACTGAGAGTGAGAGAGAGACAGAGAGTTGGGAGAGAGAGAGGGAGAGAGGGAGAGAGGGAGAGGGAGAGACCTAAGAGAGAGGGAGAGAGAGAGTTGAGAGGAAGATTGTTTTCCTGTGTTGGGACAAGCTCTAGAATAAGAAGTGATACAGCCATAAAAAAAAATATTACAACTCAATTCAACATTCATGCCATTAAAACCTTCAAGTTTAATAACATGTCATTAGATCATTCATGTAAAAGACCATAAAATCATCATGAATAAGAATCACTATCTTCCAATCATGCTACATAAACAAGAACATTATGAAACTTTCAAACAAAATCCTTAGAAGACATCAAGATACATGTTAATTAGATTTTTCATGTGAAATCTATACAATGATTATGATCAACAAATAAGTCATTAGTTAACCACTATGCATGAAAAAACACTATATATGCACACTATATACATTAACAAACACTAAATTAATAGATTATTTAATATTTATTACTAAATTTCTGTCTCATCATTATACTATTAAATATTCATAAATTCAACAATAAAAATATCCATCCAACCAAAGTCTTTATAAAATATCCATCCAACCAAATTCTTTATAAAATATCCATCCAAGATCAATTTTTTTATAAATATAAGATCATTGTCTTAATAATGTTTTGTAGCTCCCAGTTGCATCTATTCATTTCTTTGTGTTTTCCTCTTTAGATTGGGAATGTCTCCTTTCCTCTAGCCATCATTGATGCTTGTCTAACTCCACTTCCATGGACCTACACGCATCAACAATAGTTTGCATTTTTCATACAAAATGCCTCAATAACGGGTGAACACATTCTTCATTTTGAATAGCATTAGCTTGATCCTAAATGGTTCTAACATTCACATTGACTTGTTCTCGAAAGCGAGCACCATTGAGTGCCAGTGGTGGAGGTGGGGGGTTTCAAGGTGGAGTGGTTGGAGCTGGAGGGTGGATCCATGATTTAGATATAAGTGAACCTACATTAAATTTGTAATTTAAAAATGTAAGATATATGTTTAAAATCCCCTTAAACTATTCAATATAAATGACTTAATTGAATACAAATGAAAAAATGTGTAAAACTCATATATGTCTAAGGCATCTAAATGGAACACAAATAATTGTTAAAGCACTTGATGTGAAATCTCATTTAAAAATACATTAATTTTTTTACCTTGCTACAATGTGGAAGTGTTAAGCTCCAAATTGATTCAACAAAGGTGGAAGTGTTAAGCTTCAAATTGATTCAACAAAGGTGGAAGTGTTACACTCCAAATTGCCAATACTAAGTGAATTTGTATACATAGTTAGTAATGGTTAAACAAAACTTGTCCCTCCAGCCATAGGGAAATGGGCAAAGTTAATGGGTAATAATTGATAGGTTGTGCAGGAGGCTATCATTTGTATATGATTCGATGTAATAGCCTCTTACATAGCACATTGATTATTACCCATTCACTTTGCCTATTTCCCTATGGTTGGAGGGACAAGTTTTGTTTGGTCAGTCTAACAATGGATCCAAATTCACCAAGAATTGGAAATTTTTAGCACTTCCAACAAGGATCCTTTCTATTTTGAGAGCTAAGGAGAATCAAAACAATTAAAAAATTAAAAAACAAATTGTTTAGCAAAGAAATACTAACTTAAAAATAAGAAACAAAGAAAGAATTTAAGAAACATGAAAATAAGTGATAAAGAATAATGAAAAATATACAAGAATGTAAAACAGTTTAAAAAATATGAGAAAGGGGGTAATGAAAGTTTTATTTTATGTTTGTTTAGTATGCTAGGTTCAATTTTATGATTTTTTTTCTAGTAATGAAGGTTCCATTTTTTTGTTTGATTTTTTCTTTTGTTTTCCACTAACTAGGGTTTCAATTTTTTTTGTAACTTTAGATAGAAATGAAAAAATTCAAAAAATCTACAAAGAATACAAAAAAAATCTTAAATTTATCACTAATTAGCCAAAAAAATTGAAAAAGTGCAAAAACAACATACCTGGAGGTCGTTGGAGGTTGCTGCTCACTGGTTGCATCACCAAAATGAAGACTGGTTCGTGAAAATGAGGAAGAATTCACATTACAAAGTCCTCAAAGAAACGGATATCCATTATAAATGGATATCTATTTTGTAAAACTATATCATATTCCCACATGGCTTAAATTAAATGGAGTAAAAAATGGATATCCGTTATTAGCAAATATCTGTTACCAATGGATATTCATTATTAATGGATATCCATTTGTTATATCATAAATTTATTGTATATAAATATAAAATAAATATACAATAATATATTTCAAATATAAGTTTTATAGTACATATTATATATAATATATATTATAATATAATATATATTACAATATAATATAATATATATTACAATATAATATAATATATACTACAATATAATATAATATATTATATAATATATAATATAATATAATATAATATAATATAATATAATATATTATATAATATAATACAATATATATTAAATTATATTATATATATAATATATGATATATTATATAATATATTATAATATATATTATATAATATATTATATATTATATATTATATATTATATAATATATTATATGTTATATATTATATAATATACTATATATTATATTTAATACATTGTCTCCATTTGAAAATGAATCAACAAAACAGATATCCATTCGAAACATATATCTGTTTAAATCGGATATCTGTTATGCAACATCATATTGATTTTAATGGGGCATCAATATGTAATGGAGTTAATAACGGATATCCATTTTTTCTATTATAAATTTATTAAATATAAATATACTACATATTATATAATATATATTATATATTAAATATATTATATAGTATATAAAATATATAAAATATATAAAATATATAAAATATATTCTACTATATATGATATATAAAATCTATTCTACTATATATTATATATTAAATATATTATAGTATATATTAAATATTAAATATATTATATAATATATTCAATACATAATATCCCTTTGAAGTTTCCATCTCCCTTTTCGATATATTGTTTAGGGTTTAGGGAGAGAGGGAGAGTGGGAGAGAGTGGGATAGGATTTATAGAGTGGGTATAGGGTTTATAGAGTGGGATAGGGTTTATAGAGTGGGAGGGAGGGAGGGAGGGAGGGAGGGAGTGAGAGGGAGTGGGAGGGAGCGAGGGACGAAGGGAGAGGGAGGGAGTGGGAGAGAGTAGGAGAGAGGGAGGGAGTGGGAGAAAAGATAGAAGTGGGAGAGAGAGGGAGGGAGAGGGAGAGTAGGAGAGGAGTGGTAGAGAGGGAGGGAGAGGGAGGGAGTGGGAGGAGAGAATTAGGATAGGTTGGGGAGAGAGTGGGAGAGAGAGAGGGAGAGAGGGGGAGTGGGAGAAAGGGAGGGAGAGTGGGAGAAAGGGAGGGAGAGTGGGAGAGAGAGGGAGGAGAGAGAGAGAGAATGGGAAAAGGTAGGAGAGAGAGGAGGAAGAGAGAGGGGAGAGAGTGGGAGAGAGAGGGAGGGGTGGGAGAGAGGGAGGAGAGAGTGGTAGAGTGGGAGGGAGAGAGTGGGAGAGAGTGTGGGGAAGTGGGAGAGAGTGGGAGAGAGAGAGAGAGAGTGGGAGGAGTGGGAGAGGGAGTAGGAGAGAGGGAGGGAGGGAGGGAGTGGGGAGAGAGTTGGAGAGAGGGAGGTAGGAGGGGGTGGGAGAATGTGAGAGGGAGGGAGGGAGGGAGGGAGTGGGAGAGGTGACAAGGGAGTGGGGCCGAGAGGAGTGGGAGAGGGAGGAGAGTGAGGAGAGTGGGAGAGAGAGTGAGAGGGGGGAGGGAGAGTGGCAAAGGGTGGGAGGTGTAAAAGAGAGTGGGAGAGAGGGAGGGAGAGGTGGGAGAGAAGGGAAGGAGAGAGTGGGACAAATTGGGCTGAGGAGTGGGAGAGAGTGGGAGAGGAGAGGGAGGGAGAGAGTGGGAGGGTGGGGGAGAGAGTGGGAGGAGGCTGGAGATAGTGGGAGAGAGTGGGAGAGAGGGAGGGGGAGAGAGAGTGGGATAGAGTGGGAGAGAGAGTGGGAGAGAGGGAGGGAAAAGGGTGGGAGAGAGTGGGAGAAAGGGAGGGAGAGGGAGAGTGGGAAAGAGTGGGAGAGAGTGGGAGGGTGGGATAGTGGGAGACAGGGAGGGAGTGGGAAATAGTGGGAGAGAGTGGGAGAGAGTGGGAGATAGGGCGGGAGAGGGAGGGAGGGGAAAGAGTGGGAGAGGAGGGAGAGGGAGAGAGTGGGAGAGAGGGAGGGAGTGGGATAGAGGGAGAAAGGGAGAGGGAGAGAGTGAGACAGAGTGGGACAGAGTGGGAGAGATGGAGGTAGAGAGTGGGAGAGAGTGGGAGAGAGGGAGGGAGAGGGATGGAGTGGGTGTTGGAACCAAAATTTTCATAAAAAATTCTAAGGATTTAATCAATTAAATTCCAAAATTCCCACTATCATTTTCATAAAAATTCACATTATCACCATCCATAAGGTCAATTTTTCCCTTTACCGCTATACCGCTGCCGCATAGGCCACCCCTCATAGTCGTCACATCATACCTCTCTACCGTAGCCCACTACAAAGTAGCTAGCAGTATGAAAGTAAAAGGTGCTCACACTATACTCTATCACCTTCACCCTTTACCACTATACCTCGGGGGTTCAAGACATAGCCCACAGTAGAGTGGTACACTAAAGAGTAGTAATAAAAGGACATCGTGGTACCACATAGGGTCAAAACATGGCTTGTGGTAAAGTGGTATACAAAAGAAGAGTATTAGGAAGACATCGCGCTACTACAGGAGAGCAAAAGGTGACCTGTGGTAGAGTGGTATATTGAATATATGTACCAAGGAGACACCACGGTATCATAAGGGAGTGAAAAGTAACACGAGGTAGCACAATAAATTAGTCATTGGATCATTTAAAGCATACCAATCACATCAGTCAACATCGAAATATAAATTTGAGCTTGATACTTGAAGATTTGAATTGTGCGAATTTATGATTCAGGGGTAAATGCATCTTGGTGTTAAAATACATGAAATAAGTTGAAAAATTTTCTAGAACAACTAGAGCTAAGTTGCAAACAAACTCAAAGTGCAGAGTTAAAGGGAATTCTTCAAGATGCACCATGTGCATCTGATGGCTCATGCCTAATCCAACCATTTTTGTAGTGAAGTATTGTCCAATGGATAAGCTAATAGTTTTGGGGGTCTGGGGGCTATCAAATCTATTGTCCTTATGATGCCATAAAAGACCAAAAGTTGTAGGAATGAGTCATAAACCTTATATCATGAAAGAATAGCTTGCTATTCCTACTAATGGCACTAGTGAGGCTAAAATTATGAGCTAATCCAAGTTAGGCCAAGAAGATCCAATTTTGAGACCCACTCAACATAATCGACCAACTAAAAAAAAAACTACCAGTATCTTGTTATGGGTGTAGGACCCTAAATCTGCATTGGATCAAAAACAAAAACCATTAGTATTGTTAGTAAACTAAAGCAAACCAAAATATCCCCTATAAGATTCATATAATCACAAGAATGATACCAAAAAAAACAAGCAAAACATAGAGAGGCATCATTATAATGATCAAACTAGCATCTTATAGTGGATTGGTGTCACATGTGCTAGTGACCCTTTCCCAATCCTTGATTAATAGCTAAAATGATGAAATTTCTATAGATGATGGAGAAGATGGAGTGAAATGGACAAGATCAAATCTCAAATGAAGAGAGTAACCTTGCATAAAATTGTGGAGGATTTGCTCAAAGATGAAGCTTGTATTTAAAGATTTTCAAATGCTGAGTGTTGAAGAGGGACCAATGTGGGACTAAAGATCAAGCCAATGATAGGAGGACACTTGTCATCATTTGATTGGTTGATGTATGTGCAAGATTTGGGAAGAGTACCCATGAGAGGGAAAATTTGAATTCAAATTTGCAATGAATGCTGAGTTTGACCTTTGGAAGGGGACATGTAAGAGACATGTAAGGCCTCATAAATGCTCTGTTGGGTGTACATGTCCACTTGGGGAAATTCAAACTTGGAGAATATTCTCCCTTTATGCCAAGTTGAAAATAAAGATTTTGATAAATCAATTAAATGCAATTTCATGTGCAAGTGGCCAAATCTAGAGAATGCAAGTGGGATGAGATTAGCATTAGATTTAATTAGGATTAATTAGCTAGGATGATGATTAAGCAGATTTGACCACTTTGACTTGATTTAGGGATTTAAATCAAATCAAAGGGAGATGAATAATGCTCTGAGATTTAATTAAATAAATGATTGATTTATTTAATCAAAGAGATGATGATAGGATCAAGTTTGATTTATTTGATTTAAGTTGATGAATTTACCCTGATGAATGGATGAGTGTGATTTTGATCAAATGCATAATGCTAATTTTGCGTGTCTACAATGGGAAGTATTGTCCATTCCTAAGTAGAGAAATATAATCAAAGAAGCTATTAAGGGACAAGATAATTTGACTAAGAGAACCACTCAAACTACAAATAACACAAATCAATAAAATCTAGCAAATAATGTACCAACCATATTTGATAACGTGAATGATAAGATTAGTAAAATAAAGCCAATTCCTTTTTATTTAACACTCATTATTTAAATTTTTTTCATAATGCTATGATATAATCCAGTGCTAGTATTATTTTCATGCCTAAGAAAGATGTTGATGCATTAGAACTCACATATGAGCTTGTAGAAAAAGGAATTCATATAGTTAGATGGGAAAATGATACAAACAATGGGTATCACAAATTATCTTCTCCTTACTTTATACTCCGGTTCAAATATAATAGTCCCACAAGATTTAGTAGTATTTGATATTCCACCAAAATTTATTCTATGCTTATCTAAGGAGTGCCACTAAAAATATTAATGAAATTTAAAATGAGAAGATGTTTAAAATAAATAAATTTTAAAAGCTTTTATGCAAATGAAATGATTATGCATTGATGAAAAAATGCTTAGAATAACCAATCCTAAACAACTTAATGCAAATAAAATGATTATGAAACAATGAAAAGATGCTTAGAATTTAACAAATCCTAAACAAATTAATGCAAATGAAATGATTATGAAATGATGAAAAGATGCTTAGAATAACAAATCCTAAACAATTTAATGCAGATGAAATGATTATGAAATGATGAAAAGATACTTAGAATAACCAATCCTAAACAAATTAATGCAAATGAAATGATTATGCAATGGTGAAAAGATGCTTAGAATAACAAATCCTAAACAACTTAATGCAAATGAAATGATGAAAAGATGCTTAGAATAACCAATCCTAAGCAAGTTAATGCAAATTAAATGATTATGCAATTGTGAAAAGATGCTTAGAATAACAAATCCTAAACAACCTAATACAAATGAAATGATTATGAAATAATTCAATAAGATGCTTAGAATATCAATTTGTAAACTACTTAATGCAAATAAAATGATTATGAAATGATGAAAAGATGCTTAGACTAAGAAATATTAAACTTGACTAAATGAAAATGAAATGATTAAAAGATGCCTACAATAAAAAATCCTAAAGAAATTAATGTAAATAAAATGAGTATGCAATGATGATAAGATGCTTAGAATACTAAATCGTAAACTACTTAATGCAAATAAAATGATTATGAAATGATGAAAAGATGCTTAGACTAACAAATCTTAAACAACTTAATGAAAATGAAATGATTATGAAAAGATGAAAAGATGCTTAGAAAAAAATATCCTAAAGAACTTAATGCAAATGAAATGATTCTAAAATGATGAAAAGGTGTTTAGAATAAAAAATCCTAAAGAACATAATGCTAATGAAATGATCATGCAATGGTGAAAAGAAGGATAGATGATAGGTGTAACCCTAATACACTAGACAAAACTAAACCAGCCTGATGGGGAAGGTGATGGCGGGACATACTTGCACATTCAAAACCCAATGATTAGGAATGAGATAATAGAAATGGAGATTAAGTATGAGGGAATAGTAATGTTATATGGTAGGACGGGGGATTGAGAAATTTGACGTTATGTATTATGCTACCATCTAGTGAGCATTTAATTTTATATAACATGGGATACTATGCACTAGGATATGAAGAACAAAGGTGACTTCATATCGCGTGCATAGGACAAACACAACAAACAAGAATGGTTAGTCAAACATATCACAAAGTCCAAAATGGATTTGGTGTGGCCAATGTTGGAAAACAACAAACACACAAGGATTCCCTAACGTAACACAAGATTGTGATGGATCTTGGTGGGTACAATACAAGACAACCAAGTAAACACAATCACAAAAATGAAAAGATATGCCCTTATTTCTACTAGTCAAAGCACACCATGATATAATGGATCATGGTGACTCTGAGTATGTATAGTGCGAAGATGTAAAGATAAACAAAATATGAAAGCACCAAGAAATAACAATAAATCTCAATGCCCTAACATTACCATAACATGCTAGTATAATTTAGCACAAGTAAATATTGAAATTTTTTCATAATTTAGCATGAATTTAAATGAAATGATAAAATATATGTCATATGATTGTCATTTTGTTTTTTTTAATTAATTATTGCTATTTATGGTATTTTGACAGAGAAATGGTCACATGTTATTATAAGACAATCATATATCTATCTATGACTACCATCATGAAAAGTAAGATTGCAAGAAATAAATAACATATTATTTATAATTCAACCATTCGAAACTGAATATACATTCAAATTTAAATGTTTAAAGCTGGAAAACATGCACATACAAAAAAATAATTGTATATTGTTTTTTAATTGTCATGGAAAGTAAGATTATGAGAAATAAATCTATAACATGTTATTATTTATAATTCAACCATACTAAAGTGAATATTCATTCAAATTTAAATGTTGAAAGCTAGAAAACATGCACATAAGGAAAAATTATATTGTATATCAATTTTTATATACAAAAGTGTAGAATAATTCTCTACACATGTAAAAAATTGGAATTTATACCAACTCAAAATATTTTTTACAAAAATTTTCATATGCCGTCTCAAGCTCCATATGTCATTTCAAGATCTATATGCAATGTGGATGTTGAATAACTACACATTAAATCGTAATAGTTCAATTGATCCTATGTATTAGCAAGTCCTAAACTTGTGGTGGATCATCAAAATTTAGCCTCCTCATGCCACTTGATGGATGCAAAATTGACTACACAATAAAAAGTCAAACTATAAATTAATTAGCTCAATAGAAAATAAATTAGGCCTCCAAATAAAAACTTATCTACTATAATTTATAAATTTTGAATTACCATATTGTTACCATCTCTACTTTGCATTGCATCCATTGTTGAAGTTGCTTGGTTAAGATCAATAGAAAATGGTAACACATGTTGGGTGTTTTGTTGATCATCTAAAGCCACAATAACATGTGCATTAACACATCAACTTAGAAAAAATTAATTTACAAATTAAATACATAAAATTTATTGTTCAGTGTGTTCTATAATTTCTATACCATCTCCAATTTCTATTGTATCTATTGTTGTTGTTTGGTTAAGATCAATAGAAAGAGGTAATGTATATTCTCTATTATTTTGTTGATCCTTTGAATTTGCAATGACATGCACATTTAACACATCAACATAGATAAAAATTTCAAGTATAAAATTACATTATGTAATTAATATAAACAATAGTAAATTTATTAAGTATAGAAATGTGGCTAGAGATAGGAATTGAGTAATTGCCTATAAAATCAATAAATACATTTGATAGTTAAAAATTAACCATCTATAAGTTGTATTTCATATGTTATTGTTTGGTTTAGATCAATAGAGAAAGGTAAATGATGTTGTTGAGTACTTTATTGACCATCCAAACCTACAATGACATATATTTAACATGTGAAATACAAACAAGAAGTATTGTTATGCAGATTACTAAAATGATTTTGAATAAATGTACGTTTGAAATGTTGTTGCATGATAATAACCTTTCTTCTTGTATTGTAATGCCTAAGCGATTAATGACCTTTTTTTCTTTTTCTTTCTACATCCCATAGAGGGGAATTAAAAATTTGCATACTCTTCAGCTATTTCACTCAAGTCTTCAGAAATGACATTGCCTCTTTGATGAATTGAATGACATTTGCACATTTTGCTTGGATTGAACCATGGTGATATTCATCTTGTAGACATATTCTTTGAGTCAGGGATTGATATAGCTTTGGAAGTGGAAGGAAGAGATATATGGATATATTTTCTCAATCTCTCAATACATTGATTAAATTTATTTTTTTCATCTTCACTAGTTGGTAAATTTTGGAGCAGAAGATTTAAATAATCAACAAAATTTTAAAAATTCTAATTCAAAGCATTAGATGATTTCCAACCATGTATAATTTACAAATATAAATGATTACATCTAAAATAATTTTAGAATATCTTAATATTTTATTATAAAATGGTGACATTGAAATTTACTTATTTTTTGGTCTTCACCAATGACAACCCCAAGCACATCGTGATCTTCTATTTGGTTACAAGCATCTATATAATTGGATTAAGATTTAATTAATTTTGAGAACCATTAAAAATCAACTAATATTTAATTGTAAAGACCATATCGGCATTACCAGTGGTATTATTTTTGTGACTAAAAATCCTTTTGACATTATCATCATCATCAAGCAACGGAGTAACACCATCTCTAATTTTATGAGGTTAGTTTAGTTAGTTTTGAGAAAAATATAATAATCATTTATCATATGTAACAACATAAATTGTACTCCCTTGGAGATGGTACAATTTATCTTGATTTGGGAATGATTAATGTTAAAATGAACTTAAGGTCGCCTTGATCTAGTGTTGTGATGTGTTTTACACATCCACATTAGGTCTTGGGCCCTTTTTAAGCTAAATAAAATTAACCTTGCCTTGATTTAATGTTGTAAAGTATATTCATTTACACCTTCACATTAAATTTGGGGCTCTTGGACCTAATGTTGCCTTAATCTAGTGTTGTAATGTGTTGTACACATTCACATTGGATTTAGGGCCCTTTTAAGCTAAACAGGACTAATTTTTCCTTAATTTGATGTTGTAAAGTATATTTATTTACACTTTCACATTATTTTTGGGCCCTCTTGCATTTATGACCTTAATATCATCATAAATAAGCTCCTAAGACCCTATATTGTGCATCCCACTAGTAGAATTTGGCAAATAAATGACTACGTGACTAAAAATTTTAGTCAGGTGACTAAAACTTTTAGTCACATGACTAACACTAGTAGAATTTAGAAAATAAATGAATAATTTGGTCATTTATAAGTGACTAATTTGGTCATCAGGTAAAATCACAACTAAATGACTAAATAAATGACTAATATCAGAAAAATAAAAATGACTAAATAATTGACTAAATTAATGAATAAATAAATGACTATTACTCTATTCTTTTTTCTTTCGAATTTTATCATAATCCATAGAGCTTAAGCCCCCCTCATGGGAACCCTACCTAAGCAGGCCATTTGGCCACCTAGGTTGCTTGATGCACCAAAAATACCTATTGCGTGGAAGGCATTGGCTCTCAGTGCAGTCTTAAGGCCTTCACGTATATTTTATAAAAAAATTTAACATTTAGATTCTTTAACTTTTATTACTCATTATGTTAATGAATCATTAATATTTTTAACTATGATTTGAAGCCAATTTGATTTTCCTGTTGTGTTAGCATGTCAAATGTATCAAGGAGCAATTGTGGTCAATTTCACTAATAAAATATGATTTAAACAATCCAATTGCATTTTGAGGGCTATCTTTCATTTCAAAACACAAATAAAGATGACTAAATAATTAGTCCAACAAATAAAAATGACTAAATAATTAGTCACACATAAAAATTAGACAATATGACATTAAAGTGGTTAATTAAAAAAATTTGAATTGAGGGAGTGTATTGTATTATAATATAATATAATAATAATAATATATTATATTACAATACAATATATTATAATAATAAATTATAATATAATATGATATTATATAATATATATTATTATATAATATTATATTAAATACTAATATTATATTATTATTATATATATAATATATTATATAATAATATAATATAATATTTATATTATAATATAAATGTAATATTATAATATATTTAAAAGCGATAGATTTAATTTTGAAATCAAAATCAAATGAAGTAAAGAAATGAAGTAAAAAAGCGGGAAAGTGGGCGATGGTATTTGATTTTTCTAATAAAAATCATAAAAAGGTACCTATTTTCTTTAATACAATGTGAAAAATCAACCATTCGGCCTAGGGTAATGAAAAAACCCTAAATCAAAAAGAAACCGAGCCCTAATCTCATTTCATTTTTCACTTGTATTTTTGGAGAAGAAACTCATTCCATTTTTCACTTGTATTTTTGGAGAAAACTCAACACCACCATGCCTGGGTAGGGTTTGAGAGTGGAATGGTGACTCATTATGTTGTTTCTGATGATTTTCCTGAAAAAAAAATCTTGCAGAGGTAAGTCTTTGGTTTTGAAACTGAAAAGTATTCTCCATTTTGAAGCATTTTATCGAGCTCACTTGGTCGCGACTGAGTATTTTCTATTGTATTTCCTTTTCTTACCATTTGTTGATATCTCTCCTCTTTGTTTGACCGCCATTGGAGTATCTTTGAGGCTCATTTCTGAAGACTTTGGAGGGCATCTCCTTTACAACAATCTTGTGTAAGTTTCATTATTCTTATCTCTTAAATTTCTATGAGAATAGGCTCGATTCGAGCTCAGTAGAGGCAATATGATAAAAACCCTTGTATCTCCCTGCACAAATCTTGATGGGTTACTTTCTTTCTATAGAAAATGTAAAACTTTGCACTCTCAACTTACTATTTTCATTATTTTGAGGGCTTTTTGTGTTCTAATGGCCGTGACCTTCATAGCATTCTGGGTATTTTTCTTTCTGTTCATTTTCTCTTCCTCATGGGTGTGTGGTAGAGACCCAATACTCAATAAAACAAACTTTTGTATACTTGACGTTTCCACAAAGGAAACTCCAAAAATTATATAAATGGCATGCCCTAAAATTCTTTCTTTAATTTTCTTTTATGCTTTTCATCCAAGTAAAGTGTCTGATTGTGAATGGGATGAATGACAGATTGGACAGGAGCAACCAAAGTGTGTCTGAATTCCCAGAGAGCACCTTCATAACTGAGAGAATTATTATATTTATTGTAAATATTGATTTTAATAGAGGGCTTTGTTTCAGCTTCTTTCCACTTAATATCACAACTTTTGGCATTTCCTAAAACCTCTGGCCTATTTTCATTCATTTTCAAATTTTGTTCTTGAAGTAGATTTTGTAAATAATCTAAGCTTGTATTCTTGAGCCCATTTTATTCTCACAATGCTTTCAATAATTTATTTTGAGCACATTCATAGCTTCATAGTGTATCTTCCATTCATGGTTGCAATCACTGCTGATAATATACATTTAAGTTTTTTTGAAGGTTTTAGTTTTTCTTAAATAATTTTATTACTAGCTTAGTTTTTTTGAAGCAATCTTTTTTTTTTAGTTTTTCTTTTTCATTAGAAAAGAAAAATTAAAAAAGAAAGGTTGCTTTTATATCTAATTAGTGACTGTTAAATTAGAAATTAGAAATTAATTTAAATTTAGAATGAAATTTATGTTTTTAGTTTTTCTTAAATAATTTTATTACAATAGAATTTTAGTTATCAAGAGACATTCTAATATTTTTTTTAGTTTTTCTTAAATAATTTTATTACTAGCTTAGTTTTTTTGAAGCAATCTTTCTTTTTTAGTTTTTCTTTTTCATTAGAAAAGAAAAACTAAAAAAGAAAGGTTGCTTTTATATCTAAATTAGTAATTGTTAAATTAGAAATTAGAATTTAATTTAAATTTAGAATGAAATTTAAGTTTTTAGTTTTTCTTAAATAATTTTATTACAATAGAATTTTAGTTATAAAGAGACATTCTAATAATTTTTTTAGTTTTTCTTAAATAATTTTATTACTAGCTTAGCTTTTTTGAAGCAATCTTTCTTTTTTAGTTTTTCTTTTTCATTAGAAAAGAAAAACTAAAAAAGAAAGGTTGCTTTTATATCTAAATTAGTAATTGTTAAATTAGAAATTAGAATTTAATTTAAATTTAGAATGAAATTTAAGTTTTTAGTTTTTCTTAAATAATTTTATTACTAGCTTAGCTTTTTTGAAGCAATCTTTCTTTTTTAGTTTTTCTTTTTCATTAGAAAAGAAAAACTAAAAAAGAAAGGTTGCTTTTATATCTAAATTAGTAATTGTTAAATTAGAAATTAGAATTTAATTTAAATTTAGAATGAAATTTAAGTTTTCAAGATATTGTGGTGATTTGATTTAAAGAATAATACAATAATTGAATACAAAATAGAAAAAGTAGAGATTATTTCTTTTGCAAATACATTTCTTTTGCAATATCACTAATTCTATGCATTTTTTATTTATTAGACTTACTTTGATAATCTAGTAATATATTTAAGATATTACTTTGATATTTATTCTTTTGCAAATGCATTTCTTTTGCAATATCATTAATTCTATGCATTTTTATTTATTAGACTTACTCTAATGCTTATGGGTATCTGCATTTAAGATATTCATTATTTATAGCTATTTAGTAATATGTTTATGGACAGTACATAGCAAGGAGATATTGCTTTGATAAGCTAGTAATATTTAAGATATTACTCTGATATTAATTCTTTTGCAAATGCATTTCTTTTGTAATATCATTAATTCTATGCATTTTTATTTATTAGACTTACTCTAATGCTTATGGGTATCTACTTTTAAGATATTCGTTGTTTATGCTACCTAGTAATATGTTTATTTTTTGATTGTGGATAGGTACAGAGCAAGGAGAAAATGCAAAACCAGTGCCTTACTGGATGCATTTACTGCCCATCTCATGTGCAATAGTGGCATCACTGAAGACATACATTCACACCATTTAGTTTTAGTTTTTTTTCAATTTTAAAAGTATAATAAATCAGCAGTTTGCATACTGCAAAAGATTTTGTATTCAAAACTCTATATATAGAGTTCTTTGTAACATATTTTATATATAGTTTGAATATATAGAGAATTATTTTCCAATGTTGTTTCAATCCCAAATTTGTTGAAGTTTTAATAACATAAGAGCTTTAAAGTTTTATATTATTCAATCACAACAGAATTTTCTCTTGGTTTGAAATTTCATAGACTAGTTATTGTAATAGCATTCTCCAAACATAAGAGTTTGCATACACATCTGAAAGCATTAGTTCATAAATGACTAAATAAATGACTATAATGACTACAATGACTAAATAAATGACTACCATGACTAAATAAATAATCATTTAACAATAATCAATGACTAAATTAATGACTAAATATATGACTACATAAATCACTACCATGACTAAATAAATGACCAATTACCAACGATCAATGACTAAATTAATGACTAAATTAATGACTAAATCAATGGCTAAATAAATGACCAAATCAATGACCAAATCAATGACTAAAATAGTTTAGTCATAAATTTAGTCGCATTATAAATGACCGGCAATAAACTACTAATGGTCACGTGACCAAAATTAATCATTTATATGCAATTTTTAGTAGTTTATTTAGTTATGTATTGTTGTTTTTGTACTAGTGTCTTAAAGGATATTTTAACCAAAATCTCAAAATAGACATCAAATAAACTTAATTTCTTAACACCCAGACACTTTTGCCACCTAAAAAGGCCCTATGGGACCCATACACCACCCTGGGTGTATGAGTCCCACCCAGATGGGACCCATATGCTAGGTGTGGTGTATGAGTCCCATTTGGCGTATGGGTCCCATTTGGTCCCTTTTTAGGGTTTTGAGCATGAAATTTGGGTTTTAAGTTCAAATTTCATGAATGTCGGCCTATGTGATCTAATAAATGAGATATTAGATGGATTTCATATATGAAAAAGGTCTCAAATCATTATTTCATCAATCATTCATGATATCAAGTCAAGCACTCAAGAGTTAAGTATTCCAAGACTTCACAAGATCATCTAGAGAGCAATCAAGATTATTTCTAAGGCATTTAAGGGAAGAATTCTTCATCAGTTGTTGTAGAAACTTAAGATCCATCATCTTATCAATGGTATCAAGCATCAAGCATGTTATTGAGCTAGTGTTGTGATTTTTCATTCAAGATCCAAGGTCAAGTATTGTTATACACTTATCCCAAGATCTAGATCTACATGACTTCATGGCCATTTCATGTTAGATTGCAAATTTACAAGACATCATTCAAGGTATCATTTTCCATGTCTCATGTCCTATGTTTCATGTCCTTATTTCATTATCTCATCAGTTCTAGTATAATTACCTTAAAAGGGTTTCACTAAGGCAAACCCCCATTTACTAACAAATCAACAAGTTTTTCTCTCTCTACATGTGTGATTGTAGATCTAGGTGTCTTGGAGCTTGAAGATCCCTTGGAGATTAGGTTACAAGCTTGGAGAATGTTGTTGGAATTTTCCCCTCATTCGCAAGGTTGCTATATTCACAAAAAGTCATCCACGGGTTTGAAATCAAGGTTTTAGATCTTAAAATCAATTTGGAAGGAAAGAGCAAAGATTGGAGTACAGATCTAAACTTTGAATTCCAAAAAAATCAGAATAGGACTAATATTCCAAAAGCGGTGTATGAGTCCCACTACAATCATTCTTTTCTAGACTTTTGTAGTTTTAGATACCCTTTTTCTATAAACTTGTTTCAAACTAGAAATCATGATCTGGGATTGATATGCCCAGATTGGCTTATCAGTCCTGGTGGGCCAAAATTTTAATGTTTTTTAGCATTTCCAATCCTCATTCAAGCCTCTACAAGTTTCTAGGTACACACTTCTGATTTTACAATCTTCTATTATGATTTATGTGTATTTCTAGGTCATTCATTCAAGTTTCATGCATCACTAGGTTTAAACATTAGATATTGTATTTCGTTAGTATTTCCAAGCCCTAGCTTGGTGGTGAACCCCTCATTAATTCATAATTAGAACCTAGGACAACTCTAATGTCAGATCTCTCTCCCCTTTCTTCATTGGATTGAGATCTCTAAGGTTTCCATTCAATGAGATAATTGTGAAGTGCGTTTTCACTATGTTCTAAGCCATACAAAAGAATATACCCCATTTTTTTTATTTCATTTTGGTGAACCTACATTTAGAAGATCGTAATTCTAATTTGGAGTGCATTATCATCCTAGATCTTGATTGCATTAATTTTGAATTAGGGTTTGCACTAGTTAATTTGCATCTAGGGTTTCAAAATATTGCATTAGTGAAAGTGCATATAGGTTGCATTTTGGTATCTTGCATCATTGAAAATCATTTGAAATTTGTATTTTCAAGCATTTAGTTCACACATCATACAAACCAAAAAGCATAGAAAACACTTAAAATCTTGCAAATTGTGGAAAAAACTCTAACTGAGACTCATACGCCCCTCTAGGTGATCTAGTCCCAGTCCAAATTTTAAATTGCTTTTTACAACATTAGAAACCTCATTTTTGTGCTTCCTAAGCTTATTGGTAACATATAGTGAGGTGATCCCACAATAGTGGTTTACAATTTTTGGCCAAACTAGATACTGAACTAATTTTTTCTAACTAAATCTTTACTTTTGGACACCTATAGTGGCTAAACCGTGAGGAATTTGAAGATGATGCAAACTAGAGTTTCATGAAATTATGTCTGTAGATTCTAAATATATTTTTTTCAACATTTTTGGAATCATATTTCACCTCTTTTTCCATCTCCCTCGAAAACTTTTTTTTTTCATAAAACAACCTTTTTAAGGAGTGACGCTCACCGTATAATGCATAAATTTTTTTCCATGAAGGATGAAATTCTAATTCCTTTGAATTTAGATTTTTAACTCTGATATCTAGTGTTACCACTTGTTTAGATAGTGTTTTATTGAATATTTTTTCCTTAATCAAGTTTCAAAATCAAACCAATTATAATTCAGACATAGGCAGACCGTATAACACGTAACTTTTTTTGTATCTATCAAAATTATTATTTTTTTGTTGGATCAAGGAATTCAATATCTGGTGCACTCATGTTTTTCAAAACAAAAAATTGATAATCTTCTATTTTTCCACATGTGTAGAACATAGAGCTTGATTTTCGGTGAAAAACCTACATTCACAAGAAATAAAAAAAAGTATAATAATAAAATTAAATTTATTTAAAATTATACTTTTTGGGAATCTTATAATAAGGACTACATACTTACAAAAAATAAATTTTAAATTAATTCATTTGATCCCTCAAAAGGTAAATCAAAAGTGGTTTTTTATCAGCATTTTGATAGGTGTAAAGGAGACTCCGTTATAGGTATGGTTTAAAACTAGCGGGGTTCTATCAAAGGGGGTTTGATCTAAGGTAGTTTGATCAAACCACATTCAATTGGAATAATTTAAATAGAAAATTTTAAGGCTTAAATCATTATATTTTCTAAAAATATGTGATTTTAGGAAAAATCAGAATCTCCCAGAAATTGTAAACCAGCTTTGTGGGATCACCCAGTGTCAATTTGGAAAGTTTCAATAACTTTTGTTTTATGTATCTAGGTCAAATCATCCATGTAGTGTAATAATTTTTCTTTTTTAAAAAATCATTTCAAAAATTCATTTTAGTAGTAAAAATAAAAAAGCATTTTGAAAATTCATTTCAATAGTAAAATTCTTCAGATATGTTGGACATGTGTTTACATTTTTGAAGAATTGCATTCTAGATAGTTTACTTTTGCATATTAGCATGCTTCCTTTTAAGATATAAGGTTTTGACATGATTAAGAATGTATTGCATAAGTACAACATCCCCTCTTATGAGTTCAATTTAGAGTACAACAATGAGGTCATTAAGAAACATGTTAGTAATCTTTCTACTATCTTTCATAGTTATGAGAACATCTTAGAGAAAGCAGATCAAACTATTGTTGCAATCCTTAATATTACATTGACTATTGGTGAGGATGGTATGATATAAAAAGATACAAGCATAGACAATCATGAATGAGGGGTTCACCACCAAGTTTAAGCTTGGAAAAGACATTGACATGTAAGATGAAATGCAAAACCCTAATATGATGCAAATTTGAATTAAATGACTTCAAAATGCATATAAAATAGAATAACAAGTTGTGAAATGAAATGTGTGCACCTGGGAATCCAAAGATGACTGGAAGGAGCTTTGAAATGCTAGAAATTCTAATTTTTTAACCTAGTGGGACTCATTCACCATTCTGGGTGAATCAGTCCCTGTTCTAGGTTTCTGCACAGGAGTAGGTTTTAGGCAAAAGGGTATTTGAATTTGCAAAGATCTCTAAAAAACAAATGTAGTGGGACTCATTCACCACTTGTGGTGAATCTATCTCATTTTTCTTTTTCAAGAATTCAAAGTCTGGATCCGCTCTTCTCAATTTGCTCAATCTACTTCTCTAGGTTTCCAAATTCAAAACTCTAATTTTAGAGTTGTATATGACCTTTTAGTGAAAATTACGATCTTGCAAATGGGGATACAAATCCAACAATCTTGTAACCTAATCTTCAATGATTTTTAAGCTCCAAGAAACCTAGATTTATGATCACATGTGTAGAGAAGAGAAAACTTGTTGATTGTTAGTGAATAAGGGTTTTCCTTGGTCAAACCCCTTTTAGGTAATTAAACCAAATGATGAAACAATGAAACAAGGACATGAAACATGAACAATGATGTCTTGTAAATGATGCCTTATAAATTTTCAACTCAACATGAAATGGTCATGAAGTCCATGTAGATCTAGATCTTAACAATAGGTGTAGAACAATGCTTAATCTTGGATATTCAATGCCACATCACAACACTAGTGCACTAACATGTTTGATGCTTGATAACCTTGAAATTATGATGGATCTTGAATTTTTGCAACAATTGATGAAGAATTCTTCCCTTGAATGCCTTAAAAATGATCTTGAATACTCTCTAGATGATCTTGTGAAGTCTTAGAATGCTTAACTCTTGCTTGCTTGACTTGATATCATGAATGCTTATGTGAAATAGCACTTTGAAAACTCATTTATATAGGAAATCCACTCAAATGACTATTTATTTGATCCCAAAGGCCGAAATAAAAGAAATTTGAACTTAAAACCCAAATTTTCCACTCAAAACCTTAAAAATAGGCCAAATGGGACTGATTAGACATCTGTGGTGAATGGATTCCACCTGGATGGGACCCATTCACCCAAAGTGATGAATGGGTCCCACTTGGATGTGACTTATTCTCCCAAAGTGACGAATGGGTCCCACAGGGCCTATAAATTTGTAACTCAACATGAAATGGTCATGAAGTTCATGTAGATCTAAATCTTGACAATAGGTGTAAAACAATGCTTGATCTTGGATCTTAAATGCCACATCACAACACTAATGCATTAACATGTTTAATGCTTGATAACCTTGACATTATGATGGATCTTGAATTTTTTCAACAATTGATGAAGAATTCTTCCCTTGAATGCCTTAAAAATGATCTTGAATACTCTCTAGATGATCTTGTGAAGTCTTGGAATGCTTAACTCTTTCTTGCTTTAATTGATATCAGGAATTCTTATGTGAAATAGCACTTTGAAAGCTCATTTATATAGGAAATCCACTCAAATGATCGTTTATTTGATCCCAAAGGACAAAATAGAAGAAATTTGAACTTAAAACCCAAATTTTCCACTCAAAACCTTAAAAATAGGCCAAATGGGACTGATTCGACATATGTGGTGAATGGATTCCACCTGGATGGGACCCATTTGCCCAAAGTGGTGAATGGGTCCCATAGGGCCTATTTTGCTTGCTAAAATGTTGGGGAGTATGTAAATTAAGTATATATGTTGATATTGTTAGGTTTTTTGATTGCAATATACCTTGGGATGCACAATAGGGGGTCATAGGGGCATATTAATGATGATATTAAGGCCATAAATACAAGAGGGCCAAAAATCTAATAGTAAAGTGTAAATAAATACACTTTACAATACCAAATTAAGGAAAAATTAGGTCTATTTAGCTTAGAAGGGCCCTAAATCCCATGTGCATTTGTAAAACACATTACAACACTGGATTAGGTCCATTTAGTTTACAAACCTCCTAAATTAATGTGAAAGTGTCAATAAATACATTTTACAACATTAAATTAGGGAAAAGTTAAGTTTATTTAGCTTAGAAGGGCCCAAGACCTAATGTGGAAGTGTAAAACACCTCACAACACTAGATCAAGGCAATATCAAGTCCAATTTATCTTTAATTATTCCTAGATTAAGTGTGAAAATGTACACGATGACATTTTTTGACACTACAAAAGTGAATCGGCACTTACAAGAGCATAAACTTTGATAGTTGTATTGTAGTGATTTTTTACTACAATGTGATTGATCTATGCTTTGGTGTGTGGGGTTTTTTCTCAAAAGGGGTTTTCCACGTAAATTTTGTCTTATGGTTTAATGTTTAAATCTGAAAAAACTAAATGAATGTGCATTCTTAAATGAAACTATAAAATTAAAAAACTTGAAATAAAGTTTTGTAACCCTCTCCTAATTGATTTACATTAGGAAAGTTTTTCCGAACTCTATTTTCCTTCAAAGGTTTATGCTACGAAAGGTCTTATTTTGCATTCCAACTCACCCAAATCTTCTAGACTGCACTGTGTTGACACTTTCTCTTAGGAGCCCTAAGTGCAAAAAAACTGTCAAGATTTGACAAACTTTTTCTCAAAATTTGTGGCACCTATGAACATTCTATCTAAACCCATATGGTTGTGTAGGGTCCCTCCAAATAAACTCTCTCATTTTTTGAGATCTTCAATCCATTTGTCCATGACAACAATTTTTCAAAAGTTGCAAAAAATACCGTTTATGTTCAAAGAAAAGTTGTAGGCAAGCATACATTTTTTTTCGTGTGTCGTGGGACTAAACCATTAGTTGCAACACATCCAGGTGGGTGGGTTTATGTTACACAAGGTCTTGTTTTGTATCCCAACTCTTCTAATCCTTCTAGACTCCACTGTGTTGTCACTTTATCGTAGGAGCCTTAAGTGCAAAAAAATGTTAAGATTTGACAAATTGTTTCTTGGAATTTGTGGCACCTATGAATGTTTCATCTAAACCCACAAGGTAAAATAGAGTCTTTCCACAATAACCTCTCTCAACTTTTGAAATCTCCAAAATTCATTTCTCTATGGTGAATTTTTTTCAAAAGTTACAAAAATTGTCATTTGTGTTCAATAAAAAGTTGCAAGCAAGCATAATTTTCATTTTGTGCATTGTGCGACTAAACCATCACTTACAACACATCCAAGTGGATTTTTTTACACTAGGAAAGGTCTTGTTTCACATCTGAACTATCCCGATCCTTATAGACTGCATTGTTTCAATGTTTTCTCTTAAGAGGGCCTTAAGAGTGAAAAATGTCAAGATTTGACAAACTATTTCTTGGAATCCATGGCACCTATAAAAATTTCATCTAAACCCATAAGGTCATGTAGGGTCCCTCCATAATGTATTCCAATTTTTGAAATCTCCAATCTATTTATCCATGGTGACAATTTTTTCAAAAAGTTAAAAAACTATCATTTATGTTCAATGAAAAGTTGTAGGCAAGCATAATTTTCATTTTGTGCATTGTGGGATAGAAGTCTTAGTTGCAAAAAATCTAGCTAGGTGGGTTTACACTAGGTAAAATCTTGTTTTGCATCCCATCTCTCTTGATCCTTCCAAACTATAATGTGTCAACATTTTCTCTTAAGAGGCCTAATTGCGAAAACTATCAAGATTTGACAAACTATTTCTTGAAATCTGTGGCACCTACGAATGTCTCATCTAAACCCATACGGTAATGTAGGGTCCCTCCATAATATCTCTTAGTATTTGAGATTTCCAATTCATTTTTTAGTGGCGGAAATTTTTCAAAAGTTGCAAAATCATGATTTGGAACCTTGGTTGGGGGGATCACCCACTCACCCATTAAAAGCTCCTTGATTATACCCTACATCTTTCCATAATTGGTTTCAACACTACCAAGTAGAGTTGTTCCTCCTTCAATAGTTTAGGAAAAAGTGTACCTCCTTAATCTCCACAAGATGAAGCAATTCCAGATCGTTCGAGACCAAGGTAATTTGATTTGGTCTTTTGCTGACCAACCCAATTCTTAGTCTCATGTAAATGTAAGAGTTTTTCTCCAAAATATTTTCATCTAGATCGATTAGTATCCCTAAGATTTTTCCAATTTTGATTAAACACTCTTCGAACCAAAATTTCAATGGAAAATTATACATTCATATTCAGGTTGGTTTGTTGTATAGTTCACATTAGAGTGGGTTGAAGCCAAGAGCCCATCTCTACATATAGATCGACATGTTATCCATCCACCAAAGTTCTTTTGAGAGGATTGCATCAAGTACTTGGATTGGAATACCATAATGAAAAATATTGGTATAAATTTTAGAATGAATTGGCAATCCCAACTTTTTTTCACCCATTGTCTGATCATTTCCTTGGGTTGTTTAGGGCCAATCATCAATGCAATTAGGTTATTTTCCTTCACCATTTCTTTGTCTACCATGGTTTCATTGGTTACTTCAATGTGTACCTTTGAGTTGACAACACACTCATCCACACCAGTATTTGGGGACATCCTTTAGTTATTGAGCCTTTCCAGCGAAGGGCGCCAACCATCACACATGAATTCTCGTTCACACTCTTGCACACTACCAAATTCTCTAATTTTTCACATCTGCTTATTTGTGTCATTCATTAATTATTTGATTATATTCCACATTATACCAAGTTAAATCTATTAACAAGACTTGTTGCTTTTTTTTTTCTTAAAATTTAATATTTTATTAATAGAAGGTTTTGTAGATTTATAGAAGTGAGCAAGTTCAAAATTTTATACTCTAAAATTTTATAAACTGGTCTCATTTTTTTTTTGAAGCAACAAACAATGTTAAAACTAATTGAAATTTAAAAATATCCTTAAAATTATTATAAAAAATCTAGATAAATAAAACATGTAGCAGGTTGAAGCCACAATAGTGGTTTACAATTGAAGTGAGGAAGGAAAATTCACAAAAAATGAAATTATGGAAAAAAAATTGATTTTAGGGGTTCGTACAAACCTGTTGGTTTAACCGAACCCATTAGGGGTTCGCAAGAACCTAGGTTCGGGTGAACCATCCTAATACTTTCCTACCAAAAAATCCATCAAAATCCCTCATAGAAGGGGGGTTTGAATGCACCCCGGTTTGAGCGAACCCATGGTTTGAGCGAACCCCTGGGGGTTCGTATGAACCCATGGTTCGCACGAACCCTTGGGGGTTCGTTCGAACCCCCTTTATTCCTCAACCCCTCCCTGAGACACAAAAAAAACTAGATTTTGGCGCTTTGGAGCTCAAGTTGAGGATGAAAATGGAGGAATATTCACAAACCCAACTTGAATCAAGTAGTCCTCAGAACGAGCTATCCAATGAATATAATTTTAATCTGTTTTGGTTTTATGTATTTATTTTTTTTTAGTTTTATTAAACATAGGTTTTTCAATAAAATGAAGGTCTTTGTTCTGCACATGTGGAAAAATAGCAGATTATCAAAAAAAATTTAAAATATGAATACACTAGATATTGAAGTCCTTGATCCAACTAAAAAATAAAATTGAATTTCGATATATACAAAAAAAGTTATGCATTATATGGTCGCACTATGTGTCAATTGTAATTGGTTTGACTTCAAAACTTGATTAAAGAAAAAATATTCAATAAAAAACTATCTAACCAAGTGGAAGCACTAGATATGGAGTTACACATCTAAATTCGAAAGAATTAGAATTTTATCCTTCATGGAAAAAAGTTATGCGTTATAGGTGTGTGTCACTTTTTTTAAAATGTTGTTTTTTGAAAAAAATCAGTTTTGGTGGGAAATAAAAAAGAAGTGCAATCTGATTCCAAAAATTTTGAAAAAAATATTTTTAGAATCTACAGAGAAAATGTGACGAGACTCTAGTTTTCATCATCTTCAAATTCTTCATGGTTTAGCTACTATAGGTGCCCAAATGTGAAGATTTAGTTTAAAAAAATAATTTCAGTGTCTAGCTTGGCCAAAAATTGTAAACCGCTATTATGGGATCACTATAAAATCTCCTAAATTGGCGGGGATAAATTTTTAGCCCTCCCCCAAAGACACCCTTTAAACTCTAAAATCTAAAAAATAAGGACTTGCATTTTTTTGAGGAAGATTTTTGTTTATCTAAAATCATTTTATTTATTAATCTTGTTAAACCCCTTAATCCACAAAATGATTTTGAAGGTGGCTCCACGAGATTGCTTTCTAACTTGAATTCACCTTTAATAATAATGTTGAAAGTTTATTCCATATAAAATGAAATTTTAAAAAATCAAAGTTGATTTTCAATATTAAGCTATGATCCCATAGAAAGGAGCTTTTAAAACATAATGGTTGATATTCCACAAGCAGATGGTCCCATGGTATGCGGTTACTATTTGAAATCTGCAATAGGCCATTTAATGGGGAGGCCAATTTCACAACCTGATACAATAACATTGTTATTTAATGTACATTAATGTTAGTGAGCATAATTTAAGAAATTGTAAATTGACGACTATAAGATATGACAATTATCTAGTCCTAGCAACAATTCTGAAGCAACAATTTTTAAAAGCAAGAAAAGAAACTTACAGTACATAAAATATATTCTCAATGGCTGTCTGCAAAATAAGTATATCCATAACCAATAATAATTCCCAAAACAATAGCAAGAGGTGGAATTATATAGATGAGGGTTTCTTTAAGTTGCATCCTAAGTTGTGCTCAGATTTCCAGTGTAGCTTTGAAATTATACTCAATTTCCCACAAAATTGATGGCAAAATAAGTGAAAGTGTTGGTGCAAAAAAACCTCTGAGTATCTCACCTCATAGCAATAATTCATATTCACCAGCATTCTTCCTATTTTTAGAATCACGAGGTATTATTGCACAAATTAACATGGATGGCTCTTCTCGTGGAAACCTTGGTCATGCTGGAATTGGTGGTGTTGGTCGGGATAGTTTTGGGGATGTTCAATTTATTTTCTCTATTTATAAGGGTCTTCATACTAATAATGTTATGGAGGCTCAGGAAATTTTACTGGCTGTGGAGCGTGGCAGTCAGTTGGGGTGGCACAGGATTATATGTGAATCTGATTCCCAGGTTGTGGTGAACTTGCTGAACAGGTGGAGGTTAGATGATGTTAGTTGGCACTTGGCTTTGATTATTTAACAAATTCTCAATCTTTGTGTTTCTCTTGAGTTTGTTACTTTCACTCATATTCCTAGGGAGTGGAATGGTGTTGCTGATTGTTTGGCTAAATGGGCTTCTGATCATATTCATGATTGGAATTTAGTTGATCGGGGTCAATTAGCCCCTGATTTGTCTCAACAGTTGGACCATTTGGTGGAGCTGGATAAGGCTATGTAATGACTTTGCTTTGTAATTTTATCTTGTTTTAATAAATTTTTACCCCTCTTTTATGTAAGAACACGAGTCCTGTAGAGACTATGGAAATCCCCAAGCCAAAAACTGATAACTTTGCCAATAATGAATGATCTGCAATAAGCTTTGTTTGTAAGCATTCTCAAAATAACCAAGCAATAACAACTGTGAGAGATGCAAACATGGTAAGGCTATTAGAGAACAAGAACACTTGAAAAAAGGTTTTCAATGCCATTCGAGCAACTCCAGTAGGTGCCGGTGCATGGGCAACTCCACTAGGTGCAGGGGAAACTCTAGTAGGTGCAGAGGCAATTCCTCTATCTTCATCACCAATTCCTCCTAGTATAGTAAAAATGGCTGCAAATGTGATGGTGGCAATGAGTGATGCCACCAGGGTGTCTACATCCATGATTTTTTCAACTCCATTGATCTCTTGTTTGAAATCCATTGAATTAGAAGGTTTGAAATTTCCTATGAAACTTTAGATGCTCTGTGGTCTTTTAATTTTTTTGTGATCTTGGTGAACTTGGATTCATTTTCAGATGTTCCAGGAGCAGCTTTGTCAAGTGCACTAAGTCCTTCATTATTGATGGTGTCCAAATTTACAAAAGGTAAAAGATATTCTACAAGCTACAAAATTAACAAAAGGAATATTCACCTTAATGGTCTTCAAACTGGTAATTAAAGATAATAATATTAAAATAGACATAATAATATACATAGAAATATAAAATATAATCAAAGAAATAATATGATTCTATAAATTTATAATTTATATTTTGAATTTATAATAAATGTATTTACTAAAAATAATTTAAAAAGTTATGGTTTCTATATATTGTTTTCTTTGTATTTAATCTATATTTATTTTAATTGGTTAAAGCATTGAGTGGAGACTTGAGTTCAAATCCTAATACGAGATCTAATATGGAATTATATATGTGACTCTTGATCTTCCATAATTGACTTCTAATGTGGAAGTGGTTTCTAATCCCAATAGGACATCTAATATGAAATTCTAAGTTGTGACTCTTGGTCTTTCATAATTGACTTCTAATGTCCAAGTGGTTTCTAAATAAGTGGATTTCTAAGTTGTGATTTTTGGTCTTCTATAGGTGGTTTGTAATGTGGTTGTTGGAAAAGAGTATTATTAGTCTCATGGTTGCTCTCACAAGAACTTGTATTGGTCTCATGATGCTCATATGAGCAGAAAATTTGTAAATGATTAGCAATATAATAAAAACTAATTACTTTTATACATCAAACTAATTGTGTGAGAAGATTAAGGTGATGGTGGACATCCTTCACTAAAAAAATATTTTTTGATGGATATAATTAAATATTTATTTTTGAAAAAGGAAGTATAAATTAGCACAATCTATTTAGAATAAGAATAATAAGTTGGGTATTGGTAATATGAATTAATTGAATGTAATAAATGCTGAATAAAAAATAAATGTATTTAATTTATAAATGGATAAAATTTTGTAATTCGTATACAATTAGATTGACAAAAACAATGCTTCTATATTAATATAGTGGTTCAAGATTTTGCATTGGATCTTTGTTTTGTTAGAGGAGGAATTTAATACTATAACAAATTAATAATTATGGTTGTGTCCTTGTACTTTAGATTTATATTGATAATAGCTAAGACTCTATCATGTAATCTCATCTAATGTGTAGTTATCTTCTAAGAATCAAGAAGAAGCAATACTTATAATTTATGTTTATGATGTCTTGCTATATATATAAATGTAGAATGTTGTACTTTCTCTATTAATTTTATTTCCTATTTTGAATTCAAGAAATTATAAAAGAAGAAAGAAGATTCTTCAAATTCATAAGAGTAAAAAGAAAAATAAAATATAATGACCAACCTTTGGATCCACTCCATGGATGGTTGCCAAGTGTAATAATGTGTTTCTAGAAATGTCTGTGTCATAGCTCACTAGTTCTGCCATTTCTTCTCTCTTGGTTTGAGGGAGTAGTTTCTTCACTATTTCAAATTGGTTGTGTTCGACAACAAAGTGTAGAGCAGCTTTAAGGTCTGTACTACAAATTTCAACACAATCCGATATTATTGACAAGAATTCATCCATCATATCTTGATTGCCCTTAATTGCTTCTAAATGTACAGCACACCTTCCAAACTTATCCTTCTTTGTCATTAAACTCTTGTCAAACTAATTCATACAAAACCTCCAACTTAATTGTAATTTCACTCACAATCCTTAGATTCCCCTCGTGAACAGCAGAATGCAATGGAGTGGCACCATGGACATCATGAATAATCATAATGAGCTGTAAAATATTGCAGAAACTATGTCTCATATCAACTGTACTATCTCTGCAACGCATTAATATTAAAATCAATAGATTGAAAACGAAAGGCAAGCAAACAAAGATAAAGGAATAAAACCATGGCAAAAAGAAATGGTGGTGTCAGGACTGCATAAAATACATAAAAAAAAAGGGAATCCCTGAATAGATTTAAAGGTGAGGGTTATCAAAATGCCCTCCGTAAGCAGCAACGTGAAGGCAAGTTTGGTGGTCATTCCTTGGCCAGAGGATGATATATACCGGTGTGGCTTCCACCAAAACCCTCACTGCTTCCACGTGACCGTGCTCTGAAGCTACTAACAGAGCTGACTCTCCAAACTGATTGCGTTTAGCGGCTGCACACTTGTTGTAACGGACAAGAGCAGTAATTATCCCATCATTTCCCCGCTTAGTAGCTTCGTGCAGCGGCATATTGCAATCAGCATTTCGAGCTCCAGAACAGCCTTTCACATTGTTAGAATCCATTGAAGGAGCTCTAAATGGCCTTCCTTTGCAGCAATGTGCAGAACAGTATTCTCTTCAAAAGTAACTTCCTTCAGTTGTCGCTGGTTTCGTCCGTGCAATCTTTTAATAGCTTCAATATTGCCATTCTTGGCAGCAAGGAAAACTTCAGGGTTCATCTTGGTCTGGGATGTGTATAAGTCTTCTCTGTTTTTGCAATTCATAAAGAATAAATGTAAATTTGTAGCTCATTTCCAAAGGCAAGGACTTGTTGCAGGATTTATCACATGCTTGTGTACAGATTCCGTATTATACAGTACGTAAAAGCGATAACACATTTTATTTTCCCGCTTTTCTCGAGAGAACCCGATATATACTTTTTTATTTTAATAAATATAACATATAAATTAATTTTAATAATTGAATTGCAAAGGGGTGTGTGGGTTAATTCAAGGAACATGGGAATGTGTAGTTTGGGGATGACCGGTTCAAAACTTTCCTTCTCCCACAACATTCAAATTCTTCTGTAAAAAAAATTAATAATTAAATATATTTAAATATAGTAAGATCTCTTGAACAATGTAGAATCTTTGTTCACCCTCACTTCGCTATGTTCAAGCAAGTACACCATATCAGTTAGCTTGATTTTTTTTACAGATTAATGAGAACAAATTTCCACAATCCATGAAAATTGTATGCGAATGGTTTCTCATTCAATTGTGTCATAAATTTTTGCATTGTTTCAAATCACACTCCATCATTGGGATGAAAAGAGAGCATAAGGAAGAAAATGAATAGCTGTTGCACACCAAGAATTGCATAAAAAGGTTGGAAGAGGGAAAGGAGAGAAGGGTGGCACAAGAACCAAGGCACCAAGATAAGAGGTGGAAGAAGGAAAGAAAAGCAAGAAACACAAAAAGATAAATGAATTTTTTGAAAGGAGAAAAGAACTTAACCATCAAATAGGACTATATAAAAGAACAATTATTATAATAATTGACATATTGCTAATTATATATAATAAATAAGAACTATCTAAATATTAACAATATAAAATATGTTATGTATATATTATAATATAATATTAACTAAGCTTATCAACTAAGTTATGTGTCATAATTATTCATATATTATATTATCATGTATACATAGTTGAATTAAAACATATAAATTGCCTAAATATATAATATAATATGCATAGTGAAATAAATTTATAAATTATATAAATGAGATAAATCATATACTCAAAAATTACAAAATAATACCACCTTAAAAAAAAAATACAAAAGAAAAATTGTACATATTAGATATGAAATATGCTATAAAAAGGAGGACACAAAAGATAAGATAAATGCTATAAGCTATTAAAGCTATAAAAGTTTTTTTTTATTGGAATAAGAAAAACAGAATAACAAAAGCTATAAAAGTTGTGCTACAACAAAGTAAGAAACCTAAGGCCTTTATATGCTAAGCATAGGATACATAAAAAAATATAATAAACATTATAGAAATAAAACAATGCAATTATACACACATAAGAAAAGCAATAGGTAGAAGAAAGAATAATAGAACCAAAAAATAATAATTGTATAGAATAGTATGAAAAAACTAAGCTATGTATGTGCATAGCAATGCACATGTGCATAGCTTGAATGTTATTATATTTACACAAGCAATGTATGTATGTATATATACATATTGATGAATAAAATAAACTCAAAGAACAAAAATTACATTATGAATAAAAACATAAAGTTACGAACATTAAATCATAACATAATATAAACTAAGGTATGTAAATGCATAGCTAAACATATTATTAAAGAGACCTATAGATGATATATACATAGCTACACATATTATAAATAACTATATATTCAAATCTTAGCTTATATATGACCATACAAATTTACATTATAAAATAGATAAAGAACTTAATAAAAAAATAACACTAAATAAAATGCATACAAGTACTATAATAATTGACATATTGCTAATTATATATAATAAAAAAAAAAATTCTATAATGAAAAATAATAAAATTAATGCTATAAGTTATTAAAGCTATAAAAGCTACACTACAACGAAGTATGAAACTTAAGGCCTCTAGATGCTAAGCATATGAAATCAAGCAACTGACTAGAAAATGAGAAGAAGACCAAAGATGCAAAGAGACTGGGGGAGGACCGAAAAACGAGCGAGAGAAGGATAGAAGAGGGGGTTAGAAATGGAGAGTGGGGGAGATGGATTAGAGATGAGAAGGATGATGATAGGTTCTTAAGTGAGAAAGCAACGAATACCAAGATAAAGTTAAACTCCATCCATCATCGCGGTTAAGGTTACGAGGATGATTGTTGATTTGGATAGCTTCTTTAAGTTTTCTCTTGATGAAGTTATATCTTATTTGGACAAGATTTGGGTATTTTCAAGACAAATATGATGTTTAGTGGATAAGAAATGGTCAACTAGGGCTGATTTGGAGACGCATTCATGTCTGATGTTGGCACTATGTTTTTTGATTCAGATGCTAAAAGAACGACCGGTTCCACCTATGTACGAAGTGCCACAAAAGCATAAAACCTTACAGATTCCTGAATCAAAAAGGATGTCCTAAAACCCCACAATTTGCAGGTGCAAACCCAAACTCTACTACCTTTTCCAGCATCCTCCCAGCCTAAGCCAAATGGGAGCTTTGGAACAAGCTATGGATATCTATCAAAATATAAAGAATAGAGGAACTTTGTCAGATGTTGTAGCTAGTTGCAACTGCTCTGGTAGACGTATGCAAAATGTGGACGCAAAGACAATGCACGCGAACTTTTGAAAAAATGCAGAAAAAAAATGTGGTCTCATGGAATGCCATGACTGCAGAAAATGCACATGGATTTGTTGACAAGGCTTTAGAAACATTCAAGAAAATAAATTTGACAGTTGTAAAGTAAGCATCATCCTCGCCTGTGCCAAAATGGCAGCTTTGGAATAGGGTATGGATGTCCATCAAAGCATAATGGAAGGCGGATTTTTTGTCAGATATTGTAGTTGGAAATTCTCTCTGGTAAACATGTATGGAATTATGAAAGCATAGACAAGGCACGTGAAACATTTGACGAAACGCCTCAAAGGAATGTGGTCTCAAATGCAATGATTATAGCATAAGCACAAAAATTGATTTTGCAAGGATTTTTCAAGGATGCTCTCAAAAAGCTTTGAATTAATGAAGGCCATGCAGGTTTAGTGTACGAGGGCCGTACATAATTCAATCAGATCAGTAAATCCGAGTTAATGGAAGGCGGATTTTTTGTCAGATATTAATTGGAAATTCTCTCTGATAGACATGTATGGAATTATGAAAGCATAGACAAGGCACGTGAAACGTTTGACGAAACGCCTCAAAGGAATGTGGTCTCAAATGCAATGATTATAGCATAAGCACAAAAATGGATTTTGCAAGGATGCTCTCAAAAAGCTTTGAATTAATGAAGGCCATGCAGGTTTAGTGTACGAGGGCCGTACATAATTCAATCAGATCAGTAACTCCTTTTGCGTTACGGCACTGTCTATGCAGGAGATAATATGCATCGCATGGCATGGATGCCCATCCGCTGCCATCCATCTGACACCGCTGCCGTATCTGCCAGTCCTCGTCGATCCTCTTTCTAACGTACCCTGACATCTGTTGTGCAGTACGGTGTCTCCCGTCAGATCAGTCCGTCAGTCCTTTACGTTTTTTTTAATTTTCTTTAACTTTCATTTATAACATTAATTTTTATATATTTAATTTTAACATTAATTTTTATATATTTAACTTGATAGATTAATAATTAAAGATTTAGCTAATGTTAATTTTTTTTTAATAATTGTTTTTTAATAATATTTTAGATTTTATTTTGTATTTAAGAAATTAAAAAAAATTAGTATAAAATGTAAAAATATTTTAATTATTTTATTTATTATATATAATACATAAATTTTAATCTTTTAGATTATTTTATTTTATTTAAAGAATATTTTTATTTATTTAAAAGTTATTTTATTTTTGTTATTTTATATTTCTTTAAAGAACTATTTTCACTTATTTTATTTATTTATTTAGTTTTAGTTTTAGTTTTTAGCTCAATGTTAAAACTAAGATATAATATAAATTATTTTTAATATTTTATGCAATGTAAATTAAATTTTTAAAATGTTGTTATTATTATTATATTTATTATATATTATAGTTTAGATATTCATTCAATTTAAATTCTCCTATTATATAAATATATATTATTTATTATTGAATTATATTAAATAAATAGCATATATCTTATATATAAAATAAAATATGATATGTTATAGTAAATAATATTTATATAATATAAATAAATAAATAAATAAACTTTTATAACTAAGATTTTATAGTTTTAAAAAAAAATTATAAGGTATATAACCCTAATCCTAATTTTATCTCTAACCCTAACCCTATTCTCATCCCTAATTGTAACCCTAAACTTATTCACAACTTCAACCCTAATCCTAATCCTAATCCTAACCCTAACCCTAACCCTACCCTATCCCTATCCCTATCCCTAATTTTAACTCCAACCCTAATCTTTATCCTTACCCTCACCCTATTTCTAAGCCTAACCCATTTTATACATGCTAACTCCAACCCTAATGCTATTGCTAATCTTAAACATAATCCTAAATTGAACCCTAACCATATCGCTCATCCTAAATTTTAAAAATATTTTTTAAAACTATATTTATTTTCCCATTTCTTTATAATCTACTAAGAAAGTGTAAAAATATAAAAATATAAGAGTTGACTCTGTCATTGTATAAGGCCTCTCAACTTGAATATATAAATAGATAATGAGAGTAAGGGTAACCAAATGATCATTGTTGTAGTTTATGTCGATGATATTATATTTGGTGGTAGTAGTGATGTAATGTGCAAAATATTTGCCACAAACATGCAAGATGAGTTTGAAATTTCCATGTTAGGAGAACTCAAATTTTTTCTTGGTTTGCAAATTACACAATCTGATAAGTATTTTTATAGCACAAATCAAGTATGCAAAAGAAATGCTTAAATTTTTTGGCATGGAGGATTGTAAACCAGCTAGTACTCCTCTGATTATTGGCGAGTAAATCAGATTTGAAGGAGAAACCGTTGTTACAAATATATATCATATAAAGGCATAAAAGGATTTGAAGGAGAAACCGTTGTTATAAAAAAGGCATATAACATCATGATATGCATGGACATGTCTATGAGACTCCCAAGGAAAGGACACCAAAATGTGAAGAACTATAACTATGTGTAACATTTTTATAAGAGTCATGAGAATTATCATTAAAAAATAAAGAATTGTCACCATGATAGTCACTTAATATATCATCAATATAGCATGAGCAACATGAATGACAAGAAAGAATACCAATCTTGTATGAAGGTAAAACATGTGTATTAAAGAGAAAGAGAGACACATGTAGGAAAACCAATAGAGGTAAAAGGAAACTTTTTTTGAGATGTACAAAATATATGCTTACTAGAAAATATCACCACATGAAGGAATATCCCTAGATATATTATGGGAGATGAGATGCACATAATATATGCTTACTAGGAAACATCACCATATGAAGGAATATACCTATATGTATTATGGGAGATTAGGACTAAAGTATCGCCATCTTTTATCTCATGAGATGAAGAATCATGACGATTCATGGAGATAAATAAAGTAAAATCCTCTAATATAGATGGGAAGGCATGCATAAGTCTAATAAGGATGGAAAATTTCTCAAATACTCTACAACCTTATGCATGAAACATGTAGGATCATTTATGTCATAAAATAAGGCAAAATAATTAAGGATAAAAGGACGAGAATCAAGAAAGAATGAAAATAGCTCATAATCCATGATGTATGCATGAGGGAAATCCCAAAATAAAAATTCGTAAGGATCCATGGTAAATGATATAATAATGAAACTCAATCAATCAAAAGATGGGATGGTGGTGATGGGATATATATAAAATAATGAAAGCCCAAGACTCTAATAAAATCTGGAATAAATGACATAGTAATAAAAATATCCAATCTAAAAATTATAAATATAAGAAAATTCAAAACCTTAAGGTAAAATTTTAGAAGGTTTTGAGTGTTGGGTTCATTTAAATTTAAGGAAATACAATTCATCTTTGTATGAAAAATTAGGTTTAAGGAACATAACAAGAAATAAAATTGAATTAATCTAATTTCAAGTTACAATAGGTCATATCATAGAAATTAAAAGAAATAAAGATACAAGTTGATTTTAGAATTCAAAAGTTAGCTATCTACTACTTTGACCATAACTTTTGAACTAACTCAAAATCACTTATTCTCAATCATGTAAGAAATAAAATAAAAAATATATATTAGATCATTCTTAAACTTAATTAGATCGAATTCACAAATTATAAAAATAATCTAGATTGTATTAAAAATTCATTAATTTGAACCTTATACACAAATCTAAATTTGTAGTTATGAATATTCTATGCATATAACTCCACAGAAAAATTATATGCCTATAAGTAGAATATACCAAAACATATTTGACTATTATCTACAAAAGAAAAGAAAAAAAATATTTTTTCAACCTAACTAAAGTTAAAATAAGCTAACTTGTAGCTATATGTATGATAAAAACCCCTCTAAAGGGCTTGCATGGGGATCAAGAGGTTATTGGAGAGAGAAGAGTTTATTCAAGGTTATTGAAAGACGATTATAATGTTTGATTAAGTGAACCCTTATAAATTATAGATAGTTTAATAATATTAAAAATCTCTCCATATGTAATAAAAATAAATGTTATCAATTTTTATAAATAGAAAAGTACTCATAAGCTTTGGTTAGAAGGATCCCTATAAACCATGGATAATTTGTTAGTATTATAAATTCCTTCTATATAACAAAAATAATGTTGCTAATATTTTTTCAAGATTATTAAAATGTGCACATAATGTTCAATTAGAAGGATCCCTATAAAACATAAATAATTTATTGATAATTTTTCCTATATAATGAAGAACAACAATAGCATAATTTTTAAATTTATTTTATAATTTATCTAAATAACTATAAAATTTATTAAAAAAATATTATTAGATATAACTATAATATTTTCAATGTCAAAAATACCTTTGTTTTCTAAAAGAAAATTGTATTATATAATTTTTTATCATTTAAAATTTACTTAACAATCTCTCTATATAGAGTAAGTAAAAATCTTTTAACTTAATTCTCATTTATCATAATATAAGCATCAAGCTTTTCTTTAACAAAGATTGATTACCACTTAAAATATTTACCATGATTCATTGACGTCAAACTTACAACTTGTGCCATATCTTACAACTGGTCCACTCTACACATAAGTCTATATTATTACAACATATAGATTCTTTTTACTAAAATTTATAGTTAAAGAATTTATAATTAATATGATATTGTTATATTTGATTAAGAAGAATTATCCATAATAAAAAATATAATATGTTATTTATAATTGTTAAAATTTATTCAATCAATATATTGTAATTTTAATTTTGATATATATATATAACTTTTAAATAATAGTGTGCATTGATTTCAATATATTATATATTTTTAGAATGGATTTAATAATAAAAAATTACTACTTTGATTCTAATATACTAACTATTTAGAAAATGCACTTCTACATTCACATCTAAATTGATAAAACTGCACTCATAAAAAAGAGTGATTATCAAATTAAAACGTCCTATCAAAGTGGAGGTAGTGGGGTGTTTTGGATGGTGTATTTGGAAATGGGGATTAGTTTTGATAAACATCCTATAGTAAAACACTCATATTCATTCAATCAATCCATATGAATAAAGGTTAGTTGCAATAAATATTTTAATTATTACATATAGTAATTATTACGTAGGAACTACCTAATTACTTTAAAACTAAATATTTTAGTTTTAACATTTACCTAAGAACTTATGTAATTATTACCTAAGAACTACCTAATTACTATAAAAATAAATATTTTAGTTTCAACATTTACCTAAGAACTAAATAGATGCACAAGGCATCTATGCATTAATACATATAGTAATTATTATCAAAAAACTTAATATATAATTTTTTTAATAATATTTTAAATTTTATTTTGTATTTATCTTCAAAATATTTAAAATTATTTATTATATATTATATTTATATAATGTCAATTTATTTTTTATATTTTATATAATGTAAATTTAATCTTTAAAATATTATTATTATATTTATTATATATTATTTTTTATATTATAAATTATCAAATAAAAACATTAAAGTTAATAATGAAATTTGAAAACAAAAAAATCATAAGTTATACTTTTTAAATTTTAACTCTTATACAACGAGTCATTGCAGTGAGAGTACGCAGCACGGAGAAGGATGTCTGCCACCAATGTACAACTACGCAGTTTCCAAAACCAGGCTCTGAAAACGATGGTACGTGCATTTAATCATTGACAGTTAGCAGCAGCAGCAAGTACGTATGGCATGGGGCATGGCCATCGGTGCAAATTATCTCCTGCATAGCCAGTGCCTTGCGTTACACCCGCAATTGGTCATTATGCGTGCCTGGTTCACCTTCTTGCCCGTGTTGGTTATCTTGAGGATACCCTAAATTCCATCATTAAGGTGCCAGTTAAACCTGTGGTGGAATGAGGTTCAAATGGCAAGGAGTACACTGTTTCCTCGCACAGACTACCTATTCGTACGGGATTATACGGCGTTGCAGTGGCGGAGGTATAAAGATCTTTTCAAGCTTGGGAGGAACCTGAGCAGGGTGATGTTTGTCGACATGGCACCTTTGGATTGTTTCAAGACCCCTGTTTCAACTCATTGACGGCTGTAAACGGGTTGCCTTTCCACGTAGGACATAAGGGACGAGATTTTGTTTCATTTTTGTCCGCCACTGCCGCTCACGTCAGCTGCATTGCTTGACTATGCGAGTCGAACTATGGGTAAAAAGAATTACTACAACATGGTGACAAGGCAGACCACGTGGCAAAATCACCCTTCATTGATTACTATCAAGGTATTTCATGAAATTGAAGATATATTAGAAGTTATATGAACTCTAACAAATTACTTAGTCAATTTAAAGGATATATAAGCTAAATTCAACATACAATAAGAGATTTAATATACAAATTCATTAAAAAAATATAAAATAGTTTATGTAAGATAGAATTTATACTTTTATTTGGTTTTTGTGAAATTAGATATCACAACTTAATTTAATTTGGCTCTTTATTCATTTAGCTTTTCAATTTGTAATCTTGAAAGTTTTAATTATGTCAAAATTACAAAATTGTTTTGTTCTAATTATAGTGTCTTAGTCTTTGAAATATGCATCTATGTAAGAATAGACAATCTTTATAAATACTTTTAGTGAATCTTTTTATCCACTTGCAACTAAATTCTAGATGTCATTGATCAATATATTCTTCTCTTAATCCCAAATCCTTCCTCTTAGATGATTCATTTGACCTATGGCGTCTTTAAAAATTCATACTCTAGTTAGCTCATAAGTTGCAGTATAAAATGAGAGAAGGATTATTTCAAATTTTAAATTTTAAAATTTGGGGCTCAAATTCATGGGCAAGGGACAAATTTAGTTCACTTCCACACTTGTAGACCTTAACTACAATGGTGAATGAAATATTTAAAGATTGAGGATATGATTTATGGGGATAAGTAATGATGGGATAGGGATTGAGTATTCTTAGTTGTCAACTTCCACACAAAATTCATCACCTTACTAGTTAATGCATAAAATACAACCTAGTCATCATGGGTACAAAGCATAAGGGGAAAGGGAATGGCCATTGTTGACCCCATTTGGCTTTTTCCCCACCTCAAAATGGTTCAACAAAGGACCCCTTTCTATTCCATCATATGTATTGTTCTAGAAAATGGAGCCTCTAGTTTCATTTCTTCTCACCCAAATCCTTTCCCAAGTGTAGTGGGGGAGTTCACAAGGGAACAATTATCAAACCCTAGAACCACACTTCAAAATTCAAGAGGTGATCAAGTGTCCTCATCATTCATTTATTATCGAATGGTGATGCCACAAATTCATCATGATAATGTCAAGAATGTGGATAGATTACACATTTCTCACACATTCCTCTAATACCCAAGTCTCAAGAGATAATGAATCCATACTATACCTATTTATTTTTCTTCACACATTTTTCAATACATCTAACATCTGTAACAATTCTATGCCAATTGAAGCAATTGATACTCTTCCATCTCTCAATCTAACTTAAGCAACAATACCTACACTACGATAGACAATATCCCTTCCAATTTGAGGACTGGATACCCTCTTTCTCACCTTTTCCTAATCCCATGTCTACCATATACAAAAGAAGGAGCTTCTTTTATAGACATTGAATTAGTATTAATTAGTTGTTATTGTTGATTGAAAACTAGTGCTAATTGATCTTGATCTAGATTTACTAAATATTTTGTGACATCAACAAGACCAAAATCAATGACAAAAGGAGGTTTAGAAGTGAATTTTTTATCTAGATATTCATTACTTTACCCATTGATGCCTCTAGAAGTGTTAAACACCTTCAATAATTTTCTTCTTTAAAGTAAGTATGTACCCTATTGATTGTAATGCTTCTCACTTGTCCAACCAAATAGAGCTTTCTCACCAAGTTCTCAAACTAGATAGTGGTGACTTTCTTCAATTATGTTCATTTTCTAGTCCTAAACATCCCTTCATAGAAGTACTCATACGATAGGAACAAGGGTTCTAACCCATACATTATTGAAGACTCAACCATAGCATCTACACCACGATAACTATTGGGAAAATATTCCCACAAAATTTCACTAGATTGTAATTTTTCTCGACTTTGAATTTTACATAGGAGCTACCATGAGAATGTATGTCCAAGTTGTTTGAAAAGGTGGTACATACACCTTGCATAAGAAAACATATTTCATTAAGTAATGGGATGCCACATGTTAGATAAATTACTATTTCTAGGAATTTGTTATATGTATCATTGGGAATATATATTTAATATATGTGGGGGGTTGCATGAAGACTATTTGTTATCCTATTTTGATAAGTGGTATAAATAGTTACACCAAATAGTTTATTAGGACTTGAAAATGGTGTAAAATGTTTCCAAAAAAGAAAGAAAGGCTTAAATACGTGTCTTTTAGAGTCTCGACTTGTTAAGACTCTAAGATGCCTTGAATAATTTGTAAACCTTATGTGCATGATCTTTTGGAGGGAATTATTTAATGAAAATTTGATGAGAACATGTCAAGTCTTTAGGGTTTTATCACATTAGGACACTTTGCATAACAACTTTGTAGGCTATCATAATAGCCGCCTTTCAAGCATCAAATTGGAATGGAAGAGCATGGAGATTCAATCCATTTGGATACTTTCTTTTGAGATATTCATAAATGCAACATGAATTTGCTTATTTTTATTTTAGTTTATGAGATTTGAAGGTATCAGACCATGTGGTAGTTGGACGTGAAAGTGTGCATGTATGGAAGGAAAATAAGTTTGTAGTAGTTATAGGGTGCTTGAATATCATTTTATTCTTTCCATGTAATACATGCACAAATATTTCAATGAAGGGAACATTTTTGTATCTCTTGAAACCCTCTTATTCATAGTCATGAGGGAATGGCACGAGCAATGTAGTTGTAGTGATGACCCCACCTTGGTTTTGTTTAAAATATACCTGCCAAGGTAGTTATGTGAGGTGAAGATGATATTAGAGTGATGGTAAATCAATAAAAGTTGCATCCTCTATTAAAACCCTAATTCTATTAAGTTTTCCAAAAAAACCCTCTCAAGTGTCAATAATTCTATCAAACTTCTAAGTTTTTTTTTAAATTCAAGGAAATCAATCAATCATGAATAGGTCATGGATGCCCTCATTTAATATTAAACATATAACTACTCTCGTAAATGTGTATACAAAATGTGGAAGCATACGCAAGGTAGGTTAATTATTTAACAAAATGCCTCAAAGAGATGTGGTTTCATGGACCACAATGATTACAAGATTTACACAAAGTGGATATGTTGAAAAATATTTTGAAACTTCCAAGAAAATGTAATTGGCAAGTGTAAATAATTGTGTAGTTTAAAATGTGTCAGGAGCTCAACTAAGGTTATAATGAGAAACAAACAATGATGAACATAGAATATGCATAATAACAAAATCAAAGCATTGTATTAAGCATGTATGATAAGGGATGATAAGGAAACATAATATAATTAAGGAAAATATAAAGAACATGTGTAAAGACTTCACATACCTAAAAACGGGTATTCAAATGGAGAGACTACCCAATTATGTAGTCATTTTATCTTCTTGCATCAAAATCCTTAACAATTTGAGTTTTTCAAAAACTTGCTTCCTTTTCAACATTCAATTGTATATCACTCAAATAAAATTACTAACAACAATACAATTAACCAATGTATAATGTTAAATTCCTACAATTCAATCATTATTAACATTGCAACACTACAAAAATTAAAACTTGAATTGATATATATCAAATTAAATGTGAAAACTATGTTATTTCCTCCTTCCTAAGTTGGAAAACTAGAAAAAGGTGGTGGAAAGTTCATGCAAGGGTTGTAGAATGTGTAAATTTGCATGTGCACTTCCCAACAACATCAAAATTCTTTTTTTTTTTGTCGAAACGTGTGCATAACCAGGAGATTAACAAAGCATGTGGGGCTAGATCATGGGTTTCATGGCTATTTTATCATTTTTAGAGTAAGCCAAAACTTGCTCGTGTTATAATGTGCTCACATTATAGTGTGAGCACATTTTAGCTTGCTATACAAAATGACCATATTTCAACTTCTTCAAAAATGTTTGCATTAAAAAAAATAATTTCCTAAAGGTTTCCTAACTCATTGTTTCATTTCCCAGCCATCTCCCCCCTCTATCTCTCACACACTTATCTTTCCTCCTATGTATCTCACCCCTCTCTCCCTAGGCTATCGGTCTCCTCTGAGCCCTCTTCCTTAGCTCTCTAGGTTTCCCTTCCTCTTTAACCTCGATCCTTATCCTTAAGCCTTTTCCCTCAACTTTAAATAACAGACTCCGATATCCAGAACCCTCCTTTTAACTTAAATCCTAAAGAAAGCGCCCCACTCCATGACAATAACCTTTGATAATTATATCCATTATCCCTAAACCCTTAATCCCTTAAACCTTAAACCCTAAAACCCTAAACTCTCAACCCCTAAGTACCCTTAAACCTTAAACCTTAAATCCTATACCCTATACACTTAACCTTGGACACTCAACCTTCAAACCTCTATCATATACCTTATACCCTATACCCTTAGCCCTATACTCATGCCCTAAACCCTTAACCCTCATCCATATGCCTTATACCATCAACCTTAAACCCTAAACCCTATATCTTATACACTCAACCTTGAACATTATCCCTCAATTGTAAACTCTCAACCCTCAACCCTAATCCCTCAACCTTATACCTTAAATCCTCAAACCTCAACCATCAACCCTCAACTCTAATCCTTCAACCCTCAACCCTTAAATTCTCAACCCTTAAACCCTCAACCATTAAACCCTCAACCCTCAAGCCCTCAACCATATACATTAAACCTCTAACCCTAATACATCAACCCTATACCTTAAACCCTAATTTGTTAATGATCAACCCTTTAACCATAATCACTTAAACCCTCAACCCCTAAACCCTAATCCTTTAACCCTCAATCCTAAACCCTATCCCTAAAGCATCAACCCTTAATCCCTCAAACCTAAAACCATTAAAACATAAACTCTCAACCCCTAGATACCCTAGATACCCTTAAACCTTAAACCCTTAAACCCTATACCCTATACACTTAACCTTGGAAACACAACCTTGAAAATTATCCCTCAACCTTCAAACCTCTACCCTATACCCTATACCCTCAACCCTATACTTATTCCCTAAACCCTCAACCCTCATCCATATGACTTATACCCTTAACCTTAAACCTTGAACCCTATATCTTAGATGATCAACCTTGAACATTATCCCTCAACTATAAACTCTCTGCCCTCTACCCTAATCCCTCAACCCTATACCATAAATCCTCAACCCTCAACCCTATACGTTAAACCCTCAACCCTCAACCCTCAACCCTCAACCTTCAACCCTAATCCTTCAACCTGCAACCCTTAAACTCTCAACACTTTAACCGTCAACCCCTCTACCATATACATTAAAAACTTAACCCTAATGCATCAACCCTATACCTTAAACCCTAATCTCTTAATGCTCAACCCTTAAACCATTATCCCTCAAGCCCTCAATCCTTAAACCCTAAACTCTTGACCCTTTAACCTTAAATTCTTAAACCCTCAACCCTTAAACCCTAATCCCTTAACCCTCAACCTTAAACCCTATCCCTAAAGCCTCAAACCTTAACCCTTAAACCTCAAACCCTAAACCCTCTACCCTCAATAGTGTACCTTAAACCCTAATCCATCAACCCTTAAACCCTCAACCATTAAACCCTTAATCCCTCAAACCTTAAACCCTAAAACCCTAAACTCTCAACCCCTAGATACCCTTAAACCCTATACTCTATACACTTAACTTTGGATACTCAGCCTTGAACATTATCCCTCAATTTTCAAACCTCTACCCTACACCCTCAACCCTATACTTATGCCCTAAACTATCAACCCTCATCCATATACCCTATACCCTCAACCTTAAACCCTAAAACCCATATCTTAGACACTCAACCTTGAACATTATACCTCAATTGTAAACTCTCAACCCTCTACCCTATACTCTCAACCCTATACCTTAAATCCTCAACCCTCAACCCTAATCCCTCAACCCTATACATTAAACCATAAACCATCAACCTTCAATCCTAATATTTCAACCCTCAACCATTAAAATCTCAACCCTTAAATCCTCAAGCATTAAACCCTCAACCCTCAACACCTCTACAATATACATTAAACCCTTAACCCTAATACATCAACCCTATACCTTAAACCCTAATCTCTTAATGATCAACCCTTAAACCATAGTCCCTTGAGCCCCCAACCCTTAACCTTTAACTTTAAATTCTTAAACCCTCAACCCTTAAACCCTAATCCCTTAACCCTCAACCTTAAACCTTATCCCTAAAGCCTCAAGCCTTAACCCTTAAACCTCAAACCCTAAACCCTCTACCCTCAAAAGTGTACCTTAAACCCTAATCCCTCAACCCTTAAACCCTCAACCATTAAAACCTTAATCCCTCAAACCTTAAACCCTAAATTCTCAACCCCTAGATACCCTTAAACCATATACTCTATACACTTAACCTTGGATACTCAACCTTGAACATTATCCCTCAACTTTCAAACCTCTACTCTATACCCTATACCCTCAACCCTATACTTATGCCCTAAACCTTCAACCCTCATCCATATAACCTACACCCTCAACCTTAAACCCTAACACCTATATCTTAGACACTCAACCTTGAACATTATACCTCAATTGTAAACTCTCAACCCTCTACTCTATACCCTCATCCCTATACCTTAAATCCTCAACCCTCAACCCTAATCCCTCAACCCTATACATTAAACCCTCAACCCTCAACCTTCAATCCTAATATTTCAACCCTCAACCACTAAAATCTCAACCCTTAAACCCTCAACCATTAAACCCTCAACCCTCAACACCTCTACCATATACATTAAACCCTTACCCTAATACATCAACCCTATACCTTAAACCCTAATCTCTTAATGCTCAACCCTTAAACCATAATTCCTTGAGCCCCCAAACCTTAACCTTAAACCCTTGACCCTTTAACCTCAAATCCTTAAAACCTCAACCCTTAAACTCTAATCCCTTAACCCTCAACCCTAAACCCTATCCCTAAAGCCTCAACCCTTAACCCTCAAACCTTAAACCCTAAACCCTCTACCCTCAACACTATACCTTAAACCCTAATCCCTCAATTCTTAATTCCTTAATCCCTCAAAACTTAAACCCTTAAACCCTAAACTCTCAACCCCTAGATACCCTTAAACCCCTAAACCTTAAATACTTAAACCCTATACCCTATACACTTAAACTTGGACACTCAACCTTGAACATTATCCCTCAACCTTCAAACCTCTACCCTATACCCTATACCCTCAACCCTATAATTATGACCTAAACCCTCAACCATCATCCATATGCCTTATACCCTAAATCTTAAACCCTAAACCCTATATATCTTAAACAATCAACCTTGAACATTATCCTTCAACTATAAACTCTCAAATCTCTACTCTATACCCTCAACCATATACTTAAGCCTTAATCCATCAATCCTCAACCCTATACCTTAAACCGTAAAACATAAACCCCCAAACCTTGATGTAGAGAGCACCTCTAATCTCTCTCAAAATACTCTTCTCAATTTAGTGACTTGCATGTTAATTGTAAAAATATCCATGAAAATATAAAGATGCAACAACAACTAATAATAAAAAAAATTAAATTCAAAACTCAAATCCTTTTATAGAGTAGATATGCACAAAATAACGAGGATTGTAAATAGCCACCCTTCTTATTCTAGTTCTCATTTATTTCCCTCATCCTCTACAAATGCATTGTAGCCTCCTCTTTATTCGCTCCTAGCCCAAAATAAACCCAAAAACCTCCACATCCTGGAAGAAGGAAAAAAAATACAAAAAAGAGTCAGTCCACAGCTGACCATTACAAACAAAAAAACATGAACAACAAAAAAAAGTAAAGATCTAACATGTAGTGGGAATCTGCAATTAATCTATGATTACATTATCTTCCCTGCCTTTGATTTGGGTTTTGAATCTCCTAGTTTAGAGGAGTTTAATTTTGTAAACTTAATGATATCTCCTTTAGAAAAATGAGTTTGCATCACCACAAGTGGTATGGTCCTCAAAGTATTATCTTAGGATTCCTTAACACTATCTGAGCTATCATCCAATCTTCCAACCTATTTTTTCTAGGGACAAGAGTCCAATGTTGATTCCACCATTTAGTTGGATGAAAAAAGATAGGAAAAGTCCCCAAAGCAAAACCAATAAAATAATCACTACTAAAATCACTAATAGACTTGAAATTCTTTCCCTTTCTCCAATCACAACTCGCATTACTCCTCTTAGACTAGGTAAGGAAATCACTTTGGACTGAATTTTGAATCACATTCTTAGAAGATCTTTGATGATTGTGCTTATAGTCCCATAACTCACTATCTCCTTGAGAATAAAGGTCACAGTCAACTGAAACTTCAACATCTATTTCTTGAGATGCACATGTAATCTTTTTAGTTGAATCTTGTTGCAACTCTACACTAATTTTTGGTTGCATCTCATTCTTCAAATAATTTACCTCTTTTTCTCCTAGAGTTTCCTCCAACTCTCTTCTTGGTGGAGCTAGAATTTTGTTTTCTTTTTCAAGCTCGAACTTGGCTTTTGCTAGAAGAGACAAATCTAGGACTTAAGATGCTCCTTCCCCCTTCCATGGTTTTAAGAGTGTTTTCCTTCCTTCATGTTAGACCTCATAGGTGTTCTCTCTACCTCGATGGATTACATTCTGATCATATTTCCAAGGCTTACCCAACAAAAAATAACATGCATCCATCAATACCACATCACAAAGAACTTCATCCACATATTGACTAATTTTGAAGGCAACACAACAAGATTCATCAACAAGTACACTATGCCTTTGTAGCCAAGAAATATTATATGGATTAGATTTTGGAACATAATAAAGTTGTGATTTGTTAACCATATCTATACTCACCAGATTATCAATAGATCCATCATCTATGATCACCTTACATACCTTGTCCTTACATTTACATTTTTTTCAAAATATGTTCTTCCTCTTCCAATCAACTTCAAGGGTTTCTTTGTCTCTAGATATCCAGGTTCTCCTCAATATCAAGTTCTCTCTTGACTCAACTTTGGCTTCTTCTATCCACTTACGTTCTTCCTTTTGGGCTACCATCACCCTTTTGGGGTTTTGAGGACAATCTATAGCCTTGTGGGATTTATCACAAATAAAACGCTTCATGGGTTTCCACTCTATAGGAGGTAGTTGTCCTCATCCTCTAGCTCTAAAGCCCGCCCCTCCTTTGAAGTCAGTTTTCATATTCTTTCCTTATTTTGACTCTTCACTTATGGTAGTTTCCAAAGAAACCTCTTTCTCTCTATTTTGTTTGTTATAATCCCTTTTACTCACTATTTTGTTTTTTTGGTTTAGTTTCTCCTTTTCCTTTAAGACATATTCATAAGCTTCATCCATCATAGGTACTTTCATCAATGTGAGCTCATCCTAAAGTTGAAATTTTAGTCCATTGACATACCTAGCTGCTATTTTCCCTTCACTTTCCTGTATATCTATTCGAATTTGAAGCCTCATGAACTATTTAGTATAAGCCTATACTGATTGATCCTTTTGTTTTAGATTTTGAAAATTCTTAAACAATTTTTCCTGGTAATCAGAGGGAAAAAATTGAGCTCTCAAATGTTTGAGCATCTTAGGCCAAAGCCTAATCTTATTTTTCCCTTCTTTTCTTCTCGAATGTGACTTCAACTTGGATGTAGAAATTTTCACTCTTTTTGGATCATCGTCATCAATATCCTCCATGTTGAAGTACTTCTCCAACTTTTTGATCTAGTCTAGGAATAGATCAAGGTTGAGCTCACCTTTAAAATCCAAAATATCCACCTTTACTTTGGAACTTTGTTTAGTCAATGCTTCAATAAGCCTCTCTATAGGGTCTAAAACCTTAGCATCATTTACTAAGTTTTCTAGTTCCTCTTTAGACTTTTCCATTTGTAATATAGTCCCAAGGGCCTCTAGCCTTCTAAAAACTACACCACTATTTCTTTGATGGCCTACATTCCTCTTGCCCCTTCTTCCCCAATTCATGCAGACTCCCCTATGGTCCATCACGATTTTCTCTAATACCAAACTAATGTAGAGAGCACCTCTACTCTCTCCCAAAACACTCTTCTTTGTTCGGTGACCTACATATTAATTATAGAAAACATCCATGAAAACCTAAAGATGCAACAATAATTGATCATCGGAAAGAAAATCAAATTCAAAACTCAGACCCTTTTACACAAAAAACATGCATAAAATATCAGGGACTGTAAACATCCACCATCCTTATTCTAATTCTCATTGATTTTCCCCATCCTCTATGTAAATGAATTATAGCCTCCTCTTTATTCACCCCCAACCCAAAATGAACCCAAAAACCTCATCCCTATACATTAAACCTTGAAACCTACACCCACAAACCCTCATCCCTATACCCTATAACCTCACCCTTATACCGTAAGCCTCGAATATTGTGCCCCAACCCTATACTTAAAACCTAAACCATACACTCTCAACCCAAGTTACCCTATGCCTTATATACCCTCAATCCATATCGTAAACCCTAAACCCAATATCCTAAGCCCTAACCCCTATACCTTACACACTTAATCTTAAATACACTCAACAAGCTGAATATTATCCCTCAATTGTAACCCTCTACCCTCTACCCGCTACCCTCAACCTATTAATTAAGACCTAATCCCTCAACCCTCAACCCTATAGCTTAAATCCTAAACCCAAAAAGCTCAACCCTCAACCCTAAAAACTATATGGGTTGATGTCCCTATATACCCTAAACCCAAAACCCTTACATACATACATACAAGCATGCATACATATATAATACATACATACATACATACATACATACATACATAAATACAAGTATGCATACATACATACATACAAGCATGCATACATAAATTTATGCATACATGCATACAT
>VDFB02000002.1:133619895-133684091 GCA_007258455.2 Sequoia sempervirens | reverse complement strand
AAGATAAAGTTAAACTCCATCCATCATCGCGGTTAAGGTTACGAGGATGATTGTTGATTTCGATAGCTTCTTTAAGTTTTCTCTTGATGAAGTTATATCTTATTTGGACAAGATTTGGGTATTTTCAAGACAAATATGATGTTTAGTGGATAAGAAATGGTCAACTAGGGCTGATTTGGAGACGCGTTCATGTCTGATGTTGGCACTATGTTTATTAATTCAGGTGCTAAAAAAACGACCGGTTCCACCTATGTACGAAGTGCCACAAAAGCATAAAACCTTATAGATTCCTGAATCAAAAAGGATGTCCTACAAACCCCACAATTTGCAGGTGCAAACCCAAACTCTACAACCTTTTCCAGCATCCTCCCAGCCTACGCCAAATGGGAGCTTTGGAACAAGCTATGGATATCTATCAAAATATAAAGAATAGAGGAACTTTGTCAGATGTTGTAGCTAGTTGCAACTGCTCTGGTAGACGTATGCAAAATGTGGACGCAAAGACAATGCACGCGAACTATTTGACAAAATGCAGAAAAAAAGGTAATTTCCCTCACAACCTTTTCCAGCATCCTCCCAGCCTACGACAAATGGGAGCTTTGGAACAAGCTATGGATATCTATCAAAATATAAACAATAGAGGAACTTTGTCAGATGTTGTAGCTAGTTGCAACTGCTCTGGTAGACGTATGCAAAATGTGGAAGCAAAGACAATGCACGCGAACTATTTGACAAAATGCAGAAAAAAAATGTGGTCTCATGGAATGCCATGATTGCAGAAAATGCACATGGATTTGTTGACAAGGCTTTAGAAACATTCAAGTAAATAAATTTGACAGTTGTAAAGTAAGCATCATCCTCGCCTGTGCCAAAATGGAAGCTTTGGAATAGGGTATGGATGTCCATCAAAGCATAATGGAAGGCGGATTTTTTGTCAGATATTGTAGTTGGAAATTCTCTCTGGTAGACATGTATGGAATTATGAAAGCATAGACAAGGCACGTGAAACGTTTGACGAAACGCCTCAAAGAAATGTGGTCTCAAATGCAATGATTATAGCATAAGCACAAAAATGGATTTTGCAAGGATTTTGCAAGGATGCTCTCAAAAAGCTTTGAATTAATGAAGGCCATGCAGGTTTAGTGTACGAGGGCCGTACATAATTCAATCAGATCAGTAACTCCTATTGCGTTACACCCGCAGTTGGTCATTATACGTGCCTGGTTCACCTTCTTGCCCGTGTTGGCTATCTTGAGGATACCCTAAATTCCGTCATTAAGGTGCCAGTTAAACCTGTGGTGGAATGAGGTTCAAATGGCAAGGAGTACACTGTTTCCTCGCACTACCTATTCGTACGGGATTATACGGCGTTGCAGTGGCGGAGGTATAAAGATCTTTTCAAGCTTGGGAGGAACCTGAGCAGGGTGATGTTTGTCGACATGGCACCTTTGGATTGTTTCAAGACCCCTGTTTCAACTCATTGACGGCTGTAAACGGGTTGCCTTTCCACGTAGGACATAAGGGACGAGATTTTGTTTCATTTTTGTCCGCCACTGCCGCTCACGTCAGCTGCATTGCTTGACTATGCGAGTCGAACTATGGGTAAAAAGAATTACTACAACATGGTGACAAGGCAGACCACGTGGCAAAATCACCCTTCATTGATTACTATCAAGGTATTTCATGAAATTGAAGATATATTAGAAGTTATATGAACTCTAACAAATTACTTAGTCAATTTAAAGGATATATAAGCTAAATTCAACATACAATATAAGATTTAATATACAAATTCATTAAAAAAAATATAAAATAGTTTATGTAAGATAGAATTTATACTTTTACTTGGTTTTTGTGAAATTAGATATCACAACTTAATTTAATTTGGCTCTTTATTCATTTAGCTTTTCAATTTGTAATTTTGAAAGTTTGAACTATGTCAAAATTACAAAATTGTTTTGTTCTAATTATAGTGTCTTAGTCTTTGAAATATGAATCTATGTAAGAATAAACAATCTTTATAAATACTTTTAGTGAATCTTTTTATCCACTTGCAACTAAATTCTAGATGTCATTGATCAATAAATTCTTCTCTTAATCCCAAATCCTTCCTCTTAGATGATTCATTTGAACTATGGCGTCTTTAAAAATTCATACTGTAGTTAGCTCATAAGTTGCAGTATAAAATGAGAGAAGGATTATTTCAAATTTTAAATTTTAAAATTTGGGGCTCAAATTCATGGGCATGGGACAAATTTAGTTCACTTCCACACTTGTAGACCTTAACTACAATGGTGAATGAAATATTTAAAGATTGAGGATATGATTTATGGGGATAAGTAATGATGGGATAGGGATTGAGTATTCTTAGTTGTCAACTTCCACACAAAATTCATCACCTTACTAGTTAATGCATAAAAGACAACCTAGTCATCATGGGTACAAAGCATAAGGGGAAAGGGAATGGCCATTGTTGACCCCATTTGGCTCTTTCCCCACCTCAAAATGGTTCAACAAAGGCCCCCTTTCTATTCCATCATATGTATTGTTCTAGAAAATGGAGCCTCTAGTTTCATTTCTTCTCACCCAAATCCTTTCCCAAGTGTAGTGGGGGAGTTCACAAGGGAACAATTATCAAACCCTAGAACCACACTTCAAAATTCAAGAGGTGATCAAGTGTCCTCATCATTCATTTATTATCGAATGGTGATGCCACAAATTCATCATGATAATGTCAAGAATGTGGATAGATTACACATTTCTCACACATTCCTCTAATACCCAAGTCTCAAGAGATAATGAATCCATACTATACCTATTTATTTTTCTTCACACATTTTTCAATACATCTAACATCTGTAACAATTCTATGCCAATTGAAGCAATTGATACTCTTCCATCTCTCAATCTAACTTAAGCAACAATACCTACACTAGGATAGACAACATCCCTTCCAATTTGAGGACTGGATACCCTCTTTTTCACCTTTTCCTAATCCCATGTCTACCATATACAAAAGAAGGAGCTTCTTTTATCAACATTGAATTAGTATTAGTTATTATTGTTGATTGAAAACTAGTGCTAATTGATCTTGATCTAGATTTACTAAATATTTTGTGACATCAACAAGACCAAAATCAATGACAAAAGGAGGTTTAGAAGTGAATTTTTTATCTAGATATTCATTACTTTACTCATTGACGCCTCTAGAAGTGTTAAACACCTTCAATAATTTTCTTCTTTAAAGTAAGTACGTACCCTATTGATTGTAATGCTTCTCGCTTGTCCAACCAAATAGAGCTTTCTCACCAAGTTCTCAAACTAGATAGTGGTGAGTTTCTTCAATTATGTTCATTTTCTAGTCCTAAACATCCCTTCATAGAAGTACTCGTAGGATAGGAACAAGGGTACTAACCAATACATTATTGAAGACTCAACCATAGCATCTACACCACGATAGCTATTGGGAAAATATTCCCACAAATTTTCACTATTGTAATTTTTCTCCACTTTGACTTTTACATAGGAGCTACCATGAGAATGTATGTCCAAGTTGTTTGAAAAGGAGGTACATACACCTTGCATAAGAAAACATATTTCATCAAGTAATGGGATGCCACATGTTAGATAGATTACTATTTCTAGGAATTTGTTATATGTATCATTGGGAATATATATTTAATATATGTGGGGGGTTGCATGAAGACTATTTGTTATCCTATTTTGATAAGTGGTCTAAATAGTTACACCAAATGGTTTATTAGGACTTGAAAATGGTGTAAAATGTTTCCAAAAAAGAAAGAAAGGCTTAAATATGTGTCTTTTAGAGTCTGGACTTGTTAAGACTCTAAGGTGCCTTGAATAATTTGTAATCCTTATCTGCATGATCTTTTGGAGGGAATTATTTAATGAAAATTTGATGAGAACATGTCAAGTCTTTAGGGTTTTATCACATTAGGACACTTTGCATAACAATTTTGTAGGCTATCATAATAGCCGCCTTTCAAGCATCAAATTGGAATGGAAGAGCATGGAGATTCAATCCATTTGGATACTTTCTTTCGAGATATTCATAAATGTAACATGAATTTGCTTATTTTTATTTTTATTTATGAGATTTGAAGGTATCAGACCATGTGGTAGTTGGACGTGAAAGTGTGCATGTATGGAAGGAAAATAAGTTTGTAGTAGTTATAGGGTGCTTGAATATCATTGTATTCTTTCCATGTAAGACATGCACAAATATTTCAATGAAGGGAACATTTTTGTATCTCTTGAAACCCTCTTATTCATAGTCATGAGGGAATGGCATGAGCAATGTAGTTGTAGTGATGACCCCACCTTGGTTTTGTTTAAAATATACCTATCAAGGTAGTTATGTGAGGTGAAGATGATATTAGAGTGATGGTAAATCAATAAAAGTTTCATCCTCTATTAAAACCCTAAGTTTCTATTAAGTTTTCCAAAAAAACCCTCTCAAGTGTCAATAATTCTATCAAACTTCTAAGTTTTTAAAAAAATTCAAGGCAATCAATCAATCACGAATAGGTCATGGATGCCCTCATTTAATATTAAACATATAACTACTCTCATAAATGTGTATACAAAATGTGGAAGCATACACAAGGTAGGTTAATTATTTAACAAAATGCCTCAAAGAGATGTGGTTTCATGGACCACAATGATTACAAGATTTACACAAAGTGGATATGTTGAAAAATATTTTGAAACTTCCAAGCAAATGTAATTGGCAAGTGTAAATAATTGTGTAGTTTAAAATGTGTCAAGAGCTCAACTAAGGTTATAATGAGAAACAAACAATGATGAAAATGGAATATGCATAATAACAAAATCAAAGCATTGTATTAAGCATGTATGATAAGGGATGATAAAGAAACATAATATAATTAAGGAAAATATAAAGAACATGTGTAAAGACTTGACATACCTAAAAACGGGTATTCAAATGGAGAGACTACCCAATTATGTAGTCATTTTATCTTCTTGCATCAAACTCCTTAACAATTTGAGTTTTTCAAAAACTTGTTTCCTTTCAACATTCAATTGTATATTACTCAAATAAAATTACTAACTACAATACAATTAACCAATGTATAATGTTAAATTCCTACAATTCAATCATTATTAACATTGCAACACTATAAAAATTAAAACTTGAATTGATATATATCAAATTAAATGTGAAAACTATGTTATTTCCTCCTTCCTAAGTTGGAAAACTAGAAAAAGGTGGTGGAAAGTTCATGCAAGGGTTGTAGAATGTGTAAAATTTTCATGTGCACTTCCCAACAACATCAAAAATCTCTTCTTTTTTTGTCGAAACGTGTGCATAACCAAGAGAATAACAAAGCATGTAGGGCTGGATCATGGGTGTCGTGGCTATTTTATCATTTTTAGAGTAAGCCAAAACATGCTCGTGTTATAATGTGCTCACATTATAACGTGAGCAAATTTTAGCTTGCTATATAAAATGACCATATTTCAACTTCTTCAAAATGTGTTTGCATTAAAAAAATGATTTCCTAAAGGTTTCCAAAATCATTGTCTCATTTCCCACCCATCTCCCCCCTCTATCTCTCACACACTTATCTTTCCTCCTATGTATCTCACCCCTCTCTCCCTAGGCTATAGGTCTCTCACCTCTATACCTCTTAAATGGATCTCTAGTTATTTCCCTTCCTCTCCACCTCTCTCCCTCCTCCTTACCCATCTTTCCCTCAAGTTTTCAACTTGACTCTCTCATTTTATTCTATCTCTCCCCTCACCTCTCTATCTCTCACCTTTTTCTCCCCCTCACCTCTCTACCTCTCCCCTCTCTAGGTCTCTCAGTTTCTCCTTATTTTCCTCTCCATCCCTCCTTATCCATCTAGGTCTCTTAATTAACCCTAAACCCTAATCCTTATCCCTGAAGCCTCAACCCTCAACCTTTAAATCTTAAATCTTACACCCTATCCATAAACCCTCAACCCTTAAACCTTAAATCCTAAGCCCTACCCCTAAACCTGCAACCCTTGACACTATACCTTAAACCATAATCCATCAACCCCTAAACCCTTAATCCCTCAAACCTCAAACCCTAAAACCCTAAACTCTCAACCCCTAAGTACCCTTAAACCTTAAACCTTAAATCCTATACCCTATACACTTAACCTTGGACACTCAACCTTGAACATTATCACTCAACCTTCAAACCTCTATCATATACCTTATACACTATACCCTTAGCCCTATAATCATACCCTAAACCCTTAACCCTCATCCATATGCCTTATACCATCAACCTTAAACCCTGAACCCTATATCTTATACACTCAACCTTGAACATTATCCCTCAATTGTAAACTCTCAACCCTCAACCCTAATCCCTCAACCTTATACCTTAAATCCTCAAATCACAACCATCAACACTATATGTTAAACCATCAACCCTCAACCCTAATACTTCAACCCTCAACCCTTAAATTCTCAACCCTTAAACCCTCAACCATTAAACCATCAACCCTCAAGCCCTCAACCATATACATTAAACCTTTAACCCTAATACATCAACCCTATACCTTAAACCCTAATCTGTTAATGCTCAACCCTTTAACCATAATCCCTTAAACCCTCAACCCTTAAACCCTAATCCTTTAACCCTCAATCCTAAACCCTATCCCCAAAGCATCAACCCTTAATCCCTCAAACCTAAAACCCTTAAAACATAAACTCTCAACCCCTAGATACCCTAGATACCCTTAAACCTTAAACCCTTAAACCCTATACCCTATACACTTAGCCTTGGAAACACAACATTGAACATTATCCCTCAACCTTCAAACCTCTACCCTATACCCTATACCCTCAACCCTATACTTATTCCCTAAACCCTCAACCCTCATCCATATGACTTATACCCTTAACCTTAAACCTTGAACCCTATATCTTAGATGATCAACCTTGAACATTATCCCTCAACTATAAACTCTCAACCCTCTACCCTAATCCCTCAACCCTATACCATAAATCCCCAACCCTCAACCCTATACGTTAAACCCTCAACCCTCAACCCTCAACCTTCAACCCTAATCCTTCAACCTGCAACCCTTAAACTCTCAACACTTTAACCCTCAACCCCTTTGCCATATATATTAAAAACTTAACCCTAATGCATCAACCCTATACCTTAAACCCTAATCTATTAATGCTCAACCCTTAAACCATTATCCCTCAAGCCCTCAACCCTTAAACCCTAAACTCTTGACCCTTTAACCTTAAATTCTTAAACCCTCAACCCTTAAACCCTAATCCCTTAACCCTCAACCTTAAACCCTATCCCTAAATCCTCAAACCTTAACCCTTAAACCTCAAACCCTAAACCCTCTACCCTCAACAGTGTACCTTAAACCCTAATCCCTCAACCCTTAAACCCTCAACCATTAAACCCTTAATCCCTCAAACCTTAAACCCTACAACCCTAAACTCTCAACCCCTAGATACCTTTAAACCCTATACTCTATACACTTAACTTTGGATACTCAACCTTGAACATTATCCCTCAACTTTCAAACCTCTACCCTATACCCTATACCCTCAACCCTATACTTATGCCCTAAACCATCAACCCTCATCAATATACCCTATACCCTCAACCTTAAACCCTAAAACCTATATCTTAGACACTCAACCTTGAACATTATACCTCAATTGTAAACTCTCAACCCTCTACCCTATACCCTCTACCCTATACCTTAAATCCTCAACCCTCAACCCTAATCCCTCAACCCTATACATTAAACCATCAACCCTCAACCTTCAATCCTAATATTTCAACCCTTAACCATTAAACCCTCAACCCTCAACACCTCTACCATATACATTAAACCCTTAACCCTAATACATCAACCCTATACCTTAAAACCTAATCTCTTAATGCTCAACCCTTAAACCATAATCCCTTGAGCCCCCAACCCTTAACCTTAAACCATTGACCCTTTAACCTCAAATCCTTAAACCCTCAACCCTTAAACTCTAATCCCCTAACCCTCAACCCTAAAGCCTTTCCCTAAAGCCTCAATCCTCAACCCTCAAACCTTAAACCCTAAACCCTCTACCCTCGACACTATACCTTAAACCCTAATCCCTCAAACCTTAATTCCTTAATCCCTCAAAACATAAACCCTTAAACCCTAAACTCTCAACCCCTAGATATCGTTAAACCCCTAAACCTTAAATCCTTAATCCCTATACCCTATACACTTAAACTTGGACACTCAACCTTGAACATTATCCCTCAACCTTCAAACCTCTACCCTATACCCTATACCCTCAACCCTATACTTATTCCCTAAACCCTCAACCCTCATCCATATGACTTATACCCTTAACCTTAAACCTTGAACCCTATATCTTAGATGCTCAACCTTGAACATTATCCCTCAACTATAGACTCTCAACCCTCTACCCTAATCCCTCAACCCTATACCATAAATCCTCAACCCTCAACCCTATACGTTTAACCCTCAACCCTCAACCCTCAACCCTCAACCCTCAACCCTCAACCTTCAACCCTAATCCTTCAACCTGCAACCCTTAAACTCTCAACACTTTAACCCTCAACCCCTATACCATATACATTAAAACCTTAACCCTAATGCATCAACCCTATACCTTAAACCCTAATCTCTTAATGCTCAACCATTAAACCATTATCCCTCAAGCCCTCAACCCTCAAACCCTAAACTCTTGACCCTTTAACCTTAAATTTTTAAACCCTCAACCCTTAAACCCTAATCCCTTAACCCTCAACCTTAAGCCTTATCCCTAAAGCCTCAAACCTTAACCCTTAAACCTCAAACCCTAAACCCTCTACCCTCAACAATGTACCTTAAACCCTAATCCCTCAACCCTTAAACCCTCAACCATTAAAACCTTAATCCCTCAAACCTTAAACCCTAAACTCTCAACCCCTAGATACCCTTAAACCATATACTCTATACACTTAACCTTGGATACTCAACCTTGAACATTATCCCTCAACTTTCAAACCTCTACCCTATACCCTATACCCTCAACCCTATACTTATGCCCTAAACCATCAACCCTCATCCATATACCCTATACCCTCAACCTTAAACCCTAAAACCTATATCTTAGACACTCAACCTTGAACATTATACCTCAATTGTAAACTCTCAACCCTCTACTCTATACCCTCAACCCTATACCTTAAATCCTCAACCCTCAACCCTAATCCCTCAACCCTATACATTAAACCCTCAACCCTCAACCTTCAATCCTAATATTTCAACCCTCAACCACTAAAATCTCAACCCTTAAACCCTCAACCATTAAACCCTCAACCCTCAACACCTCTACCATATACATTAAACCCTTACCCTAATACATCAACCCTATACCTTAAACCCTAATCTCTTAATGCTCAACCCTTAAACCATAATCCCTTGAGCCCCCAACCCTTAACCTTAAACCCTTGACCCTTTAACCTCAAATCCTTAAAACCTCAACCCTTAAACTCTAATCCCTTAACCCTCAACCCTAAACCCTATCCCTAAAGCCTCAACCCAACCCTCAAACCTTAAACCCTAAACCCTCTACCCTCAACACTATACCTTAAACCCTAATCCCTCAATTCTTAATTCCTTAATCCCTCAAAACTTAAACCCTTAAACCCTAAACTCTCAACCCCTAGATACCCTTAAACCCCTAAACCTTAAATACTTAAACCCTATACCCTATACACTTAAACTTGGACACTCAACCTTGAACATTATCCCTCAACCTTCAAACCTCTACCCTATACCCTATACCCTCAACCCTATAATTATGACCTAAACCCTCAACCATCATCCATATGCCTTATACCCTAAATCTTAAACCCTAAACCCTATATATCTTAAACAATCAACCTTGAACATTATCCTTCAACTATAAACTCTCAAATCTCTACTCTATACCCTCAACCATATACTTAAGCCTTAATCCATCAATCCTCAACCCTATACCTTAAACCGTAAAACATAAACCCCCAAACCTTGATGTAGAGAGCACCTCTAATCTCTCTCAAAATACTCTTCTCAATTTAGTGACTTGCATGTTAATTGTAAAAATATCCATGAAAATATAAAGATGCAACAACAACTAATAATAAAAAAAATTAAATTCAAAAGTCAAATCCTTTTATAGAGTAGATATGCACAAAATAACGAGGACTGTAAATAGCCACCCTTCTTATTCTAGTTCTCATTTATTTCCCTCATCCTCTACAAATGCATTGTAGCCTCCTCTTTATTCGCTCCTAGCCCAAAATAAACCCAAAAGCCTCCACATCCTGGAAGAAGGAAAAAAAATACAAAAAAAGAGTTGGTCCACAGCTGACCATTACAAACAAAAAAACATGAACAACAAAAAAAAGTAAAGATCTAACATGTAGTGGGAATCTGCAATTAATCTATGATTACATTATCTTCCCTGCCTTTGATTTGGGTTTTGAATCTCCTAGTTTAGAGGAGTTTAATTTTGTAAACTTAATGATATCTCCTTTAGAAAAATGAGTTTGCATCACCACAAGTGGTATGGTCCTCAAAGTATTATCTTAGGATTCCTTAACACTATCTGAGCTATCATCCAATCTTCCAACCTATTTTTTCTAGGGACAAGAGTCCAATGTTGATTCCACCATTTAGTTGGATGAAAAAAGATAGGAAAAGTCCCCAAAGCAAAACCAATAAAATAATCACTACTAAAATCACTAATAGACTTGAAATTCTTTCCCTTTCTCCAATCACAACTCGCATTACTCCTCTTAGACTAGGTAAGGAAATCACTTTGGACTGAATTTTGAATCACATTCTTAGAAGATCTTTGATGATTGTGCTTATAGTCCCATAACTCACTATCTCCTTGAGAATAAAGGTCACAGTCAACTGAAACTTCAACATCTATTTCTTGAGATGCACATGTAATCTTTTTAGTTGAATCTTGTTGCAACTCTACACTAATTTTTGGTTGCATCTCATTCTTCAAATAATTTACCTCTTTTTCTCCTAGAGTTTCCTCCAACTCTCTTCTTGGTGGAGCTAGAATTTTGTTTTCTTTTTCAAGCTCGAACTTGGCTTTTGCTAGAAGAGACAAATCTAGGACTTAAGATGCTCCTTCCCCCTTCCATGGTTTTAAGAGTGTTTTCCTTCCTTCATGTTAGACCTCATAGGTGTTCTCTCTACCTCGATGGATTACATTCTGATCATATTTCCAAGGCTTACCCAACAAAAAATAACATGCATCCATCAATACCACATCACAAAGAACTTCATCCACATATTGACTAATTTTGAAGGCAACACAACAAGATTCATCAACAAGTACACTATGCCTTTGTAGCCAAGAAATATTATATGGATTAGATTTTGGAACATAATAAAGTTGTGATTTGTTAACCATATCTATACTCACCAGATTATCAATAGATCCATCATCTATGATCACCTTACATACCTTGTCCTTACATTTACATTTTTTTCAAAATATGTTCTTCCTCTTCCAATCAACTTCAAGGGTTTCTTTGTCTCTAGATATCCAGGTTCTCCTCAATATCAAGTTCTCTCTTGACTCAACTTTGGCTTCTTCTATCCACTTACGTTCTTCCTTTTGGGCTACCATCACCCTTTTGGGGTTTTGAGGACAATCTATAGCCTTGTGGGATTTATCACAAATAAAACGCTTCATGGGTTTCCACTCTATAGGAGGTAGTTGTCCTCATCCTCTAGCTCTAAAGCCCGCCCCTCCTTTGAAGTCAGTTTTCATATTCTTTCCTTATTTTGACTCTTCACTTATGGTAGTTTCCAAAGAAACCTCTTTCTCTCTATTTTGTTTGTTATAATCCCTTTTACTCACTATTTTGTTTTTTTGGTTTAGTTTCTCCTTTTCCTTTAAGACATATTCATAAGCTTCATCCATCATAGGTACTTTCATCAATGTGAGCTCATCCTAAAGTTGAAATTTTAGTCCATTGACATACCTAGCTGCTATTTTCCCTTCACTTTCCTGTATATCTATTCGAATTTGAAGCCTCATGAACTATTTAGTATAAGCCTATACTGATTGATCCTTTTGTTTTAGATTTTGAAAATTCTTAAACAATTTTTCCTGGTAATCAGAGGGAAAAAATTGAGCTCTCAAATGTTTGAGCATCTTAGGCCAAAGCCTAATCTTATTTTTCCCTTCTTTTCTTCTCGAATGTGACTTCAACTTGGATGTAGAAATTTTCACTCTTTTTGGATCATCGTCATCAATATCCTCCATGTTGAAGTACTTCTCCAACTTTTTGATCTAGTCTAGGAATAGATCAAGGTTGAGCTCACCTTTAAAATCCAAAATATCCACCTTTACTTTGGAACTTTGTTTAGTCAATGCTTCAATAAGCCTCTCTATAGGGTCTAAAACCTTAGCATCATTTACTAAGTTTTCTAGTTCCTCTTTAGACTTTTCCATTTGTAATATAGTCCCAAGGGCCTCTAGCCTTCTAAAAACTACACCACTATTTCTTTGATGGCCTACATTCCTCTTGCCCCTTCTTCCCCAATTCATGCAGACTCCCCTATGGTCCATCACGATTTTCTCTAATACCAAACTAATGTAGAGAGCACCTCTACTCTCTCCCAAAACACTCTTCTTTGTTCGGTGACCTACATATTAATTATAGAAAACATCCATGAAAACCTAAAGATGCAACAATAATTGATCATCGGAAAGAAAATCAAATTCAAAACTCAGACCCTTTTACACAAAAAACATGCATAAAATATCAGGGACTGTAAACATCCACCATCCTTATTCTAATTCTCATTGATTTTCCCCATCCTCTATGTAAATGAATTATAGCCTCCTCTTTATTCACCCCCAACCCAAAATGAACCCAAAAACCTCATCCCTATACATTAAACCTTGAAACCTACACCCACAAACCCTCATCCCTATACCCTATAACCTCACCCTTATACCGTAAGCCTCGAATATTGTGCCCCAACCCTATACTTAAAACCTAAACCATACACTCTCAACCCAAGTTACCCTATGCCTTATATACCCTCAATCCATATCGTAAACCCTAAACCCAATATCCTAAGCCCTAACCCCTATACCTTACACACTTAATCTTAAATACACTCAACAAGCTGAATATTATCCCTCAATTGTAACCCTCTACCCTCTACCCGCTACCCTCAACCTATTAATTAAGACCTAATCCCTCAACCCTCAACCCTATAGCTTAAATCCTAAACCCAAAAAGCTCAACCCTCAACCCTAAAAACTATATGGGTTGATGTCCCTATATACCCTAAACCCAAAACCCTTACATACATACATACAAGCATGCATACATATATAATACATACATACATACATACATACATACATACATAAATACAAGTATGCATACATACATACATACAAGCATGCATACATAAATTTATGCATACATGCATACATACATACATACATACATACATACATACATACATACATACATATAAGCATACATACAATTTGGTATACATACATACATACAAATATATATACAAACATACATACATCAAACATACTTAACAAACTTGAACATAAAACATTCCAAGTGAGACATAACGTGATCACGTTATAATGTGCTCGCATTATGTCAAACTTGACAAACATGCAACAAACTTTTACAAAAATTTAAAAAAATGCAAAGCAAAACATAACGCAAGCACGCTATAACATGCTCACGTTATATGTTGCTTTGGGAATTTCGAAGCCTTAGGCTTGGGATTTGCTCTGTATTTCCAACCCAAAGGCTTGGAGTACCTTCCCAACATCTAAAGACAGGTTTTTGCATATTCTATAGGATTTTGTATAATCTCATTCATGCTAACCATCAGGTTTGCATGTGTTTCAAGGTCGAACAAATCAAACACTTGGGTAATGTTAGGATTTCTCTTTAAGCTATTTAACATGTAATCTTTTTCACATTTTGATAATGTTAAGTCTTTCACTTTTAATTTCTTTTATTTCTGTGTTAGTTTTTTGGCAAAAACAAGTGTTTGGTATTTTTTTCTTTATAAATTAATCATTCATTGAAATTTCAAATAAATTACATTTTTATAAACTAGATTCCATTCTACACATTAAAAAATAAAATTTCAATTAGTTTTCAAAATTTATAGGGGTAGCATAGCCAAATTTTTTTTTTTCAAGATGTGTACACTTTGAAAATTAGTTAAAAATCAAATATTCATTAAAAAATTATTAGAAAAATCAAGCATATAAACTAAATGCTATTAGCTAGTTTCTCATGGAAGCGATTTTAAAAATACCAAAAAAAGTTGACCTTTTGAAGGAGCCACAAAACACACTATGTTATGTTTTTTTGACATAAAAAACACCAATTTATGTGGTTTCCTTTTTTGAATCCTTTAATCTATACCATTTTAGTTTAGAAAGTAGACTCAAAGTACTACAAACATTGTTTTTGTTGGATCTTATATTTTTTAGTGTAACTATGCTCAATTTCTCATCCAAGGTCAGTATTTTCTGATTTCAGAAAAGAAGTGGCCACTTAAGACCCCTTTTATGCCCCCCATCTTCCTGCACTTACCCAAGTGTTCATTGATCATTTCCTTCTCCTTTGTTATTATATATCTATCAAGGTTTAATTACCAAACTTGGGGTTTGACCAAGGAAAACCCCCATACAAAACAAAGTAATTTTTCCTCTTTGTGTATGTGCAGATTACAGGCTAAAGAAGAATTGGAGAAATATTGAAAGAGAAATTTTGCATTGTTGCATAAGTTGTCGTTATTGTTTTCAAGCCATGAATACTATGTTGTAGACTTTATTTCTGACTTTCTGAAAGTGGGAGTTGTGTCAAATTGAAGATAAGATCATGCATCAAAGGGTTGTCAAAAGTTATTTTAGAGCCCTAGACTAAGACCCATTCACCCAGAGGTGAATGAGTCCATTTGCACTCCTCAAAAATTTTTTATGGTGATAGGTACATGTGTTCAAACCCTTCTTATATCTACTTGCAAAGTTGTGTAATAGTATATATTTTCTAAAACCTACATTTCAGGTATTAGGTCTTATTATTCACTTAGTTTGATAATTGCAAATCATTTTAATTTAGTTTCAAATCTATCCTAAGGATTGAGATCTAGGTTTTATTGGCTCACCATTGAGATTAAAAGTCAATATTTACACCTTGTGATCTCTTTCCTAATGAAATTTATGGGGAAAGACACCTATTAGTATCCATAAGGGTTTTGCAAAACATCATCATAATAAACACCCTTTGAAAAAGGGATTCACTCTCTTCTCCATTTCACACAGATTGATGGATTCTACGCAAAATTTGGGAAATACATGATTGCTCGAACAAAAGATAAGGATGTCTAAACTAAGCTTGCTAGATTTGGAGAAAAGTTTGGGAAATACAAGATTTTCCAAATAGAGGACAAGGCTGGTTAAAAAGAGAATGTTGAATTCTAAGAAAATTTTGGGCAATACAAGACCATCCAAATGCAGGACAAGGCCAACAAAAATAATACTATTGGATTATGAGTAAATTTTGGGCAATACAAGATCATCCACACACAAGACACTATTTTGACTAAGCTGGATTGATTTTGTACTAATTTTGGGTAATATAGGACCGCTCAAACATAGGACAAGGATGCCTACATTGAATTTGACTAATTCTAGATTGAATTTGGGTAGGGTTTGGGTAATACAAGATTTCTCAAACATAGGATGAGGTTGCCTCAACTAAGTTGGATTTATTCTTAATAGAGTTTGGGAAATTAGGAGCGTTCAAACACAAGATGAAGTCACATAAACTAATTGTGTATTTTGGGAAAAGGTGACAAAGATATTTTTCAAGTAATCTCATGCATGAAGACATGTTTGTTTAGATGTATGGAATTTGGGTTATTTATATAAATTTTGATATACAATGATAATACACATCAAACATGCTCTCATTCCCTAAAATTATTTATGAAGGAGTGTTAACTTAGTGTGTTCCCACACAATAAAATACCTCAATGAGTTGATAGGTAGGGATCCATTGACAAAAGGTTTCACCTTCTCCCTTTCTTTGGAGGTTTTAAACACCTTTCCCAAACAATTTCTATCCTTTCTCAAGGAGGTAAATGGTCAGTAACTTCAAGATTGATATTGTATCTTAGACCACACTAAGACATGAACCAAATGTTTTATCTAGGCTATACAAGCTTCTAAAAGAATCCTCTAAGTACAAGGAGGGTACATGAGGCACAACTATGAACATTAGCTTGTCACAATTGTGGACAAGAAATTTTGATAGAAAGGCTCATACAAACCTTACATTCCTAGTCATGGTATCACCCAAACATCAAAGCTTCACTAGACATGACATGGGGCTAGATTGGGGAAAAAATTTCATTCTCCCCCTTTTTCTACCCCATTAATAACACATGGTTTAGTTCTGCTTTGGGGTGATGAAATCCCTAAGAACTCCTCCTAATGGGAAAGATTCAATATTTATTTCTGATCTCCAAGCTTGCTAGAGGTGCAAGGAGAGAGCATACATGTCACTAGTGCTCTTGAGATTGAAAAAACAAGACTTAGAATAACTTAAGGTTTTTGATCTACAATATCACCAAATGGTGTGAGAAGAGAGCATACACCTACAAGAGATCCATAACATTGGAAGAAAGTCTTCTTTGACCCTTTAATCTATAGACTTTAATGTGCCTAATTTAGTGGGAAATAATGCTTTTGACCATGGGGATACAAGACAATCATTAGTAGTTTCCAACTTCATTCTTTGCCAAGTGTGTAATACATGAGATAAATGTTAGGGTAAATGCCACAACTGATCAAAAAAAATAGGTTAGTCCCTAAATCAAACAAGATGAAGCTTGTTGAAAAGTAACATAGATAAAACTACCTAAACACAATTGGGACTGTCTAAACGAAAAATGAATTTAGAAATATTTATAATTTTACCTTGGTTATAGGGCCCCTTGAATAGGTCATGAGAATGCCTAAGAAATCATAGAGCCACCCCACTATGAAAGAGGCTACCCAACTATGCTTTCTTCCACACAGTTATATGAAATTTGGTTACTATTATTTTCCAAAAGGTAGAGTAGATGACATATTGGCTTGCAAAACAAAATTTTATCAATAAGCAAAGAAGATATGTTAGAAATTTTGCATAAATAATAAGCTTATCAAATGAAACCAAGCTCTTAATGCTTTGATGACAAGGTTTCCCAAACATAGTACAAGGTTTCCTAACTGGAACAAGGCCTCCCAATCATGACCTATACATGAGAAAACTAAAAAAATGCAAATTATGATTAATGATAAAAAGGATGTAGGTCCCACATGGCATGTCATAAATGTGTCATGTATATTCACCTAATATGTAGTTGCTTTCTTTTCCTTTTCTAAAAATTATAGATTTTTTTTTTTAGAAACACCATCATAGACCTTGTTATATGGCCAAGCCACAAGGGCATAGTGCCTTGATCAAATCCTTAGAAATTTAACAATATTAGAAATAGTAGATAAGTGTTTGATTCTTTACTCTTTCTATTGTACCAAATTAAAATGTGTGACTAGTAATTGCTCTCAAGAAATATTTCTCTATTTGTAACATTGACCATTGTTCTACCCAATCATTTTTTCTATGTTTTACCCACAAGTGAACATATTATGCTACTAACATTACCGGCAATAAATTTCTTTTCAATTGAATAACTAATGCACATTTGAAACAAAGAATTCCAAGCTTTCCCATTGCATAGTCAAAGAATCATTTCATTAATACAAGTAACAATTTCACATTATATAAATTCAAGATAATATTTCATATTTACAATTTCCATAGAGATGGATACATGATTACATACATAGCTTCAATGAGTTTACTTGAAATAGAAATAAAAATAGTCAAGAATATCCTTCTGCAAATCATGGCCACCAATTGCATGAGGAGAAGCACTACTCAAGCACTTTTCCTCCAACCATGGACTTAGTGTGGTCTCCCACACATCTACCAAACTTGGTGAGATGACCCTTCCCTTTGACGAAGAGATTGGTTTGTTACTAAGTATCTCAAAGCAATTCTATCTTATGTTACATACATACAGTATTGGAAAACTATGTATAGTATTGATAATATACATAAAGTATAAATATAATACATTCATGGGTATGTGTAGGATCATCATGGAAAAAACAGGCCCTTAAGTGGTGAAAAATTTAGAAAAATCAGAGTTAGGCAACTTGACATAAAAAATTGAATAAGTTATCTATATTATTTCAAAAATATGTAAGAATAGAATCTGTAGCAAAATGGATGTAGTTTCTAAACTATTAAGTTTATTTAAAAAAACTATTTGGTGAAAATTTGAAATTTTAGTGCAATAGTACTTAAATTTCGGAAAAATAATGTGTCCGTTTGACCACCCTAACCACAATAAAATGATAATAATTTTTTATAATATTTTAGATATAAGTAGAGGACTCATGTCCCAATGTGATGCATATTTTTTTGTAATTTTTTTCCAAGTAAATAATTAATTATGATTTTTTTATTACAACTTTAAAAAAATATAAAAATTGTATGTCTGACCACCTTAACTTGGTCAAAACTTCATGAAAGTCAATTTTTTTTTAATCCTATGGTTTGCAAAGCATAGAATGTGACAAATGTTTCAGATTCAAAAAATGTGTTCCTGTTTGAAATCTATAGATGTTTTTGAATTAGCCTATCAATTAGGACTTTAGTCGTAATTCAAATAGAAAATGAATTTAATAATTATTTATTAAATTCAAAGTAATACATAATTTATATTGGTGGAAATCTGAGAATCTCCTTTAAAAACCCTTTTCATTTCATCAATTTTGGATTAAAAAAAAAGTTGTCAATCACATACCCATCATATCACATTTTTTTTCCCATCATGATCCTTCACATACCCTCATACAAATTCTGGAATATATATATATATATATATATATAAACCAAATAGAAAGGTTTCACAAATACAAGAAACGATTAAGAAACATGCAAGCATATCCTCACATTTCAACACATGACAATCCTCACATTTCAAATGGTTGAGTCAACTTGTTTCAAAAGACAACAAGAATATTTTACTAAGTCAATGAACAACAAATCCTTTTTGCAGCTTTCCTACTTGGTTTACTAGTCGACTACCCTTCTATATTACTACCAACTTAACATTGATTTGGTTTATGAACATCCAAAGTTTTAAGACTCCATATTTGCTTCCGTAAACTACATGTTTTAGCGCCCCAAATGGTAGTGTAGAAAATACTTCTTCCATGTGTTTAAACATTACATTAATTCTTTTTGCTAATGTGTATAGTTTATTCCATCATTAATGCATTACTTTTGATTTGGTCTTTACTTTGTTTCATGTGCAAATTATACACTTAGCAATGCATTAATGTATTTAAGGCAACACTATATGTGCATAAGCTTATTTAAAGTGCTTTATTAATCTCAACTTCAATGCTATACAATGTGCTTTAAATATATTTCAAATACTTATCATTACATATATATTGTTTATATCATATATATATATATATACATAATATTATTTTAATATATATATAAACACTTATACTCTCATTTTCATTGATCAACATATATATACACAAAGTGTATATGTATACATACATACATATAATTAATATGTGTGTGTGTGACCTCTGCCTAATCAATATTCTCATTCATATGGGTAATTTGTCCATGTGCATGTGTAGATACATCTACTTACCTATACTCATTATGTATTTACTCATATGTATGAGTTTATTGTAGACACACATATATACATATATATACATTTTATGTATATATCTCATTGATATAAATATAAACACACAAGGAAGGAATTTCACTTGACATCAAGACTTAATCACATTCCCCAAACATTCATAAAACAAGATCGTAAACTAATATAAACATTCACAACCAAAACTAAAGATCACTTACCATTTACCCGAATCAACTTGACTCAACTTAGGCCAACTAGGTGTGAGTGTGTGTATGCTCAATTAGGCTCATTAAGGGTTACCCGACTAGGTTCTTCTCCTGAGTGATACTTCAGCTCTCTTCTAGAGGTTTGAACCTATTCCTGCACTCAACTTAGTACATTATAACAATAGTTAGCCAACAACAATACATTCATATGCATCACATATATTTCATATACAAAATTATTATAAAAAATTAAATTGAATTCAAACATTCATTCATCATATTTCCATCAAGATTCATATACAAAACACATTCATATATATTAAAACATTTTTACCAAACAAGGTAATAGTAAATAGGTAATAACACACGTGGTGTAACACTATTGAATTCTTCTAGGATTCTATTACAATAAATTCATCTAGTGTTGCTAAATATTAACACATAACACCAAATCAAATCAAAGTGTGTTTAGTTCATGATCCTAGGTTGCTATAAGTGTGATAAACAAAAAAAAAAGATAAATATATAAGAATGTATATAAATAAAAAAGAATAAAATTCAATGTTGATAGCATGTATTTATATAAATAAATAAAATGCTACAAAATACACTATAATTATTGTATAGAATCAAATAAAAAGTAAGATAATTACATATACTTTTCCATCTTAAAATAAAAGAAAATTTATTATAATCTGTGTTTATTTTATCTTATTATATATAGATGGAGAATGTTGTGAATTTCCTATTAGTTTTACCTCCTATTTTGAATATTGAAAACTAAAAAAGAAAAAAAGGAAAAAGATTCTTCAAATTCATAATAGTGAAAAATAAAAAATATATATATTTCCCGACCTCTCCATCCCATTCATTGATGATTGTCAAATGTAACAATGTGCCCAAGAGACGTCTTAGGCTCACTAGTTCTACCATTTCTTCTCTCTTGTTTTGACACATTCTAGGGTTTTTGACAAAAAAACATCCATCATCTCTTACTCGCCCTAACTATTGCTAAATGCATTCCTCATCTTCTAAAATTATCTTTCTTTTTCATTAATCTCTTAATGAACCAATTCATGTAAAACATCCATCTTAATTTTTTATTTGCAATTTCACTAGCAATCCTCAAATTTCCCATGCAAATAGAAAAATGCAATGGAGTGGCATTATTAAAATTATGAGTAAACATAATAAATTGTAAAATTTTGTAGAGACTATGCCTCTAAATTATCAACTTTATTATCTCTATAACAAATTAATATTAAAGTGAATAGATGGACACGATTGGAAAGAAAAAAAAAGAAAAAGAAAAATAAAATAAAAAGTAATTTATGGTAAACAAAATATAACAAAGTTAAGATTATAGTAATTACGTAGATGCGTATTACAATGACATCCACCAAAAAGTAATGTGTAAGGAAAAAATCTTCACTTAGAAATTGACATTCAAATGACATGCAAATCCATATCTGCTCTTAAATCTTATCTTCTTATCTTTTGAAAAAGAAAAACACAGTCATTATTGTTAACTTCCTAAAATAATTTTTAAAAAAAAATTCTTTTAATGAAAGCTATCAATTTTGTTCAAGATTCTGCTTTTTTAAAATTTTAAATATTTTCAATAAAACTTAAATATTTTAAATATATTTTAATATTATTTTTGTGAAGATAAATATGAAGGGGTAATCTGAAAGAAAGAAAAAAAATTACAATTTAAAATAGCATTCAATTAAGATTAGGATTAGAGAAAAAAGGATGAAAATAGGTGCCGTGAAAGGATAACTCTTGGTGTATTTTATATATATATTAATATTTAATATATGTATGCTAGTTTTATTACATTCAAATTGTGAAATTATACGTGAATTTTTTCTTTATAAATAACTCAACTTCTAACTATGACATTATTTATACTTTAAATTTGTTAATAAGAAGAAGTTTATTTTATTTATTCTTTTAAATTTTAAAATTTAATTCTTAGAAGGTTCTCTAGATTTATAGAAGTAATCAAGTTTAAAATTTTAAGTTCTAAAATTTTAAGAAGGTGGTTCCTAAATTGGTGGAGGGAAATTTCTAACACTACCCTAAAAATACCCTTAAAAATATAAAATATAAAAAATATAAAACTTCCTTTTTTGAACAAGATTATAATTCATCTAATATATTTTTTAAAACTCATAAAATCACCACTCTCCAAAACATTGTGAAGATGACTCCATGAAATGCTTCCTAACTTTAACTTTAGCTTTATTAATAATGTTGGAAGCTTTATTCCATAGCCCCATTCTCATGATTGGTACTAAGAAACTTTACCTTTATTAATAATGTTGGAAGCTTTAGTCCCATTCTAATGATTGATACTAAGAACTTTCAAGAATATTGCCCAAATAGATGGCCCCATCTATTTTATAGCACATGCTTTTGTGTAGATTCCATATTATGATCTGACCAGATGCAGCCTTCATCCAAGATATTCTTTAACAATTTTATTTCTAAAAATAAATTATATAATAGTCATTACAAGAACTGTCATGATAGCAAATAGATAATCTTATAATCCATCATTACAGAAATTGCTACAACATAAACATGAACAAAACCAGCTAGAGACGAAATGCAACAAGCTATCTGTAAATAAAATTTTACAGTACGACAGACAAGCTGCCAAAAACTCATAACAGGGTTACCACTTGAAATTTTCGACAATAGACCATTTAGTGTGGAGGCCAATTTCACAGCCTGCATTATTTAATGCACAATAATATTAGTAAAAATAATTTCAAAAATTATAAATTGAAGGACAGATAACATGAGAATTATATAGTCCTAGCAACAATTCTAAAAGCACAATTTTTGAAAGCAAAAATGTAAATACTTACAGAAAATATATTGTCGCCTGGTCTCTTTCTTAATAATTATGATATCCATAGGCAAAAATAATTCCCAGTACAACAGCAAGAGGTGGAATTATATAGATGAGGGTTTCTTTAAGCTGCTTCCTAAGTCGGGCTTGGATTTCCAATGTAGCGTTGAAATTATACTCAACAGCCCACAAAATTGCCAGCAAAATGAGTGAAAGTGCTGGTGCAGAAAAAGCTGTGAATATCTCACCTCATAACAACAATTCATAATTATGCTTAGATTTACGGGGAACTGTGACCAGGATGGTTGCACTCAAGAACGCAAGTCCGGTAGAAACTATGGAAATCCCCAAGCTCAAAACTGATAACTTGCCCAATAATGAATGATCTGCAGTGAGCTTTGTTTGTAAGCGTTCTCGAAATAGCCAGGCAATAACAACTGTGAGGGAGGCAAACATGGCAAGGCTATCAGAGAACAAGAACACTTGAAAAAGGGTTTCCAGCGCCATTCGAGCAACTAAATTAGGTGCAGGTTTAGGGGCAACTCCAGCAGGTGCAGGGGCAGTTCCACTATCTTTATCGTCAATTCCTCCTGGTACAGTAAAAATGGCTGCAAATGTGACGGTGGCAATGAGTGATGCCACCAGGGTGTCCACATCCATGATTTTTTCATATCCACTGCTTTCTTGTTTGAAATCCATTGAGTTCGAAGGTCTGGAATTTCCTATGAAACTTGCAGATGCATTGACCTCTTCTAAAAGACCTTTGATTTTGGTTAAATTCAATTCATTTTTAGATGTTGCAGAAGCAGCTTTGTCAATTGCAGTAAGTCCTTCATTATTGATGGCGTCCACATTTACAACTGGTAAAAGGTATTCTACGAGCTGCACAATCAACGAGGAATGTTCACCTTAATTGTTTTCAATTTGGCAATAAAAAAAATATTAATATTAAAATAGCCAGGTAATTAATAAAAAAAATATAAAATATAACTAAACAGATAATTTCTACAGATTTATAATTTATATTTTGAATATACAATAAACATATTTAGAAGAAAAAAAATTCTCGTTTCTAAATTTTTTTAAATTTTTTTTATAAATAATTTAAAAATTATATTTAGTTTGACACTTCAACAAATTCATAATTAGATTGCATATTTGTACTTTAGATTTATATTTGGATAATATCTAATATTCTATCATGTAACCTTAACTAATGTGTAGTTATGTTCCACAAATTAGGGGCAAACAATGCTTATAATTTATGTTTATGTTGTCTCCCTATATATAAATGGAGAATGTTGTACTTTTCCTATTAATTTTATCTTCTATTTTGAATTCAAGAAACTATAAAAGAAGAAAGAAGAATCTTCAAATTCATAACAGTAGAAAAGAAAAAGAAAATATGATGACTAACCTCTGGATCCACTACATTGATAGTTGCCAAGTGTAACAATGTGTTTCCAAAGATGTCTCGGTCATACCTGAGTAGTTCTGCCATTTCTTCTCTCTTATTTTGAGAGAGTAGCTTCTTCACTATTTCAAATTGATTGTGTTCAACAGCAAAGTGTAGAGCAGTTTTAAGGTCTGTACTACGAATTTCAACACAATATGGCATGATTGACAAAAATTGATCCATTATCTCCTCATTACCTTTGATTGCAGCTAAATGTACTGCACACCTTCCAAACTTATCTTTCTTTGTCATTAAACTCTTGTTAAACCAATTCATACAAAACCTCAAACTTAATTGTTTCTTTACAATTTCACTCACAATGTTTGAATTTCCCCCATGAACAGCAGAATGCAATGGTGTGGCACCGTGGACATCATGAATAATCATAATGAACTGCAAAATGTTGCAGAAACTATTCCTCTGAAGTATCAATTTTACTATCTCTGCAACACATTAATATTAAAGTCAATAAATGTAAACGAATGGCAAGCAAACAAAGATAAAAAGGGAATAAAACCATGGTAAAAAGAAAGGGTGGTGTCAGGACTATATAAAATACATAAAAATTTGGGAATCTCAGAATAGACTTAAAGCTGAGGGCTACCTAAATGCCTTCCGTAAGCAGCAACGTGAAGGCAAGTTTGGTGGTCATTCCTTGGCCAGAGGATGATATATACCGGTGTGACTTCCACCAAAATCCTCACTGAGTCAACGTGACCGTGCTCTGAAGCTATTAACAGAGCTGACTCTCCAAACTGATTGCGTTTAGCGGCTGCACACTTGTTGTAGCGGAGAAGAGCACTAATTATCCTACCATTTCCCCGCTTAGCAGCTTCGTGCAGCGGCGTATTGCGATCAACGTTGCGAGCTCCAGACATACAGCAGCCCTTCACATTGTTAAGAATCCATTGAAGGAGCTCCAAATGGCCTTCCTTTGCAGCAATGTGCAGAACAGTATTGTCTTCAAAAGTAACTTCCTTCATTTGCCGCGGGTTTCGCCCGTGCAATCTTTTAATAGCTTCAATATCGCCATTCTTGGCAGCAAGGAAAACTTCAGGATTCATCTTGGTGTAGCACGCGTTTAAGGTCTTCTCTGTCTTCGCAATTTATAAAGATGGATTGTAAATTTGTTGCTCATTTTCCCAGTTTGGTCTTAAAGGCAAGGACTTGTTGCAGAAATTTTCAGCCACTATTGGCCTATTGGGCAGATTCTGTATTATACAGAAAGTAAAAGCTACGCCACAATTTTCTTTTCTTTTTCATTTTGAGAGGGCCCGATGTTGAGAATGAGCGATATGATCACTAAATTATTGCAGAACTGAGTGGGACTTGTGTTTGAGTTTGCAGAGTTTTCCAAGCGCCAGCCCTTAATTATAAAGTGGTACATGAAAAGAGATTGCACACTTTGATGGCCGACTGTCAAATCCTTACCCATATAAATTAACCAGAGACTTTTTAAATGTATTCTTTACTGGTGCCTTTAGTTTGGATGTGAAGTTTGGATGTGAAGATTGACTGGGCATATTCTCACATGTGTGAAACCCGTTTAACCCGTTCGGTTTGCCAACGCCAGTTTCCATTTCCCTAAGCAGTACTATTAACCTTACAGTCAGCCGCGCAGTTCCTGCGCATAACCCAAGCCAAACTCAAAACTCAAACTCACTGTTCCCGCGCTGCGGAAGTTTGGTGAATACCGGTAAACTGTTTGCTCACATCAAAGAGAGAGATAGCCTCTCATGGAATATTCAGCGTACAGAAGACATGGGACAACAAACAGGTCTCCAACCCGATCAGTTTACATTAGCCAGCGTACTCTCAGCTTGTGCTAAAATGGGAGCTTTGGAACCAGGTATAGGTATCCATAAAAGCATAAAGGATGAAGAAATTTTGTCAGATTTTGTAGTTGGACATGCTCTGGTAGATATGTATGCAAAATGTGGAAGCCTAGGAAGACTCGTGAACTGTTTGACTGAATGCCCAAAAGAAATTTAGTCTCATGAAATGCCATAACTGAAGTATATGCACAAAATGGATTTGTTGAAAAGGCTTTAAAAACTTGCAAGCAAATGCACTTGGCAGGTGTAAAACCAGATTCTTGCAACTTTGTCAGTATCCTCTCTCCCTGTGCCAAAAATGGAGCTTTGGAGCAAGGTATAGACATCTATCAAATGATAAAGGTTAGAGGAATTTTATCAGATGTTATAATTGCAACTGCCCTGATAAACATATGTATGCAAATTATGGAAGCATAGACAAGGCAACCGAACCGTTTGACAGAATGCCTTAAAGAGATATCGTCTCACGGAATGCCATGATTGTAGGACATTCAAAATGTGGAAGCATAGACAAGGCGCGTGAACTGTTTAATAGAATGCCTCACAGAAATGTATTCTCATGGAATGCCCTGATTGAAGGATATTTACAAAATGGATTTGCTGAAAAGGCTTTAGAAACTTTCAAGCAAATGCAATTGGCAGGGGTAAAGCCAAACTCTGCAACCATTGCCAGTGCCCTCCCAGCCTGTGCTAAATGGGAGCTTTGGAACAGGGCATGGACATCTATCGAAGCATAAAGGATAGAGGAGTTTTGTCAGGTGTTCTAGTTGCAACTGCTCTGGTAGATGTATAAAAAATGTGGAAGCAAAGACAAAGCACGCGAACTGTTTGACAAAATGCCTTTAAAAAATTGGTCTCATGGAATGCCATGATTGCAGAAAATGCACATAATGGATTTGTTGACAAGGCTTTAGAAACATTCGAGCAAATAAAATTCACAGTTAGTAAAGTCAGCCTCCACCCGGCCTGTCCCAAAATGAGAGCTTTGGAATAGGGTACGTATATCCATCAAAGCATAATGGAAGGCGGATTTTTGTCAGATATTATAGTTGGAAATGCTCTGGTAGATATGTATGGAAATTGTGGAAGCATAGACAAGGCACGTGAAATGTTTGACAAAATGCCTCAAAGAAATGCTGTCTCACATAATGCAATGATTGCAGCAAAAGCACAAAATGGATTTTGCAAGGATGCTCTCAAAAACGTTTGGATTAATGATGCACTCTAGAACATATCCTGATATTACAAGTTTGCTTTTGTTCTATGTGCATGGAGCCGTGGAGGTTTAGTGGATGAGGATCGTACACAATTCAATCAGATGAGTAACTCTTATTGCATTACACCTACAATTGATCATTATGCGTGCATGGTTCACCTTCTTGCCCGTGTTGGCTATCTTGAGGACACCCTAAACTCTATCATTAAGACGCTAGCTAAACCTGTGGTAGAATGATGTTCAAATGGTAAGGAGATTGGTTCATCCTTGTTGATAGAAAGAATGATTGAATCATCCCGACACAAAAGCTATGTAATTTCATTACTTCATCGTCCTTCAATTATGGTAAATTTTTATTACAATAGAAGATTGACAAACATTGTTTTTGGCATTATTCTTATACTTTTAAGTTAATATAATTCCATCCAATTGTGGTATTGCAATTGGATTATTGGTCTAATAAGCTTCTACGTTGTTAGTCCTAATATTGGGTAATTTTCAAATTACTCCCTCTTGCAAAGGGTTTTTGTTTTCTCTCAAGTAAAAAGAGTGAATCTATTTTGCCATGTAAGTTTTTCCAACCAATGCAAAGAGGGCATCCACAAATCTAATTGAGAGATTTAGCACGGTGAAAATAGCTCAATTTGTAGGGAACAAGTTGATGCAGGAGCATCCCCAACCAAAAACATTTATTTTATTTTATTTAAGTCTGTAGTAGTTTCAACATTTCATTATGCATTTCACTGCATTCTCATTTCTTAGCTCGTAGAGTAAGATAGAACATCTACATGAGATCATCTACATCATATCCAAACTTCAATTGATTTGCATTTATATGCAAAAGGTTATTGCTCTTAGAATTCACTGTCATTTCTTAGTCAGAGCATTTGGGGCCAACCTGATCCAAAATTATTGTGTGGACCTATTCCAAAGTGTGCAGAGTTTAATGGGACATCATACAAGTATTTTGGGTCCAAGGGGATCTTTCTAGGAGATCTACAATATGTTTCATTTCGTGAAAGATTATCTTTCATGTTTGAGGTTGACCTACATGTTGGATCATTCATTGGGGTTTGTAACCCTTGAGGCCGACGTGGATGATTATTGGAGATGGAGAATCATATTTAAGATCATTTGTAATTCATAAAAAATAAGTTAGTGATTAGATTTAGGATTAGATTTCAAAATATTTAGGATATTCAGATCTTGTTGTTGAATAAGGCATTTGGCTAGGTGTAATGTTGCAATGCCCTTGCAGTAGGCCTTTGATCCTTAGTTGTTCTGCATATGAGGCATATGATGCATGTAAGATTTCCAATTATTGATTCAATAAAGATCTATGATTGTTGAATATTTCTTGAGTTATTTTCTGTAGTGTTGACTCTTAGCTACATAGTTGGATAGTCATTTCCGGGCCCTCTATCTATGACTACACCAAGTGGTATTAGAGTGAGTTTGCGATGTTCTAAAGGCATTGCTTTTGGTGAATAAATCATTGACTGTAAGGCAGTTGAAACCCTTGTAGCTAGCTCACCGAATTAAAGTAGTTGCATTAGATCTAAGGAGAGAGATGCCACCAAGGAGAGCACCTCATTAAGAGAAATTTACATAAAAGATGGGCCTCCTAAGGATGACATCATTAGCTTTTTGAGTTATCAAAAAACAATTAAAGGATGACATTATGTTGACATCATCCAAAATAAAAATAAAATAATTTATTTTATAAAATAAAACTTTCTAAAATCCTATGAATTAACTCATGATGGTTAATTTAACTCTACATATCCAATTCTATCTCATTCATCTTTCTAAATATAATATATATATATATATATATATAGATTTATATTATTAAGTTCTATTATAGAAATTATTATTTTTAAAACAATTATTTTCATTCTTAAAAAAAATATAAAAAACATTTAAAAAATATTTTAACAAAACTTTTCTTAAAAATATTTTTAAAGTTGGATAATTAATTTGTAATAAAAATTGTTGATAGCCTGTATTTTATAAAGTCATTATGTAAATCGTCTATAAAATCATAAAATAAAAAATGGAAAAGAATAAATTGTTAGGAAGAACAAAAAGTTAGGGAAAATCACATGGACAAAAAAGTTCAAAATAAAAATAAAATAAATAGAAAAATAAAGAATAAAAATAAAAAGTGTTAGGAAAATTAAAAAAATAAAAATAAAAAAGAATTAGGCTCTGGTGGAAGGAGAAAAAGTTGGAGAAAAAATTCACCAAAAATATCAAACCAAAAAAATTGAAAAATTAAAAAAAATGATGGAAAAAAAGGGTGAGAAAATCAAATAAACTATGGAAAAGAGATATCCTAGTATATAAATTTTATGTAAAATAAAATATCAAGTATTAAATTAAATATCTAAAGTTACTTTTACTTTACCATTTTTAAAAAGTGAACTTGAGTTTTTTAATAAATTATAATAGAAATATATGTTACCACTTCTTTTAAAAAATGAACTTGAGTTTAATATTTTTAAAATAAAAAATAAAAAATCAAGAAAAGAAATAATCTAGAAAGAAAAGTGAATTTGAGTTTGTCAATAAAAATATATGTTACCAACTTACCACTTTTTATAAAATAATGGACTTGAGTTTTTTAGGGAATTATAATAAAAACATGTGTCCCCACTTAACTCATCTAATTAAATAATTTATATTTTTAATATTTAAATAATTTGTATTATTTGAGATAATTTTTGATTTTTTAGAGTTTGGAGACCTAATTTGTCAATAAAATATATGTTACCACTTTTTAAAAAATAGTGGAATTGAGTTTGTTAAGGAATTATAATAGAAACATGTGTCCCCACTTAACTCATGTAGTTAAATAATTTATATTTTTTATATTTAAATAATTTGTATTATTTGAGATAATTTTTTGTTTTTTAGAGTTCCTTAGGAGGCCCATTTTTAATGTAAATTTCCCCTAATAACTATGGTGAATGTCATTCGAAGAATGGATGAGATGTTAGAGATGATGTGAGTAATGCCAATTTCAATAGATGCTATAGAAGAAGATAGAAGGTGAGATTTAAACCCTAGACATGAGGACGAAGGCAGTGATGAGTTAGATCATGCTACAAATTAAAATGAAGAAGCCCTAAACAAAGAATAAGAAGAAGAAGAAGAATCATATCAAGTGAAGATGTTGAAAGATATTTCCAAGATTGGTAAGTGACCTAGAATTGAAATTCAAAATTATGCGAGAAATTTAAACCTTAAGGAATTGATTGATTGGATCAAGATATGAAAGAATACTTTGAATGTGAAGAAATTGAAGATCCAAAAAGAGTGAGATTTGTAAAAAAATAGTTGAAATGTCATGCTACTATATGGTGGAAAGAAGTTTGATTGGATAGAAATAGAAGAGGAAAGGAGAAAATCACAAAATAGGATAGGATGGTGAAAAAGTTGAAGAATCAATTTATACCTGTTGATTATGATCTTAAATTGTTGACGAGATTGTATAGAACTTAAGGCAAAAAGAGAAATTTGTGAAAGAGTATACTAAAGAATTCTACAAGATGACCATTAGGGGTTGTATAGTAAAGCAATCAAAGAGAAATTTGCGAGATACATCAATGGACTGAGAACAAACATCCAAGAAGAATTGAGCCTTGTTAAAATGACATTAGTTGAGGAAGCATACTAGTTTCTACTAAAAGTGGAAGAGAAGTTGAACAAGAAGTTTGAACAATCAAAAATAATTGCAAGAGGAAGATTCCCAAAGAGCGTATCACAATCCAGAGAGAGAAGATCATATGTAGAGAAAAGCAAGGATGGGAAACCCTACTGCAGTGAAGAAAAGTACTGTAATTCATACTGTAGAGGGAGAGAAGATATAATTTTCTACTATAGTAATAGAGGAGGTCATAATTCATACCACAATGATGGATATAGGAGAGATGAAGGAAGATCTGAGAAGAGTCCATTCAAATGAACCTATTTCAATTGTGGAGGTGAAGCACACATAACATTTCAATGTCATCAAGAAAGTACCAATAAGGAAACTGAGCATACTGGAAGAGAAAATTATATAGATGAAAAACCTGTTGGATCCCCTAATTTAGTTGGGAAACCTAAGAAGGCCAAACCATTGGTAATGGGGAGAGATTTGATGCATGAAGAAGTGATTGGTGAACCATCACAAAGGAATAGTTTGTTCAAGGAAAGATGTATGTCCGGCGGTGAAGCTACAATAGTGGTTTACAATTGAAGTGAGGAAGGAAAACTCATAGAAAACGAATGCATGGAAAAAAAATTGATTTTAGGGGTTCATACGAACATGCTGGTTCGATCGAGCACATTAGGGGTTCACTAGAACTTGGGTTCAGGTGAACGCTTTAATTCTTTCCCGCCAAAAATGCCAACAAAAACCCCTATAAAAGGGGGGTTTGAATGAACCAGGGTTTGAATGAACCCCTGGGGGTTCATTCCAACCCCATTTATTCCTCATCCCTCCTCCGAGACACAAAAAAACCCTAAATTTTGGCACTTCGAAGCTCGGATTGATGATGAAAATGGAGGAATCTTCACAAACCCAACTGGAATCAGGTAGTCCTCGGAACAAGCTATCCAACGAATATAATCTTAATATGTTTTAGTTTTATTATGTATTTTTTTTTATAGTTTTATTAAACATAGGTTTTTCATCAAAAATGAAGGTCTATGTTTTGCACATATGGAAAAATAGCAGATTATCAATTTTTCTTTTTGAAAAATATGAGTACACCAAATATTGAAGTCCTTGATTCAACGAAAAAAAAAAATTGAATTTCGACATACACAAAAAAAGTTATGCATTATACTGTCACGCTATGTTTGAATTGTAATTGGTTTGACTTCAAAACTTGATTAAAGAAAAATATTCAATAAAAAACTGTCTAACCAAGTGGAAGCACCAGATATCCGAGTTATGAATCTAAATTCGAAATAATTATAATTTTATCCTTCATGGAAAAAAAGTTATGCGTTATACGGTCTACGTCACTTTTTAAAAATGCAGTTTTTTGAAAAAAATAGTTTTCATGGGAGATGGAAAAAGAAGTGTAAAATGATTCAAAAAATTTTGAAAAAAATATTTTTAGAATCTACAGAAAAAATGTGACGAGACTCTATTTTTCATTATCTTCAAATTATTCACGGTTTAGCCACTATAGCTTCCCGAATGTGAAGATTTAGTTAAAAATAATAATTTAAGTGTCTAGTTTGGCCAAAAATTGTAAACCACTATTGTGGGATCACCCCTGGAGGAAAGGTATGTAAAGTTATGATAATTGATAGTGGTAGTACTGATAATCAAGTTTCAAAATAAATGGTAAGCAAGTTTTATTTGAAGATATTGGAACATCAAAACCCTTATAGGATAGCATAGATCAAGATAAGCATAAGATATTGGTGAATGAGCAATTTTTGCTAAAATTTTATATAGGGTCATATAAGGATGAAGTATTGTGTGATATTATGCCTATGGATGCATGTCATTTGTTGTTAGGAATACCATGGTAATATGATAACAAAGAAATTCATGATGGAAGAAAGAATACCTATAGTATGAATTCAAATGGTAAGATAATTAAATTGAGATCTTTGGAGGAAGAAGACAAAAAGGAAGTATGTGGCACTACCAGACTATGTTTGGTAGATGGAAGGAAATTTATGGAAGGATTGAGGCATGAGAGCCTATGTTTTGCATTGATTCCAATGAAGGATGGTAGACAAGAGATAGAGAAGGATGTTGATCCATTGTAGATAGAAGTAGCAGAACTATTGATAGAGTATGAAGACATCATATCAGAGAATGTATTGGATGGATTCCCACCAGTCTAGAGTATCAGTCATCATATAGATCTAATACCTGAAGCAATTTTTCCAAACAAGGAAACACATAGGATGAAACTTGAAGAGAATGTAGAATTGAACCAACCGATACAAGAGTTGTTGAAAAAGGGATTACACATTGTTTGAGTGGAGAAAATTATTTCACCAAGATTGATCTCAAGAATTGGATATCATCAAATCAAGATCAGAGAAGGCGATGAATGGAATATTGCATTTAAGACTAATGAAGGATTGTATGAATGGTTGGTGATGGATTAACCAATGCACCTAACACTTTCATGATATTGATGAATTAGGTATTAAATAAATTCTTGGGTAAGTTTGTCATTGTTTAATTGGATGATATTCCAATTTTCAGTAAGATTAGAGAAGAAAATTTGTGGCACATCAGACAAGTATTGCAAAGATCGAGAGAGGAATTTAAGTTGTTGATCTTAATGTCAAGAAGTGAAGATTTATGAAGACATAGTTGGTGTATTTGGGTTTTGTCATTTCTTCTGAAGGATTGAAGATGAACCTTGAGAAGGTTAGAGAAACTATTGAGTGGCCTACACCACAACACGTGCATGAAGATGGGTAGCAATTTTGTGGCCACTTTTTTTTAAAAAAAATGAAAACTCATAATGCAAGCACATTATAATGCGCTCACGTTATGGCTTGGTGTGCTGAACCTGAGGCTCAACCACCACAAGCCCATAATGTGAGCATGTTATAATGTGCTCGTGTTATGACATGTTAAAAGAAAAAAAAAGAGTTCAAATTCATTTTTCATTTTTGACCATGTTTTTCTTGTTGCTTGCAGCAAAACAAACTAAAATTCTATGCTTGCGTTCTAGGAGGAGCTTTTTTGCAAAAATATTCATCAACAATTGCTAATTCATCACCAAGAAAATGTGTAAAAACTTCACATACCTAAAAAACCAGAGTTTCAAATGGAGGAGTTCTACACAATTATGTAGCATTTTCTTCTTCTTTCTTCAAACTCCTCAACAATTTGAATTTTTCAAAAGCTTGTTCCCCTCCAAACTTCAATTGTATATCAATTTTCACTAGAATTCAAACTTGAATTGATATTATATGCATTTCAATGTTAAAAGTCTGCTATTCATGCAAAGGTGGTGGAAAGATCATCAAAAATGTGGTGGAATGTGAAACACATGCATGCACACTTCACAACATCATCAAAAAGCTACTTTTTGTCAGAGCATGTACAAAACCAAGAGAAGATGCAGAATGTGGGTTGAGATCACGCAGGTAAATTGATTTTTTTTTACCATTTTTAGAGCAAGCCAAAACACGCTTGTGTTATAATGCGAGTGTTATTTCTTGCTAAAAATAGCCATATCTCTACTTCTTCAAAACACGCTCGCATTATGAGAAAGTTGGTTTTTTATAGATTTATTTTCTCTCTCTTTGTCTAGATACCCTCTATCCTAATTCTATCTCTCTCCCCTCTACCCTTCTATCCTAATTCTATCTCTCCACCCTTAACCCTTATACCCTCAACCCTAAACCCTAATTCTATCTCTCTCCCCTCTACCATTTACCCATAACACTTATACCCTCTGGGTGATCCCACAATAGCGGTTTACAAGTTTTGGAAAAACTAGACATTGAAATAATTTTTTAAAGTAAATCTTCACTTTCGGGCACCTATGCTGGCTAAACCGTGAGGAATTTGAAGATGATGCAAACTAGAGTTTTGTGACATTTTGTCTATAGATTCTAACTATATATTTTTTAAAAATTTTGGAATCGTATTGCACTCCTTTTTCCATCTCCCTCAAAAACTAGTTTTTCCAGAAAAGAGTATTTTTAAAAAGTGTCACTCACCGTGTAATGAATAATTTTTTTTCCATGAAGGATACATTCTAATTATTTTGAATTTAGATTTGTAACTTTGGTATCTAGTGCTTCCACTTAGTTAGATAATTTTTTATTGAATTTTTTTTCTTTAATCAAGTTTCAAAGTCAAACCAATTACAATTCATACATAGCGTGACCATATAATGCGTAACTTTTATTGTTTGTATCAATTTTTTTTTTTTGTTGGATTAAAGAATCCAATATCTGGTGCACTCATATGTTTTAATTTTTTTTTGATAATCTTCTATTTTTCCACATGTGTAGAACAAAGAGCTTCATTTTAGGTGAAAAACCTATATTTAATAAAACTTAAAAAACAATTAGATAATAAAACCAAAACATATTAAAATTATATTCGTTGGATGGCTCATTTTGAGGGATACTTGACACCAATTGGGCTTGTGAAGTCTCCTCCATTTTCATTCTCAAATTGAGCTTCAAAGTGCAAAATTCTGGACATTTCTCATGCTTGGGGGAAAAGGGGAAAAAAGGGTGGTTTGGTTGAACCTAGGTTCGATCGAACCTAAAAAACTTGTTTGCTCTAACCCCCTGCCATGAATCAATATTTTTTTTGTCATTTTTGTAATAGTTTTATTGTATAATATATAATATTAATTATATATAATTATATAGTTGTATTTTTTTTTTCCATTTTTATAATCTAGTTTACTTCCTTACTTCCCCTATGACTCCTTATTTATGATGTTACCTCTCTCATGTTTATACGAATTGGTTATAAATATTAGAAATGAATGTAATTATGAAAAAGAGAGGCAAATGAGAACAATACGTTTTCTTAGGCTCCCTTCGAAATTAAATCATAAAATCATGTTTTTCCTATAAATATATACTTATAATATTAATTATATAATATATAATAATTATATACTTTTTAATCTCTATAATATAAATTATATATCTATATAAGAGTTATTATTTAATATATAAATAATATATATTATTAATAATTATAAATAATATACTATATACTTATATATTCTTAATGATTATAAATAATATATTATATACTTATATATTATAAATAAGCACAAAAATGTAAGAATACAAACAAGGCACAACGATACAAAAAATTGAAATGTACAACAGATCAAACTTGAAACAAAGGGGTCAATCTACATACCTGGGGACTTTTGATTCAATCTTCACACCTCTAATCACTTCCAAACAAATTCTCTACTAATAATCTCATTCTTGGTGTTTCAAAATTTCTCACTCTCTCCTTATTTAACATGGAGGAGGTGTGAATGAATGCAATTATGAAAAAGAGAAGAAAATGAGAACAATACATTTTCTTAATCCTTTGTGATTGTAAGATAATGAATCCTACATGTATAAAATTAAATCATGAAAAGGAAATGGCTTTTAACTCTCATAAAATCATGTTTTTCCTCTAATAAAAAGAAAACAATTAGAGGTTGCTCACTCATTTTAGCCCAACGACTTTCAATCCTTGAACCCCATTTAGTCACCTCTAGTCTGAGCTACAATCTTGAGTTAAATTTTAGGAGGGGTAGCCTCAAATATTTCCTACTAGGATTTGTGATAGATTTTTGGACCTAATGGACTCTCTAACTCTTATATGGTTTTTCACCTAAAAGGAGAGAGATTAGATCCAAAAATGCTTATGTAACACTCAAATTAGGATGTATGCAATGTGATATGATGTAAATAAACTTAACTAAATGCAATTGAATGATTAAGATGATCTAAAATGGATGTGAAAGTGCAATTTACACTATGTTTGAGAACACATTGTGATATGCAAACAACTATGAAAATGAAGAAATTGTGTAGAACAAAAGATACAGGGGTAAATCTAAGTGCACCTAGATGAAATATGAGTTGTCTAGAGTATCTGGAATGTTGATGAATTTTAATGATTTTTCATAGTAGGACTCATTTTCCAAGGGTGGCAAATCAGTCCTCCAACTGGTGAAAAAGTGTCGGGAACTGATTTCTAACAGTCGGGATATGGAATCTAACAAAATATAATTTTTTAGATTTCAAGTGGGACTTATTTTCCAAGGGTGGCAAATCAGTCCTCCCCAAGATTTCTAGAAAATCAGGAGGCAACTCTGCTACACCAAATTTGGAGATGTCTGAATGTCAGGTTGCCAGGGTCAGTTCTACAATAATGGATAAAAAACACCCAAAATGATTGAAAGGATGATAAGTTGACTTGAAGAGCCTAGTATACTTAATTTCCACTTTTTCAATACCTTTAAACTTGTTAAATCTACAAAACAAGGCTGAAAATACACATGCAAAAAGGGGGAAAATGTTGAGGGGTTAATGGATAGGGGTTTGCCTTGGTCAAACCCCACTTTGGTAATCAAGACCAATAGAAATGAATGAAATGTAAAGGAAATGATAAATGAACAACATGAAAGTGTTACTAACTTACCCAGATCCTTGTATATGCAAATTTGAAATGATGTCAATGATTGTTCCAAAGTGCTTGAAAGTGCTTGAGTTGATGATGTAGAATGCTTGAATGCTTGAGATTGCTTGAATATGATATGTGAATGTTGGAGGATTGCTTGAATGTGTTAGGATATGTAAAATGAGGTGAAAAACACATATTTATATATTTTTTGTGCCTTACTATCCGTTCATACCTCATCACAGGTCGACATGAAGTGAATTTGAATAAAATCCTGAAAGGAAATTTGAAATATTTTGAATTTGGGGCCAAGGGGGACTCATTCGCCACCCATGGTGAATGGGTCCCACCTAGGACTTAGAGTTGTGTGTCTAGAAAAATGTTATGTTTAATGTTGTTTGTTGGGATAAGATCCAAAAATACACTTAATATAAGCATATGAGAGAATAAAGGGATAAAATAAATCATGAGAAAGGTGTAAGTAGTGAAAATGTGCCTAGAAAAGTGTGAAATCTTGTTACAAGACTTTAAAACACTTCAATATAGGACTTTTTTTTATGAGTATAAGGGTTATTTTTAGGTGAAATACATTAAATAGAGTCTAGAAGAATGTATAAATGTCTTACAACACTTCACAACACCTTCACAAGACGTCGTTCTTTAAATTTTAGTACCTACATAAGCATGTTCAAGCCATGCTACATCATAAAATAAAAGAAACATAGTTCCAACACCATGAAACAAGACCTAAAAGACCATGAAAATGACAATGGGCCATTTTTCTACGACACAGGATTCTTCATCTTGATTGTTGAATTTATGCTCAACCTTAGCTTTTGATTGTGAGAACCATGAGAATGTGGCAGATATTATAAATGGTTTTGATGTATCTTTTGAAAAAATGCTAGAATACAATAGAGTTTGTTAGATACCCAAATTAACATGAGTTTCTAGAGAGAAATGATGAGGTAGTAATGTCAAGAGTTTGTTAGGTGCCCAAATGGACATGAGTTTCTAGGAACTATTTTGGCTCTCTAGAACTAGACAACTCCTAATAAAACTTATTAGGAATCTTCAACCAATTAACTTTAGCTTTTATATAAGCTCTTTAATGAGTATAGGAACTAGTTGTATGCTTCTAGTAGGGCATCTTAACAACTTATCACAAGTAGAGAGGTGGAAAGAAGGGTTAAGTCTCCAAATCTATGGCAACATGAATGATTTTGAAGTTCATCATAGCATATGTGTTATGATGATTATAGATGCATATAAATTATTTCATGCATTTTGTGGATATAGTCCACCATAAAATACAACCATTTTGAGAAGTTGGTGGAGGTTTCACATGGATGTTTTGGTATGATATTAAATATTAAAGTGGAGAAGAAAGAAAAAATTGTATTTTCTTCACCTCATTCTTCTTGAAATTTTAGAGTATCTGAAAAGCATAGTATTCTTTAAAGTCTCCATTGGAATAGAATAGAAACTCACAATAAAGATAAATATTAAGAACATTATAGCTCTATCAGTTATCTAAATTACATGTTGAAATGAATTATAGGGATATAGGGAGGGAGTGGGAGAGAGATAAAGGGTATAGGGTCAAGAGTAGAGGGTAGAGGGTTTAAGGGTTTAGGGTTTAAGGGTTAAGGGTTAAGGGTTAAGGGTAGAGGAGAGCTCGAGATAGAAGGAGTGAGAGAGAGAGAGAGGGTTTAAGGGTTTAAGGATTAAGGGTAGAGGGTAAAGGGGATCTAGAGATAGAAGGAGTGATTAAGAGGGAGAAAGACTTGAGAGACGAAGAGTGGTTCTAGGAGGGAGAGACTTGAGAGAGGGAGAGTGGGTAGGAAGGAGAGATTTGAGAGAGAGAGAGGGAGGGAGTGGGAGAGAGATAGAGGTTAAAGGGTACAAGGGTTTAGGGTTTAAGGGTTAATGGTAGAAGGGAGAGAGGGAGGGGTAGGAGAGGGAGAGACTTGAGAGAGAGTGGGGGGGAGTGGGAGAGAGATAAAGGGTAGGGGGTACAAGGGTTAAGGGTAGAGGGGAGAGAGGGAGAGGGTGTAGGAGGGAAAGACTTGAGAGAGAGGGGGGAGTAGGAGAGACATAAAGGGTGTGACATAGATTTTGGGACCCTAAATGCTTCTCTTACACTTCTAGGGTTTTCACCTAAAAGGAGAGAGATCTAGGTCCAAAATGCTCATGTAACACTCAAATTAGGATGTATTCAATGAGATATTATGTAAATGAACTTAAATAAATGCAATAAATTAATCTAAATGACTGAAAATGAATGCAAAATTAAGATTTATGCCTTGTTTGAAAACATAGTGTGATATGCAAAAAGATAGAAATAATGAACAAAAATGCAATATTTGACCAAACAGAGGGTTGTTTTTGAGAATGTGTGCACCTGGAAAGTTGTAGAGGGCTGAATAAAAAACTGAAACCTTGATGAAATATGGACTTTAGTTGATTGGGACTCATTCGCCAAGGGTGGGGAATCAATCCCAAATCAAGCCTTTTCTAAACAGAACTTGATTTTTGACTGTCGAGGACTTGAAACAACATTTAACTCAATTATGCATCTTAGGTGGGACTCATTTTCCAAGCATGGAAAATCAGTCCACGTTCAGATTCCTACAAATTCAAGATTTAGGTATGCACCTTGACACTTGTACAACAAATTCTGACGGAGTCCCAATTCCAGATCTTGGAAAATCATTGCAAAATAGCTTTAAAATGTTGGTCTAATGGGTGTTTTCCTTGGTAAAACCCTTAGATTGGTAATAAAACCTTGAATAGAGAAAAATATGCTAAAACCCCTAGCCTTAGATGTGTTAAAAGACTAGGAAAGGTTGAATCATGACAAAAACCCTATTTTATTGCTCTAGAATAAGTTATGCAAGAATGATTGAAAGGATGTAAGATCTTTACCCTAGAAATCTTACAACATGAAACATGGATAAGAAATGACATGTAAATGCTAAATAAACACAATGAAAACCTTGGTTTGAAGATAGAGAAATAATGGAAGATGGAATCAATAGGAAACCAAGTCCTTAGGCATGATTTGGTGGCTAGTTGCACCTCTTCACCCTAGATTTCTTCATGATTCACCATAGGAATCCATCATCAACCCTTTGCAATGTTGGATCTTGAAAATATAAGTGAGCTCCAAGACCTACAAAAACCTTAGTTTGTTGTCCTTGAACTTCAACTTTTTATGATGCAACTTATTTCAACATTGTATGTTTTTCACTCTTAGATAATGACAATGTGTAGATAAAAAGTGATCTCTAGTTGTGTAAAATGACTTAAAATGTGTATTTATAGGAAAAAAAACCTTATTTTCCCATTAATTAGACCTAAGAGACCGACATTCACTGGAAATAATAATTAAATTGATTAAATTCCCGCTTGATTTTGAATTTTCCCTTAAAGGGGACTCATTCGCCAAGGGTGGTGAATGGGTCCCACTACTATTGTTTGAAGGTTGGTTGTCGGGGTATGATGTCAGTAAGTGTTGTTTATCAGATGTTATGTGATTTCTCATGTGAAATGGGTGTCTAGATCAAAATTAATAGGTCTAAGGGGCCTATAAATATTGTTTTAAAGGGGAAATGGTATGAAGGTACTCAAAAGTGGGTCTAAGTATGCATGAAATTATCTCTTTTCTCAAGAGGTTCCAATTTTTAACGACACATTTAGGGCCCACTTTAGTGCCCATATGAATCTAGGTGCATATGTAAGCTAAAGGATCTAAACAATGAACTTTACTACATAAAAGGACACATATTCAGAAGATAGGAGAATGGAGGCCCCTAGTGTAGTTACCTACAAACCACAACATTAGGAACCCCATCTTGCAACACACATTCTTTAGTTTTCCAAAAATCCTTTTATCTAACTTCTTAGATATACCACTCAAGGGTAGATGTATGCCCCCTTGATTCTACTTGCTTTATAAAGGTGGAATCAAGGTAGAAATCTAGCCACATCAAAGAAGAAATACCATATCATAGGGAATTTCCAAGTACCATGCCACACAAAATAAGGTAAATGAGGATGTCGAGAACAGAATCACGATTCCAATGCATCAAATGGCATAAAAAATGGATTACCCTAGGTCCTGTTATGTGAATGTGAAGAATGACTATATTATAAATTAGGGAAAAAGAAAAGAGTGATAGGTTAAGATGTAAAAGTAAATAGAGATAAAAAGTAGTAAATGAAAGTAATTCGTCACTTACTATTCATTTCACCTTTTTTGTAGCTTGATAGTGATAAGTAGAAGGAGAAGATGTAGAATAGATAGGATTACACACCTTCATGGCTGGACGGTCTTTGTGAGAAGGTGGCACACGACGAGCAATATCATGAGGTAAGGAAATTTTGTAACTTTCTCCATGTGTTTTGATGATCTTATAATGATTATCAGTTATGGATAGGTTAATGTAGGGTTCTTAGAAAATGTTCACAAAGTATCCCCTTTATTTGTAGTGTCCCCTTTGTTCGCAAAGTGTCTCGTTTCTTCGTGAAGTGTCCCATTTCTTCGTGAAGTGTTCCTTTTTATTTGAAAAATGCTCAAAAAGGGTTCTAAAGTTTCTAGGGCCATGTAGAAAGCACACTAGATTGACTTTAGCACACTTGCATGATGAGAAATATGAAAATTGAAGATTTTAGATAAATTTTTAAAGTATTTTGTGATGATTGTGATAGGTTCCCTCCTGATTGTGGCAGTGGCTAGGAGGAAGACATATCATTTTTGAGAGATTTGTCACCAGTGCCATTATCGAGAGAGAAAAAGCACCTATAGTCAGTGGGTATCTATTGGGAATTCATGATGCCATCCATGAGATACCATGATGCCATGGTAATAGCTTTGTGTGAGTGTTGGGATGCAGATACTTGTACCTTTCATCTTCCCACTGAGGAAATGATGATCACACTCGAGGATGTACATCACATTCTTTGAGTGCCTATTCGAGGAGTGTGAGTGTGTTTCTAAGGGGATCGATCATTCCATGAAAAGAAGAGAGATATGCAATATTTCCCAGGAGGAATGATACATGATGAGAGGGTAAGAGCATGGATCAAGCTACCGATGTTGCTCTACTCATGAGTTCTTGTGGTGAAATGGATCATCATGCACAAAATGGAATTGGTACTCAATCCATATGCACAAGTGACACACTTGGATGGTGGACCAGTACACCTAGTACGAGGGTTGTATGATCAACAAATAGTCTATGCATGGGGTCGTTGTATTCTGGCACATTTGTATTATGATTTAGGGAGATTTGTATATTGAAAGATCAATAATATGGTCTATTGTATGCTTCTATAGGTGTGGTGCTTGGAGCATATCACATGTACTAGGCCTATCAGATATTTGTGTATGATAGCAATAGAGTATTGATGAGCATTCAACTATCCCTTGAGATGACTATGTTAGTATGGGGATTTAGAGTTTTGGAGAGTGAGATTTGATCAATTGGAGGACAAGATATTATGGAGACCATATCTACCGACACTTTAGTGACCATATCATAGAGGATAGTTGTGGAGGATGTAGATGGATAGATTTCTAGCAAGGAGTCATTAATACATTATACAACCATTATATTATGGATGAGTCATGCAACAGTTTGGATAGGTTCAAACACCACCAAGGGCATGCCCTTTCATTAGATGATTAGTGTAGAGTGCCCGAAGGCCAAGGGATACTATTCAAATGACTATAGATCATGTTCATGAGAGTGATTTTGATTATTCAAATCATGACCAAACACAAGTATCTGACACTGATGATGTCAGTAGCATAGATGAGTACGAAGAGTGGTGGTCATATGCATGGCCAACTCTTGTGTTCCCTATGGATTTCCCCATAGGTGATGCCGAGGTAGCAACAGATGATGAGCTAGAGCAGAGGGTAGAGGAGGTACAATATAGGCCAATAGATAGTTTTACAGATGTGATCGATGAGGAGTACCAATTCGATGTTGATCTTGACTATGACAACTAGGATGGAGGAGAGGATGATGAGGAGGAGGATTATGAGGAGGAGCCACCCCTTAGCGAGGGTGATGAGGTAGCCATTGAGGATCAGGGTGAGTATGGAGAATCTTCACATACTTACAAGACAAAATCATGAGCAATAACTACAAAAGACATCAACATGCAGAGTCAAAAGGAGGCTAGCTCATCCCACATACCCCTTAGAGATGAGGAGGATGACCTTCCTAATGCATTTGGTGACATAGCTGATAATATTTAATTTAATGCATGTCCTTTAGCATTTGTTGTTTTATTTATGTATGTATATATATATATATCATGATGATGTGTTACTGATTGTGTACATGATCTATCTTGCAGAAGTGATCATAAACTAGAGAGATTTCTATGGTTAGGAAGCCACAGAGATAGTGCCAACATCCCTCAAGGAGGAGGAGATATATCCTGACTACGTGCCCCCACTAATCATGGAGGAAGAGCTAGAGCCACTCAGACCATTTGCAGGTTGCAGGAAGTGTACGAGAGTGTGAGGAGGTGAATTCATTGGGCTGAGAGTGCACTATAGTCATTGTGGGCCTTAGCAGAGGTAGAGAGACTTTGTGTAAAGCTAGCTCAGACATAGGCAAAGAGAAATCAGATGGTAGAGGAGTGACTTGTAGTTGTTGGATGAGTACAGGATCTAGAGTATGCATTGAGACTTGGCAATTCACAATCACAATCACACACAACCATCTCACAATATTTGGGGACTGGATCATGAGTGCCAAATCCTAAGGGTCTAGCTCTCACAGACCATTATAATATGATTCAGAGATGTATATGAGACTTTTTGGTTTGAGATATATATATGAGGACATGCACCTTTATAATGATGCATATTTTTAATATGTTTGTTAAATGCTATGTGATTAATTAAAGAACTTATGATAAAAGTAGTCTAATTAATGTCGACATGATCTAGCATAATCTATGTGATGCAATTGAAAACATGTTCTAGTTTTAACATTGATATGGTATTGACGATGAGGAAAAGAATATGTTAAATTAAATACACTAATAAGGATCTAATTTAACATAAAAGAAATGTGAATAGTATGAAATCTAAAGCAATTATAAAAGGAATATAAATAACTACTTTAGTGTTCAATACAAATAGAAAGTAATTGCCAGGAACAAATCAATGTGAAAGCTATTTTTATCGAATAACTCTAAACAACACTACAATATGAAACATACTATTCAAAAGGGATTAGATATAATAATGACACAAATGCACTAAATTAATAGGTTCCCTAAGGGATGTTCCATCAAGCTGCTTTAAAAGATAAGCATGAGACCCATAAATAGTGTCAACTTAATAAGGTCCCAACCAATTAGGGTTAAACTTATCCTTTTCTTCGTTATATACACTAACATTTCGTTGATTTTCAATAAGAAAAAAATATCTCTTAGAAAATGATCGAGGGATGACATGAACATTGTGTTTTCATTGTAACTATTTGATGTGGACTTGGAGATGATCAAGAGCGTTAAGGCTCTGTTCATCGAGCATCTCAATTTGATGTAATTGTTGAGATTTATAAGTGTCATCATCAAACATATCCTAGAGAGCAACTCGCAAAATAGGAATTTCTAACTCCAAGGGCATATTTGCATCAATACCATAAACAAGATTATAAGGAGTAGTGTCGATGGATGAATAGACACTAGTTCGATAGGCCCAAAGCACATAAGGGAGTTGCATATGCCAGTCTTTATGATTGTTTCTAATAGTTTTTTTTAATGATTTTTTCAAGAATTTTATTAGTGTACTTAGCTTGTCCATTGGATTGTGGATAATAGGGTGTGGAAAAGTGATGAATATTGAAGGTTTGGAGAAATTGTTGAAATTCACTATTCTTAAAGGGTTTTTCATTATCTGAAACAATTATAGAAGGAAATTCAAAGGGAGCAATTATATGATATAGGATGAAACAACAAATTATTTTAGCAGTCGTTGAATGAAGAGGGATAGCTTTGACCCAATTTTTGAAATAATCAGTTGCGGTTATGATAAATGTATGTCCAATAGAAGAAGGTGAAGAAATTTTTCCAATAAGATCTAACCCTCATATTGAAAATGGCCAAATGGGAACATGGGCATGGAGCTTAGTAGCACGAGAGTGAATTAGATTGCTATGTTCTTGGCATTTGTGACATTGTTTAACATAGGTGTAACAATATTTCTCCATACGTTGCCAATAATAACCCATACAAAGAAGTCATTGCACTAGTGAATTTCCTCTGAAATGACCTCCACAAGCACTAACATGAGCCTGTTTGAGCACTAAAGGGATTTCAGAATTCATTAGACAACATAGTAAGAGACCATTGAAAGATTTGTGATACAATGCATTTGCATGAATCACATATTTAGTTGCAAGTTTTTGTAAGCGTTTTCAAGTATTGGTTGTGGTAGGTTAAGGAATGGTACCATCCTTTAAGTAATTGTATATCCTATCATACCATTCACATGAAGATGTTTGGGTTATGGCTAAGATTTATTCTAATGAAGTATCGATCGAAGGTTTCATGATGGTATGAATAATGAATGTGTAATCAATAGAATGATCAAGTGAGGATATGAGAGAGGTTGCGTTAGCCATTGCATCCACATGCCGATTATCTTTTCATGGGATGTTATCAATGGTAAATGAGTCAAACTTGTCTAATAGTTTCATGATAAGGTCCTTGTACTTTAATAATTTTTCATGTTTAGTTTGATATGTGCCATTTATTTTTTTGATAACTAATTGTGAATCACCAAAGATCTAAACATGTCTAGCGTGAAGGGAGAAAGCAAATTGCAATCCTACAATCAATGCTTCATACTCAATTGTATTATTTGTACATAGGAAGTTCAAATGATAGGATAAGGGAATAGGGTTACCATCAAGTGGAATTAGGATCACGCCTGGACCGAAACCTGTTCAACACTTAGAGCCACCAAAGAATAAATTCCATGATTTAATATCAGTGGGTAAAACATGATCATCAGGAAAGGAATGAATGGTTGGGAAAATTGATGGAGAAGGAGCATCAGCTAAGTGATTGGTTAAAACTTGACCTTTGATTGCTTTTTGTGAAACAAATTTAGATCAAACTTGGTTAAGAACATTGCTCACTTAGATAAGCGGCGAAAGATGTTAGTTTTACTGAAAAGGTATTTAAGGATCAAATTTTGTGACAACTTGACTTCAACATTTAGTAAATAGTGTCACAACTTACTAGTAGTGAATAAAAGGGCCAAACACTGTTTCTCAATTGGTGAATAGCATGTTTCATAATCGATTAAAGTGCAACTGATGTAATAAACAGGTTTCTCTTTACCATTGTCATCGTGTTGAGCCAACAATGCTTTGAGAGCATGGGAAGATGCCATGATGTACAAAATAAATGGTCTATGAGGTACAATAGGTTGTAAAATAGGTGGAGTAGCTAAATATTCCTTTAGACTCTCAAAATATTTTTTACAATCATCATCCCAATCAAAAGGAACACCCTTTTTAAGAAGAGATGTGAAGGGTAATGTGTGATCAACTGAAGAGGTGACAAAACATCAAATAGCTTGAATTTATCCATCTAAGGTGCGTAATTGATAAATATTCTTTGGAGGTGGCATGTTAGCAATTGCATCAATTTGCTTTGTGTCCACCTCAATTCCTCTATGAGATATGATAAATCCTAAGAGTTTACCACTTTCTATGCCAAAAAAACACTTTTTTGGATTCAATTGCATGTTATATTGCTTGATTCATTCAAAGAATTTACGAAGGATAGTTATGTTGTCTTGTTGAGTTAAAGATTTAGCCAAAATATTGTCAACATAATCTTCCAAATTTTTGTGAATGTAGTCATGGAATATTAATGTCATTTCACGTTGATAAGTTGCACCCACATTCTTTAAACTGAAAGGCATGACAACCCAAAAAAATGTCCCCCAAATAGTGGTGAAGGCAGTTTTGTATTGATCATAATGATTAATAAGGATTTGATTATAACCAGAGAATTCATCCATGAATGAAAAAAAAGCATGTCCAATAGTTGAATCTATGATCATATCAATATTAGGAAGTGTAAAATCATCCTTCAAAGAGGCTTTATTCAAGTCTCGAAAATCAGTACACATTCTAATTTTATCATCAAGTTTTGCAAATGCAACAATGTTTGAGATCCAAGTAGAATAATCAATAGGTTGTGTAAAGAGAGCATCAAGAAGTTTCTCAAGTTCTTCTTTAACTAGTAGTGCCACTTTAGGGTGCATTTTATGAATCTTTTGACGGACAGGTTTAACATTGTTATCAAGGACAATATTATGCATCACAATTTTCAGGTCTATTCTTGGCATATTAGAATATTTCCATGCAAATATTTCAGGATAATCATGAAGTAAAGTAGTTGTATCTTCTTTTTCTTCATCATCAAGATACTTCCCAATTTTAATGACTTTATCATTGTCATTTATATCCATAAGCACGCCAATTTTTTCTCCTAAGGATCGAGTGCATTGGTTTTAATATTTTCAGATTCCAATAGTTCTCCATTGACACCATCTGTTTCTTGCTAGGAAATATTTAGGACATGAGAAATATGTTTAAGGGAAGTCAATGAAGATTGGGCATCATAGACACCAATTTTTTTTTTTAGAGTTTCATCAGTATCAACATACAACAATGACAGTGGACGGGTAGAGTCAAGCAAGTCAGGATGAATGATGATGATTTTATGTTGTGGTTGACATGTAATCATATTGATATTTAAGGATGGTAGTTGAGTAGCTTTAGTCATTTTAGAAAAAGAGTATCCCAATCCTGTTTTCATTTCTTGCATATTAGGTTCAATAGGAACACAGATACCTTGTTCATGTTTTCCACACCCTTTGCCAATATATCCCAATTGTTTGAAAAATGTATAACCTTTCCCATAAAGTCTTTCTATTTCATGTGGGGTAGGTGGGTATTGGTAATCTATCTCATGAAAATTTGTTGTGTATGTTGCATTTTCATCCATATTATAAGAGATAGATGTATGAGAAAATTGTTCATAATTTTGAGTGGACATATTATTGGTTGATTTTGTTTTTCATCATGTATTTTTGTAAGTTTGTATTCACTCATAAATGAAGGTGTGAAATCTAAGGATCCCTAATCATCACCAAGTAATTTAGATGGTAAATCTATGCTATTTTGTTTAGTTTCAAGAGGATCAATGTGTGAGGCTGGAATTAATGTTTTCAAAGGACTTGTGATTCCCATTTCAAGGTGTAAATAATTTTTAGGTTCAAGGTCAATTTCAATTTGATATATAGAATTTTTATAAACATACTTCATGATACAGAGAAGAATTGAAGGGATTGCATTCATCTCATGAATCCAAGGTCTTCCTAGAAGAAGATTATATGAAAGTTCATAAGGCATGACATGGATAGGAGTCTACAAAGTAACCACTCCAACCGTAATAGGTAAAGTGATGACCCCTAGTGGTTGCTTTGTTATATTATCAAACCCTCAAATAGAAATGGAATTAGGTTTTATTTGTGATCTATCTACTTCCAATCAATCAAGAAGGCTCACACTACACACATTAAGGGTAAAACCATTATCTATAAGAGTAAGCTTGATACTTGTCTATGAAATTGAGAAATGATCATAAAGGAATATTTTTATTTTCATAACTCCAAAGGAGGAAGATCATGCTGATGAAAAGTAATGTCATGACTATGCTTTTGAACAAGAGTGGTCACATCACTCGGAGTAGTTCCAGGAGGGACTATTATTTGTTCAAAGCGGTTTGAAGGATGGTGTTATAACTTGGTGAAGTTTGAAGTAATTCCCAAAGATAAATTTTGGTAGGAGTATTCTTTAATTGCTCAAGAAGATCATACTCCTTTGTATGTGGGTGATAACAAGGAGCACTAGGTGGCTTAGGTAAGGTTAATGATGGTGGAATTATTTAGGGTGGTTATGGTTTATTTCGTGTGTTATATGTATGAGCAATAATATCATTATTGGATTTCCACAATACATTAGAGAGATGAAGGGGATGCGAGGGTGGGTAAAGGGTAAGTTTAGGTTTGTTGTAAGGATGGAGCGGATATGAAGGGGGATAAAGGATAAGTTTTGGTTGAACTACATGAATTTCCTTAACATGAGGAATTCCATTATAAACCATAGTGAATGAATTAAATGGGATAAAGTCTTGAAGAGACATCTATCAAAGGAAAGTCATTTTTTCCAAAAGGTTGTAAGGGTGAACTATCGTGTATCATAAGGGGTTTACCACAAACCTTAGCGGATGGCTTATGTGAGATGAAGTCTTCAAGGGATTCATCTAAAAAAGAAAAGTCATCATGATCAAAGGGTTTGAGGGAAGGTGTTCCAATAAGAGTTGGAGATATCTCATTACAATCGTTAGAGGATGAAGTGAGTGAGAGGAAGCCCTTGAGGGTTTCATCTAACTTGTCAATGCCATCTCTACTAAGTGGCTTGGATGAGATGTTAGTATGAATTTGAATCATATGTTTAAGGGAATGATTTGAGGTATTGTTTGATTGGTTTTGGAGATTTACTATAGTTTCTTCAATGTAAGCTAATCTAAAAGGACTATGAAAGGTAATTGAAAATAGAACTTGTAAAATTTTAAGACTATCCATAAATTCCATGAAGAGAAATGAAATCTATGCGAAGAAAATAGAGAAAACTATAAACTAAAATAGAAAGGTACTGACAGAAAATAGAAAGCTACAATGTAATGAATGAAAGTTTGGAAATTCTGATAAAAAAGTGTAAAGGGACTGATTTTCCCTAGGTGGCGAATGAGTCCCAAGAGATGACTATTTTAAAGTTTTTTTATTTTTTTGTGTTTTTTTCTATAAAATCTGAACTTTGTACACTGTAACTTCAAAATGCAAATATAGAGATGAAAAGAAATGCCCTAATTTAAGATAAAGAATTCTTTTACTAAGGAAATGTTTTAAAGAAATCTAAACAGTGCAAGAGAATACAATGATGAAGACCTAAAATGCAATTAGAAATGTAAATCAAAATGATATTATGCTCAAATGTTAGGTTCACCAAAATGTGACATAGATTTTGGGACCCTAAATACTTCTCTTACACTTTTAGGGTTTTCACCTAAAAGGAGAGAGATATAAGTCCAAAATGCTTATGCAACACTCAAATTAGGATGTATGCAATGAGATATAATGTAAATGAACTTAACTAGATGCAATAGATTAATCTAAATGATTGAAAACGAATGCAAAACTAAGAATTATGCCTTGTTTAAAAATAGTGTGATATGCAAAAAGATAGAAATAATGAACAAAAATGCAGTGTTTGACTAAACAAAGGGAGCTTGTTAATGAGAATGTGTGCACCTAGAAAGTTGTAGAGGGATGAATAAAAAAATGAAAACCTGATGAAATTTGAAATTTAGTTGACTAGGACTCATTCGCCAAGGGTGGCGATTCAGTCCTGAATCAGGGATTTTCTGAAGATAACTTGATTTCTGACTGTCGGGGACCTGAAACAACATTTAACTCAATTCTACATCTTAGGTGGGACTCATTCGCAAAGCATGGAAAATTAGTCCACCTTCAGATTCCTACAAATTCAAGATTCAGATCTACACCTTGACACTTGTACAATGAATTCTGACTGAGTCTTGATTCTAGATCTTGGAAAATCCCTACAAAATAGCTTTAAAATGTTGGTGTAATGGGGGGTTTTCCTTGGTCAAAACCCTAGATTGGTAATCAAACCTTGAATAGAGAAAAATATGCTAAAAACCCTAGCCTTAGATGTGTTAAATACTAGGAAAGGTTGAATTATGACAAAAACCCTATTCTATTGCTCTAGAATAATTTATGTAAGAATGATTGAAATGATGCAATATCTCTACCATAGAAAAGTTACAACAGATGAAACATGGATAAGAAATGACATGTAAATGTTAAATAAACACAATGAAAACCTTGGTTTGAAGATAAAGCAATAATGGAAGATTGAATAAATAGGAAACCAAGTCCTTAGGCATGACTTGGTGGCTAGTTGCACTTCTTCACCCTAGATTTCTTCATGATTCACCATAGGCATCCATCATAAACCATTTTCAATGTTCAATATTGACAATATAAGTGAGCTCCAAGACCTACAAAGACCCTTGTTTGCTATCCTAAAACTTCAACTTTTTATGATGCAACTTGTTGTTGTATGCTTTTCACTCTTAGATGATGACAATGTGTCGATAAAAAGTGATCTCTAGTTGTGTAAAATTACTTAAAATGTGTACTTATAGGGAAAAAAACATTATTTTCCTATTAATTAGACCTAAGAGGCTGACATTCACTAGAAATAAGAATTAAATTGATCAAATTCCTACTTGATTTTGAAATTTCCCTCAAAGGGTGCTCATTCACCAAGGGTGGAGAATGGGTCCCACTACTACTATTTAAAGGTGGGTTGTTGGGGTATGATTTCATTAAGTGTTGTTTATTAGTTTTATGTTACTTTTCATGTGAAATGGGTGTCTAGATCAAAATTAATAGGTCTAAGGGGCCTATAAATGTTGTTTTGAAGGGGAAATAATATGAAGGGACTCTAAAGTGGGTCTAAGTATTCATGAAATTATCTCTTTTCTCAAGACGGTATATTTTTTTGTGACACAAAGGGTAGAGTGTACAATGGTTTATGGTTTAAGGGTTAAGGGTAGAGGGGCGAGAGGGAGAGGGGTTAGTAGGGAGAGACTTGAGAGAGAGAGAGGGAGGGAGTGGGAGCGAGATAGAGGATAGCGGGTTTAAGACCCATTTAGAGTTTAAGGGTTAAGGTTAGAGGGTAGAGGGGAGCTTGAGATAGAAGGAACTTGTGAGAGAGAGAGAGACCTGAGAGAGGGAGAGGGTAGGAGGGAGAGACTTGAGAGAGAGAGAGAGAGAGGGAGGGAGTGGGAGAGAGATATAGGGTACACAGGTTTAAGGGTGGAGGGTTTAAGGGTAGAGAGGAGAGAGATAGAGGGAGTGAGTGAGAGAGAGGGAGCTTGGGGGTAGGAGGGAGAGACTTGAGAGAGAGATAGGGAGGGAGTGGGAGAGAGATAGATGGTATAGGGTTAAGAGTAGAGGGTTTAAGGGGGGGCAGAGGGGAGCTTGAGATAGGAGTGAATGAGTGAGAGAGAGGGTTTAAGGGTTTAAGGCTAGAGGGGACCTTGAGATAGAAGGAGTGAGTGAGTGAGAGAGAGGGTTTAAGGGTTTAACCTACTTAAGGGTAAAGGATAGAGGGGATCTAGAGATATAAGGAGTGTGAGAGAGAGAGAGAGGGTTTAGGGGTGTAAGGCTTAAGGGTAGAGGGTAAAGGGGATCTAGAGATGGAAGGAGTGAGTGAGTGAGAGAGAGAGGGTTTAAGGGTTTAAGGATTAAGGGTATAGGGTAGACGGTGAACGGTAGAAGGGGGAGAGATAGAAGGAGTGAGTTCTCAAGAGAGAGAGAGAGTGAGAGAGAGAGACTTGATAGAGGGAGAGGGGGTAGGAGGGAGAGACTTGAGAGAGAGAGAGAGGGTAGAGATAACAAGGGTTTAGGGTTTAAGGGTCAAGGGTAGAGGGGAGAGAGGGAGACATATAGAAGTCATTTAAATATTTATTTGGCAATTGGATGGGAACATTCTATTTCCATTTGTGGTATTTTTTTTGAATTAAGTTGATGGAAAATTTATTTTTTTATTTGCATTGATTTATGTTTTAAATATCTGTGGAAAAATTTAATAATTAGATTATACTTAATTTTAAAATGCATAATTTCCCATGGAATAATTCGATGGAACAAATATAAGTTGTATATAATTGTATATAAGATTCTTGAACTTAAGAATTCCATGAAATGAATATAAGTTACATATATAATTGTAATTTAGGAAAAATGATTTTAAAAAGATTCACTAGGTTTCAAATAAGTATTGAAAGAATATATATGGGTTTGCATGCAAGCAAAAAAAGTTAGAGATGATGCTATAAGTGTAACTTTGAACTTTCAAATGAAATCAAAGATTCTTGAACTTAAGAATTGCATGTAACAAATATGTACACATAATTGGAATTTACACAAAATGATTTACAACTATTTACAAGCTACTATAAGTTGTCACTTGAACATGTATAGGGTTACAAGTGAACTTGAAAATCATGGATACAATCTAAGTCAAACATTCCAGTTCAACCCGCTCTTCAATAACATGTAATTTTTTTTTATGATCATCACTATCTAAACTCCCTTTTTTTTGGCCATGTGCATGTGGAATTGCATGAAGATGTAGGGTGATAGAAATTATTAAGTGACTATATCGATATACCTTGGTATAAGGTTGATAGTCAACAAAATGAATCCCATGTTGAAAAAATTTGACTTGTTTTAGATATATGCCTTGCACTACAATAGAACCTCATGGTAAATATTAACCTAAGGTAAGACATATGAAGGTGTACAACATTTTCATGCTCAAGGTTTGTACAATATATATTTAATGTTTATAATGTAAAGTGCACATGTGAACATAATGTATATATAATTTTAAATTCAAACTCACTTGTGGGAAATAACATTCCATCACTTGTTTCAGGTTGTGTTAGCTTATTCCTCTCTTTTGTGTAGCGAAATAAATAATAGCTAACACCTTCTATGTTTCTAGACTCTGCTATGATTGCAAAAACATCTCTTGTACACCAAATTTACACCAAAAAAATCTTAAAAAATTAGAAATGTCTCTAGACTTTAAAGATCATTAACTATCTATATATATAATATTTAAATTATTTAAAACTTACACATGTACCTTTTCTAACCAATCCTAAAATATGGTCATAATCATTTGAAATCAAAGGAATGCATCTTCAAATATTTATTCCTCATTTTCATCATATGTTTCTAAAACAACTAGTGGCATTGTATCCCATTTACCAACATATCCAAGTTCTTGGTTGTTGCATGCATGATCAGAGTTTCTTGCAATGCACTTAGTTCAAAAACAAGAGTAATCACTTGTGTGTAATGTCCATCCATGATGACTATCTGAACTACTAACAAAATGCAAAGATCTTGTTTTCTCTACCCTCTTGCATCCATGCATTGATCTTCTTTCCACACCTAGATAAATGTACAACAACAAACTTATGTGAACAAACATGTATATATATATATATATATATATATATATATAAATTTTAAATTTAAATAAATTCAAATTGTTGAAAATGTAATTTATACATACATGATATCTCCCAAAGCACTCTATGTGGAATGTGTCGGTTTGTTCTCAAAGATGTGTTGAACACATTTGATGCAAAGTGTTTCTTACACCATTCAACAAAATCATGTGCATTGTCTATATGATCTTCTAAATAACTCATTTAACTCAACTTCAACTTGAGAATTTCCTTCTTGTTGTTTGAATTTACATGCAAGCAAAGAAAGTGAGAGACTATAAGCTATTTAAGTGGAGTCGAAAGAAATAAAATCTAAGATTCTTGAACTTAAGAATTTCATGGAACAAAATCAATTCGAAATAGATGATAAGGAATTTAGGTAATGTCTATGCAAGATGACTATTTTTTAGTATTAAAGTTTCCAAGTTAAATCTAACATGTTTTTCATAATTGGAAATATATTTATAAGGAATTTTTTTTTGAGGTGTTAATAAAATTCCTAAAGACACACTTGGGAGAGAGAGAGAGGGAAGAAACAAGCATGTACCTTGTTTCTTTCTATGATAATTTTCCAAGTTTTGTTCATGCCTCTTTTGTTCTTCTTTTGACAATTTTTTGTTGAGACACATTTTTTTCTTTTTCTTTGTTGTCCCATTTTCTTCTTCAAGTTAAAGATGGTCCTCAAAAAAAATCCTCTACCAACTTAGTTAAATTCTCCTCCAAAATTTTCCTTGATTGATAAAAATGAAAAGTTGTCTTCTCCAATATTTCCCTCCTTGATAAATGTGCAAAAATCTCTTCTCCAAAATATGTGATCCAAGTGATATAAATGCAAATTAATCTTGCAATTTGATATGGAATAATGAAAAATAAGCTCTTGTATTTAAGTGAATCAAGTGGAAATCAAACAATTTATTTCATTGTGGAGTTTTTTGTTATTTAATGTATAGGTATGCAACATAGAGTAATTTTAGAATTTTGTTCCTTGTCAAAAAGATAATATTCCTCAAGCTTGATACCAAAGGTGTAAGATTATCTCAACCAATGAGATAACATAGTGTTTAATAAAGTGTCTCTTAGATAAGTTATGCTCATTACAGAGTAAGGGAACAACCCAATATATAGTGAGGAAAATTTCCATGGTCATTCTAGTTAACCAAACACACCTTGATGGTTCTAAATCAATAGTTGAGATATTTTCATTTGTAGGAGATGTAGAGAGGGTAGAACAATGATTTGAGAACATAGAGGTATAATTTGAATTGAATTTTCTTAATGTTTCAAAGAATAAAATTTTCCTCTTGTAAGTTGAAACCTCCTACCTCTTCTTTATAATTATTTTTTGTTCTCAACTCCTCAATGGTTCATGTTGCTTAAGTCATTTTAAAAAAATATGAGTTTTGTGTACCACAAAGTAATGCACTTTATTTGTTATTATTTTTTATCAATTTTTTAATTTCATCATTTTTATCAAATTTTAAAACTCTAGTAGAACATGTGCATTAATAAGTAGGCTTGTAAATAGAATCATTTATAAATTATCATTAGTTTACTTTCTTGGGAGTAATTTATTTTATAATTTTTTACTGCTTACTATAAAATTTAAGGGGTGTGTGTGCGAAATATTTATTGTGATCAACACGAATGAACTTAATTATAAAGTGGCATTCATTTCCTTATCTTTGGGAATATAGGGTCAAATGGGATGTTGTGATCAAATGAACTAACATAACATTTCCCAACTCTAGGGGATTCTATAATAAAATTTGGGACCATTTTGATGGTTTTTGTTTGTGGTTTCAACGTCAACAAAACTTATTTCAATGTGCATTATTGATTTTTGGTTAAAATGGAATACTCTTCTCCTAAAATTCTACTAGATATAAGCATGTATATCATATAAACATGTAAACATAAGAAAACACATACATACGTGTAAATAGATTCAATGTATAAACATAACATATTACAAGCAAAGAGGTCATCAAATAAGAAAATTATGTATGTATATTGAGTATAAGAAAATGTATATTATGCCATATAAACATTTAAACATAAGCAAACACATACATACATGTAAATAGATTCAATGTATAAACATAAACATGTTATACATAAAGAAGTCATCAAATAAGCAAATTATGTATGTATATTGAATATAAGCAAATGTATGTATGCCATATAAACATTTAAACATAAGAAAACACATACAAACATGTAAATAGATTCAATGTATAAAAATAAACATGTTATAACCAAAGAGGTCATCAAATAAGCAAATGTATGCTAGAGATCAAATGTATATCATATAAGAAAATGTAAGTTCTAGAGATCATCATATAAGAAAATACATGTAAAGATCACAAATATAGTGCAGGGCCTAATATGAATATCAAATCCTTGTCGAATGATCATCTGAATGAGAACCCTACTCTGATGGATGTGTTGAACCCTGTAGATAAAATTGTGTACACAATGTGTTAAATACATATAATATATTAAATAATTTTTATGAAATTTATTTTGAAGAATTTACGTGTATTTTTAAATAACTATCTATATCTATGCATACATATGCATGTACATATACACGTGTATATATATATAAATTTTAAACTCACATGTCCACTGGTAGCAGAATCATCCACAGAGTCATGTCGATGCACATGATATGGAGCAAGGCTAGGAGTGACATGAGGTATGTCCACCTACAATATATATACATATATATCAACACATGAATATCCAGTTAAAACTAAAATTTAAAAATAATTGAAAAAAGAATTGAAACATGCACATGCACACATACATGCATATCATCTGATAGTAGATGAACTAAGTCCCCTACAACAGTCGTCTCCACCATATGAAACAAACAGTTAAGCAACGAGTCAACATCTACATCCATCTGATTTGTCCCCTATCATGCCATAAGTGATGAGTGAAGAGGACTATGTAGGTGAGATGGCATCAACGATGATGAACCAAGACCAATCAACATCTTAGTAAAACCCATAGTCTGCGTAGTCATTGAATGATCTATAGGTGAATCCCAACGTGCACTAGTGCTGGGTTGAGAGTGATGGGATCCTGGATGTGGATGAACTCGATGTGCCAAATGATCTCTGACCTCCTCTATATTGATCCCATAGTATGATGCAATGAAGGCATATGCATCCAAGAGATCCTAAACCAAACAATACAAAGTCCTGTGTGCCATGTCTCCTGAAATTCTGTTGAGCTTTTTGGGAGTAGGGATGCCTGCCATTATATAAGGATCCATGTTGGTTCACCATGATGGAAATGTTGTGGATTGTGAGCATCTAGACATCAAATACTAACCTACATGATTAGTAGATATCCTAGTGATGGAAACTACAATGCCACCTACAATGTCAATTGCGTCCTTTTGGGAAGCAACAACAACCTCATCTGCTAAGGGGGCTAAAGTTGGGGTGAGAACATGAGACCTCTCACCAAACAATACCCTAAACACTAGGGCTGGTCTATTTAGTTGTCGATAGGTGGGCCTATCGGTAATCCTACCATGCCCCTAACCAACATATGCTGGAAAGTCTAGGTAGTTGACTTTGAGGCCCAAATGGACCTCAACATACAATTGCTAAACAAAATATAAGGGAATTTGGTCATTGTTTGGTTATTGACCATGCACTACGAGAAATCGTGGGTAGATCAATGGGGCCATTGCTCGATCCACACATTTGGTGACTTGGTATCCCCTCACCTTACGTACATTTTGATAAAATGGAAAACAAGTGTTTTCTATCATTTCTTTGGTCACAACATCCTGTATTTGTTTCAAGGTAACCTCACCATGTATTTCTTCCCGCATGCAGAAAAGAACTCTATCAGGGGAATATGCACTAGTTTTTGCAAGTTCATCTCTTAGTTTTTCTAGACTATGTAATATTGGCATGCATACTTTAGAATATATCCCTGGGTTTGCACCCTTTGCTAATGAGTCTATCAATTTCTTAATCTCATTAGTGGTATTTGCAAACAAAGATTCTGGAGGTGGAACATCTGCATTTTCCATGTTATATATATATATATATATGTACAACTAAAGGAGCAATGATACCTTAGTAAATAATATATCTAGATATAGGGAATATAAATCTAAAACAGTTCTAATAATTCATCTACTCATCAATAATATTTTCATACCATTAACAAAAAAAACATTCAACATCTATCATAGTTTTTAATAATCAAAACATTCAAATTACTAGATTGCACACAACATAATCTAAAACAATTCTAAAATTTAAATTTACAAGTGTGCACTCTAGTACAAAATATGCCATTAAAGACTTAAAAAATCTTGATAATGGTTGCATGTAAGATTTATTTCCTACAATTAGTGATAAAGGGAAAGAATCATTACTTAACATTGGTGGTCATGTAAAATCAATTTACTCATTATTGAAGGTACAAATTTAAGAGAAGAAAAAGAGAAAGATGATAAGCTTGTAAATATGATTTGTAAATTATTGAAGCAATATTTTGATAAGGAGGAAACCAAAAAATTAGAAATAAACTTCCTCATATCCATAAAGAAAATTTGATAGGAGGAAGGGACACATGCACATAATATTTATCATGAAAGTTACCATACAATGTACAAGAACATGATACTAAGGAACAAAGGTTTCTTAAAAGTACACAATAACCCTAGATGAAGATTTAACCCTAATACAAAAAGAAAGAAATAATGAAAGAGTAGGAGAAAATTAAGATTTAATCTTTGTACATATTTTTTCTATTACCTCAAATCTTATAGATAATATAAAATCCTCCATATGAGAATATGGTTATATTTACTCATTTAGATAATATTAATAATTATTTTATTACTATTATTTTTATAAATTTCTTGGATATTCTAGTAAAATAAATCAATTCTTACATTTTAAAAAATTAAAAAGGTTGCCTATAAAAATTCTACAATTAGATATAATGGATGAGCTTTGTATAACATGATGCACAATGATCAATCCTTGATGTTCCAAATCATTGATGAAAGATGGAATGATGCACAAAATTGGTTGTAGATCTAAGTCTCCCAAAAGAGGAAGGAAATGAAGGCTTTATATTTTTATTAATATACTATATTAAGTGTTTTACCATGGTTAATTATGAATTTGAATAGTTTAAATGTAAAAGGTAAAGAATCTCTTAGCAAGAGAGCTATTGATTGTATGTTTAGAAGATCTTATGAGTCTATTGATTATATTATTTTACATGAAGTAAAATTGGTAACCTGTTTACCATAATTGAGCAATTTAATTTATTTAGAAGGATTCTTTTATTTGGAAGCTAGTCATTAGAATGATAGACATGATATGAAATTTGATTGATAAGTATATGATAGATTATGCAATTGACTCTAGTGTTTACCCATGTTATAAATTGTTTTAAGTTATTTATAAAATTAAGGGCTTAAGTTTAACATTATTTGTCTTTATGCATTAGATGATTACCAATAAATATGTCCCTTATAAGGTTCAATGTAATGATGGAAAATAAAGATGAAAAGTATTGAGGACCTATATTTTATTTTAATGGCATAATAAGATAACCCTCTTCTAGAAAATGAAAAATTGTATGTGCTTCATTGTGTAATTATTGAAATTTACACCCTATGATTTGATAGAAATTAGGATTTATGGATTGATCTAAATGGAGCTATATCAAATAATTTAAGAATAGGATATCTATTATAAGTGACATAATGCCTCAATGTCTCATTTGTATTAAAATATGGGGATGATGTGCCTATTTTAAGGCCCAAATTTTCATGTGTTAATAGCATAAACATATAACATTAAATTTTTTGGGAGTTTGTACCAAATACCTTTTTCCAAACACAACTTTTGTTTAAAATAACTTGACCTATGAATGAAATTAAAAATTTCCTAGTAAAGCCCATCAAGGAAGTTCTTAATGCCATATGTGGCTTCCTTTGCCTATTATATAAAATTCAACTAAAATAGCTGTTAAGAAATAGTTCCACAAAGTTAGAGGGATCCAACCATGTTTTAAATTAATTTAAAACTATTATTTTAGGATTTTTTAATTTTTTAATTTATATAAATTTCTTACATTATTTTGAATTAAAATGATAATAGTGCTCCATAAATTACACAAAATTGAATGTTATTAAAATTTTGGTTAAAAAGTAAGATGGTTAACCTTTAAAGTCATTGAGGAAGGTATTTCTACTACAAGTGGTTTATCCATGAAGGGATTGAATTCTCATAAAGAAAGTAAATACAAGAGGAAGGAACATATAGATTATTTCCTCACAAGTATATAAATGTTTCTACTTGATTATTTATTTCATCCTAGAAGGAAACTATAAATGTTGTTTATCCTATCACTTTTATCTTACAAATAATATTAGATGCATGTGACTTGTTAGCTTCCCTTTTCATTTACTCATGTAATTTGAGAAATCTATTATTAGAGTTTCACATTGGAAAAAATGAGCTCCCCTCTACCAAGGGATTATTTTTTCTTATACCAATTTGAGAATTTTATTATTTCAATTCTTAATCCTAATCAAAATGTGGTGAAGGGGAAATAAAATCCATCCAATAAGTGTTCCCCAATACCTTCAAAAGGAAAACTTGTGTATTATCCAAAGGCTATCATTATTAGGATTCTAGCTTCTAGTTCTACTATTTCTATAATAGTACTAGAGCCTAGATTAATGGGTGCCTTGTCTCTCCTATATTTGATAAAATGATTAATTCTATTGATAACCACCTAAACATGTGGTGGATCTTAGTGTCAAGAACAAAGTTTAAAAACCCATGGATGAGGATCCCTCTAAGATTAGTTGTTCCACCTCTTCAAATGAGATTGGTAACAAGGTTTATGAGTGTGTTAAATAGGGGAAGAGGTTGGGTATATAATGTACTTTAGACATGGTTGTTGAATGTAAAATTATTTAGACCATGGGAGGGTTGAACAATTTATAAAGAATTGGAAGACAACTATAATATATAACATACCATCCTTAAATGGTTCAAATTTTAAATGAAAAAATGAAAGAAAGAATAAGAAAATTGCATAGCTAGATTAGGGAGGAGTAATCTAAAAAAAAAGATTAGTATAAAATTATTTGAAAATAATTGAGGATAAAAATAATCTAATTTAATAGTTGTTAACATAAATGAACTTCAAGATAGGATTATTTAAGTGAAAAAAAATTCTATTTCCTTCATTGAACCTAAATTTATCTAGGGTTGGGGCCCTAGCTCGGTTGGCCAAATCGGTCACGAGGTCTAGTCTCCCCCATGCCCGTGGTACTGGAGGGCGTGTCCCACCAGTGCCACATGTCACGTGAAAAAGTTTACCAGGCGCACTATAGTTTATAGGGGTACGTGCTACCTGATTCTTGTAGTCTAAAAAAAAAAAAAAATTTTTTTTTTTATCTAGTTAAGTATGTCTAAAATTAAGAATTCACACTAGAATATCAATTTATTCCATAAGAATCTCATAAAGAGGATGAATTTAATGGAAGATAATATAAAATCCTCCATATGGGGATGAATTTTATCATTACATTATGAGTGAATCATCTCAATTATATAGCCAAGCACAAAAAATTTATAGATTGGAAATAAAAATAATCACACATTTATCATATTTTTATATGTATAAAGTTTCTAACATCAAACTATTTATACTTATAGATTGCATAAAACTATAAATTTAATCGTTATTCCTAATTTATTAAGAATCAATCTAATAAAGTTTGACTTCATATTGTATACTTGTTATAAACATCTCACTAATCCAACAATACATTTTATATATGTTTAAAAATATATAATAACAAAATACAACTTCTAAATATGATAGTAAATCTAATCAAACACAACCCAAATGTAGGATAAAGAAAAGAATCTTAATCTATACCATTATTTTGAGTTCAGTTTAATAGAAATTGTAAAAATTCATAATCTTGAAAAAAGAAGTGAATAAACTAAGGATCATTTTAGCAATGGTGAATTAGTGCCTAAAGATTGGCCTAAAAAAATATAGTATTCAACAATCTCATCACAAGTGATATATAAAAACTACAGATCATTTGGTTATATATTTTCATAGATTTAAAATTTGAATATTTATTACTATTTAACATGTTCAAATTACAATTAGATTTTTAAATAATATTGTAATAATATTATTTCTTTGAAATTTTTTATGTGGATTTTAATGTTGTTTTTTAATTTTAAGTTAGAGTAAGTAGAATCTAATGAGACTTTAAAAAGATTCTAGTAATTTATGTTTTCCTTAAAATTATGATTATTGAGATTAAATAGATAATTGATTGTATTTTAGTTTCAAAATTGGAAATCATTTATAATTATAGAACCATATTATCCTTTGATACAAAAATCTATGTCAAGGATTATTTGTATCTTCCTCATAATTATGTTTCACATATTGAATATTTCAGGGAGGATTGTATGGATGATTTGGAAGTTGAAGCAAAGATTGGTTAAGATCGACAATGAGATATAGGTTAGATATTTTGATATACTCCAAAATCCTAAGAATAGAGAACATGGTGAGTCATATTTTTATAGGCCTTATATTCACTCCTATTAAAATGCAACCTCTCCAACCAATATATTGGATTGCAAAATAAGTAATAGATATATATGAACTTACTCCTAATCCTCCTCCATTTACCCCAGCAGTAGATATATGCATATTGGTATTCACCTACTCAAGTCTTATAAGACCCTAGGTAGCTTTGTGAATACATCAAAAATATTATGCATGATATCTAAGATTTTAATTTTGATAGATTGATATATTCCAAGAATTTATAAGTGAAGTATATATTCATATATATGTATTTGTTTGAGTATTTAAAATTATTTTAAAATTTTTCTTTGAGGGATTTATGCAAATATGACATCTTAGAAAGATAATTTCATGTCATTTTGGTGTAGGTCATAACTTAACTCTTAATTTATCATTTGTGGGAATGACATCTTCGAGAAGTTTATATATGGCCATAGATGGTCCACTTTTTGAATTAAATTTAGTTATGAATTTGTATTTTTTTGGATGCGCATTTAGTTTTAAATTTGGAGAGATATTTTGGTGAGGAAAATATCTAAGAGTTACCACATTTTATAAGTTAAAATATACCTTATTTATTCAAAATTCCTTTGTGGACTCTCTTCTTTTCTTTGAATAAATGGTTCAACATGTTAAAAATCCATTAGGTCAAGCAATGTATATTAGATTCAACTTATTTAGCCAAAATGAAAAGGTTAATAAGAGGGGTTTCCTCTTTTGAGATTTGATTATTGTATAATTTGAGGATCTTGACAAGAGGGAA
>VDFB02000002.1:133579349-133619795 GCA_007258455.2 Sequoia sempervirens | reverse complement strand
ACATAACTCTCTCTTTCTCACTATCTCTTTCCCCCCTTCTCTCTCTCCCTCCCTCTATCCCTCCCACCCTACCTAGCTAAGTCCCTCTCACTCCAACTCCTTCTCTCCCACTCCCTCTCTGTCATACTCTCACTTTTGCCCCCTCTCCCTCTCTCCAGACTCTCTCCATCACTCCCTCTCTCTTAGGTCTCTCCCTCCCACCCCCTCTCTCTTAGGTCCCTCCCTCTAGCAACCTACCTAGGTAACTCTCTCTCTCTCCCCCTCCCTCTCCCTATCTATCCATCCCACCCTACCTAGATAAGTCCCTCTCACTCTACCCCCCTCTTTCTCTCCCTCTCTCAAGTCACTCCCTCCCACACCCTCTCTCTCTTAGGACAATCACTCACACTCCCTCTCTCTCTAACTCCATCTCTCTCACACTCCCTCTCACTACATATCTCTCAAGTCTCTCCTTCTCACCCCTTAACACTCTCAAGTCTCTCCCTTTCACACCCTACCTACATAAATCTCTCTTTCTCACCATCTCTCTCCCCCCTCTCTCTCCCTCTCTCTCAATTATCTCTCTCTCCCCCTCTATCCCTCCCACCCTACCTAACTAAGGCCCTCTCACTCCAACCCCTTCTCTCTCTCTCTCTCTCTCTCTCTCTCTCTCTCTCTCTCTCTCTCTCTCTCTCTCTCTCTCTCTCTCTCTCTCTCTCTCTCTCTCTCTCTCTCTCTCTCTACATCCCACCCTACCTAGACAACTCTCTCTCTCTCTCTCTCTTTTAAAATTGTCCCTCCCTCTAAAGAAATACATAAATATATACATACTTACATACATACAAGTATAATACATATGCACATACAATCCTACATCCATACAAGCATACATACATAAATGTGTAGATACAATCTTACATACACATACACATACATATAATATACATGCATTGATACATATAGGAATATATAGATACATACAAGCATCCATGCATACATACATACATGTGATACAAGAATACATGTACATACAAACATATAAATATATCAACATACATTCAATAGAGTGGAATTTAACATAAAGGAAGACATAACACACTTGTGTTATATCTTTCCTTGGGAATCCCCAAGTGTTAGGATTGGTATTTTCCTTGGAATACCAATAAAAAGGCTTCGAGGGCATTCCCAATGACAAAAGACGCATTTTTGCAAATTCTACAATTTTTCACATAATCGGGTTTGTGCTCACTGTCAGGATTGCATGTGGTTCAATATCCAAAAAATCAAACACATGAGTAATGTTAGCTTCTTTCTTAGCTATCCAATGATGTAATTTTTTTTATTTTTTGACAAGGTTAAGCCTTTCATCCATAATTTATTTTGTTTGTATGTCTCTTTTTGATTTAGGAGGATCTAGAAACCTAAAAAATTTCACAATCTCAAAATTAGATGGAAGTGGCCTTAGATTGAAGAGCTCGTTGACACGATCCTGATGCAACTTGAATCACATTAAAAGGAGACCATATGCGAGAGATATGCTTAGTAAAATTTGGTCAAAGAGAAAAATTGATGATCATGGAATACTTCTCTACTGGTTCCATCATGTGGATCTTGATGAGAGATTTCTGATGCATTTTGAATAGATCAAATCCGAGTATGTATGTGAAAGTTAGGGCTGATTAAGCTTTTGGTCAAACTTAGTCAAAATGATGATGTGGCATCTCCAAAGCTTAAGAATTGGAAAGACAATGGTATATGACATGGTAGGAGTAGTGAGTTGGCATAAATATGGATTAAAACATAATTGTTAAAAGAAAAAAAAATGTGTGGCTTAAAAAAATAAAATAAGGAGGATTTAGTGGGATTTGATCCCTTAACCCATGCCTTAAAATCATCTTGCCATACCATTTTTCATGATAAAAGGAAAATCCCTCTGTATACATAAATCTTTAAATAAGATTTAATTCCCCTAAATATAATGCCAACCTTAAAAAATAAACTATACCCCTAAAACTAAATAATGCCAAAAAACAAATAAACCAAATGTAAGTTGTAAAGCCCTGGGAACAAGAAAATAGAGGGCTAAGACAAAATTGAAAATTATTTTTGTTAAAGGGAGGTTATAAACGAATTGTAAAAGAGGGAATTTTGTTAAAAGGGAGTTATTTTTTTTAAGAGGATTATTGTTTTATTTGTTCAAGGGGAGTTATTTATTAAATATGGAGGTTAGAACCCATATAACATAATTTTATGTATAAAAAGGGGGTGTGGGTTCTTAATTTTTCAACCAAGTGATGTGAAAAATTTAGAGGGATTTTTGGAGGTGATTTCTCGACAAGAAATTTTCTTGAAGAGAATTAGTCATATAGGAGGATTATTCAAGCACGAAGATAGATTTTTTTTGTAATATATTTCTATGTAATTGGGTTAAGAGGTAATTGAAGCCGAACCTAAGAAAGGAAGAGTACACTAGTGTCTTCAGGTGTAAAAGTAGAGACTGTGATAGATTTTATTGTAGGACTAAAGATTGGGTGATGTACAAGATTTGTAATTGCTTGGCATCATTAATAAAGTGGTTTCTCATGACCCAGAGACGTAGCTCAAATTGAGCAGACTCCATTATCAAGTTCATGATCTCTCTTATTCTCTTCTATCTTATAATTCTCTTCAGTATTTGTTTCTTGATTTTCTAATTACAATATTTAAGTAATTAGTCTATGTTTTATTAATTTTGGATAAGAAAAAGTGAATGCTAATTTTCATAATTTGAATGGTTAAAATACATGATCACACAATTCTATTGGATCAGGAAAAATATATGATTAGGAATTAAGTGCATATTATTTGTAGACCTCTAACATCAGATCAAGTGGTATTAGAGCAGTTTAATAGGAAAATTGCAAGTGGTGAATGTTAACCAGGTTGAAATTGAAGCAAGGAGAAGGTAGACATGAAGAATTTAATCTAGAGATCAAATGGAGGCAAGTCACTTGAAGATCAATCATGGCACAACTAGAAGAGGGAAAACCTCCTAGTTTTGAAATCTTTGATAATGAAGAAGTATTTCACAAAATGTTCCTAGACATGAAGATGATGATCTAAGAGTTGTACAAAGACCGACGGAGGAAAAAGGAAAAGAAGGATAGGAAGAAGGAGGAAGCTAAACCCTCATTGAAAGAAGACAAAGGTAAAGGAGTAGGAGGTGGTGGTGACCCTCTTGAAACTCCATCCCCATCCTCTTCATCCTCTTCTTGTTCTTTGTCTAACTCTTATAAGAAGAAACAACTTGTACAGTTTGGATCTAATACGCCTTTGTTAAAACTGGATGTTAAATTTGATTTTCCAATCTATAATGGATAATTGGATGTAGAGAAACTTGAAAATTAGATCAAACAAGTTGAAGTTTATTATAGGGTACAAAATTTGATTGATGATGCTTCAAAGATACAGTTACCCACTCTTTTCCTAGGAAGCACAATGCTAATCTGGTGGGAGAGTAAGACTCAGGAAGATATTAGTTGATATGATAAAATCATTTCTTCTTGGTTTGAGTTTACTACACTTAAAAACCAATTTATCCATTAGGGAACATGCAAAAAAAAATGACGAATTGATAATAATTAAGGCAAGAGAAAGGAAAAAGTGTTCAAGAATATACACATGACTTTAGGAAAAGAGGTTTAATTTTGGGTATTCCATTGTACACACAAGAAACTTTGTTAAAATAAATAGGTGGATTATGTGAGAGTTTGAAACTTTCCATACTTATGTTTAATCCAACTAACATTGATGAAGTTAGTGTGCAAGCTATCTATTTGGAAACAAGCTCAAGGAATAGCCATGACAATCTGTTGATGGAATCGAGTAAGCAAAAAGGAAGCATGAAAGGGAAAGAGAAATCACAATGAAGAACTATTGCAAAAAAAGAGGATGAAAAGCCTTATTGCTCACATTGCAAAAAGGAAGGGCACAAAGATGCGAAGTGTTGGAAATTGCATCCTAATCAGAAGCTGAAATGCTTCAAGAATCAAAAGGGTAAGAAAAATACCACAACTATGGTGCAAGACCTTGGTTCAGAATCTGGGGATGAATCAAAGATAGCAATTGTGAGTATGAAAGGTAATTTTCTTGTTGCTACTACTAGTTCCCATGCTTCTTCTATGGAGTGTAATGGAGTTGTTATTGAAAGGAAAATGAATGAGTTGTTTCACATAAGGACTATTGAAAAACAAAATAAAATTGATGCACTGATAGATAGTGGATCACAAGTAAATTTAATCTCTGAACAAGTTGTTAGGCAACTGGAATTAAAAACACCTCATCCTAAGCCATATCCATTGGGTTGGGTGAATGATAATGCTCAGTTACAAGTGTCAAGGAAATGTAAATTCTGATTTGCAATCACATCCAAGTTTGTATATGAGGTAGAGTTACTTGTAATTCTGCTTGACATCTATGAAATGGTATGGGAAGTCCTTATTTGTATGACAGGAAGGCCATTTTCTATAGGGAACGTAACAAGTATCATTTGTTTAAGGATGGAATTGAATACATGGTGAAAGCTCATCGCATGTAGAATGATAGATCTATTGTAAACATAGGGCATATGGGTATGTGTAGGATCATCATGGAAAAAACAGGCCCTTAAGTGGTAAAAATATTAGAAAAAATAGAGTTAGACAACTTGACATAAAAATTTGAATAAGTTATTTATATTATTTCAAAAATATGTAAGAATAGAATTTTTAGGAAATTGAATGTAGTTTCTAAACTGTACTAGGTTTGTTTAAAAAAAAAAAATCTATTTGGTGGAAATTTGAAATTTCAATGCAGTAGTACTTAAATTTCAAGGAAAAAATAAGAAGTAGGTGTCTGTCTAACCACCCTAACCACAATAAAATGACAATATTTTTTTATAATATTTTAGATATAAGTAGAGGACTCATGTCCGGATGTGATGCATATTTTTTGGCAATTTTTTTCCAAGTAAATAATTAATTATGATTTTTTATTACAAATTTTAAAAAATATAAAAAAATCATATGTCTGACAACCTTAACTTGATGAAAACTTCATGAAATTCATTTTTTCTTTTTTTAATCCTATAGTATGCAAAGCATATAATGTGACACATTTTTTGGATTCAAAAAATGTGATACCGTTTGAAAGATATAGATGCTTTCCAATTAGTTTATCAATTAGGACTTTAGTCGCAATTTCAATAGAAAATGAATAATAATTACTTATTAAATTCAAAGTAAAGCATAATTTATATTGGTAGAAAGCTGAGAATCTCCTTTAAAAACCCTTTTCATTACATCAATTTTTGGTTAAAAAAAAGTCGTCAGCCACAAACCCATCATATTGCCACTTTTTGGCCCATCACGATCCTGCACATACCCATATGAAGATGATTGTGATTGCAAGAAATACGTTAATCCTTATGTATATAACAACTAGTGATACTAAGCATGGTGATTCTAATCATGATAAGGTGTCACAGATAGTACAGTGTGAGGATTAGTTGCAAGCAGAGTTAGGCCTTCAACCAAAGGTGGTAAAAAACGATTTGAATGTTTCATTTCTAATGATGTTCCTATTTAGAAGATCCAAAATGTTGATAATTTTTCCTCTACATCATTTTATTCAGACTTGTTGTTTGTTATTATACTAGTTAGCTCTATGTGGATGGTGGATAAGACAATGAATATTGGTGAATATATAGTTGATTGTGTTAGCAATGCTATCTCATTTTTCATCTTGTTTATGATGAGTCAGATGTTCAAAATTCCAACAGGTTGGACAAATGATACTAGGCAAGTGAGGTAACAATTCCCTCACTTAAATGTTGTATAAAATTAGACTTTTGGTGGTCCAAAAGCTTCTCAATTGGAAGGAATGATCTAGGAGGATCCATAAACCTCTAAAATTTTAGTCTTAGAATTAGACAGAAGTGGTCTTAGATTGAAGAGCTAGTCGACATGGTCCCAACACAACTTGAATCATGTCAAAAGGAGATTGTAGACAAGAGATATTCTTGGTCAAATTTGGTTAGCACATGGTCAAAGCTGGTCAAATGGAAAAATTTATGATCATGGAACATTTCTCTACTACTTCCATCACGTAGAGCTCGATGAGAGCTTTCTAACACATTTTTAATGGATCAAATCCGAGTTTGTATGTGAAAGTTATGACCGATTAAAGTTTTGGTCAAACTCAGTCAAAATGATGATGTGGCATCACCAAAGCTCAACACTTGGAAAGAGTAGTGAGTTGGCATAAATATGGATTAAACCATAATTATTAAAGGAAAAAAAATTGACGGTTTAAAAATTAAAATAAAGAGGATTTAGTGGGATTTGATCCTTTAACCCATGCCTTAAAATCATCTTGCCATACAATTTTTCATGATAAAAGGAAAATCCCTCCATATACATAAATCTTTAAATAAGATTTAATTACCCTAAATGTAGTGTCAACCTTAAAATATAAACTATACGCTTAAAACTAAATAATGCCAAAAAACAAATAAACCAAATGTAAGTTGTAAAGCCCTGGGAACATGAAAATAGAGGGCTAAGACAAAATTGAAAGTTATTTTTGTTAAAGGGAGGTTATAAACGAATTGTAAAAGAGGAAATTTGGTTAAAAGGGAGTTATTTTTTTTAAGAGGGTTATTGTTTTATTTGTTCATGGGGTGTTATTTACTAAATATGGAGGTTAAAACCCATATGGCATATTTTTATGTATAAAAAGGGGGCGTAGGTTCTTAATTTTTCAACCAAGTGATGTAAAAAATTTAGAGGGATTGTTGGAGATGATTTCATGACAAGAAATTCTCTTGAAGAGAATGAGTCATATAGGAGGATTATTCAAGCACGACGACAAAATTGTTTTTGTAATACTTTTCTATGTAATTGGGTTAAGAGGCAATTGAAGCCGAACCTGAGAAAGGAAGAGTACACCAGTGTCTTTAGGTGTAAAAGTAGAGACTGTGAGAGATTTTATTTTAGGAGTAAAGCTTGGGTGATGCAAAGAAGCCGTAATTGCTCAAAATAATTAATAAAGTGGTTCCTCATTGAGAAGTGGACCCATAGACGTAGCTCAAATTGAACGAACTCCATTATCAAGCTCGTTCAATCTCTCTTCTTCTCTTATGTCTTATAATTCTCTATAGTATTTGTTTCTTGAGTTTCTAATTGCGATATTTAAGTAATTAGTTTATGTTTTATTAATTTTCGATAAGAACAAGTGAATGCTCATTTTCATAATTTCAATAGTTAAAATACATGATCACACAATTCTATTGGATCAAGAAAAATCTGTGATTTGGAGTTAAGTGCATATTATTTGTAGACTTCTAACATCAGATCACTTTTTGCCAAAAATTAGTGTCTGGTGTTTTTTTCATTATAAATTAACTATTCACATCAAAATTTCAAATAAATTACATTTTTAGAAACTAGACTCCATTCTAAATATTTTTATTTTAAAAAAAAATTCAATTACTTTGCAAAATTTGTAGGGGAAGCATGGCCAAAATTTTTCTTTTTAGGAAGTTTCCACTTAGAAAATTACTTAAAAATTAAAGATTCATTAAAAAATTATCAGAAAAATTGTGCATCAACTACATACTGTTAGTTACCTTCTGACCATAGTGATTTTAGAAATACTACAAAAAAGTTCACTGTGCTAGGGTCTACAAGAGTTGCTATGTTATGTTTTTTCTGACAAAAACAACACCAATTTGTGTACGTCCCTATTTTTAACCCCTTAATCTAAACCATTTTCAAAATAAATTAGTAGTTTAGAAAGTAGACTCAGAGCACTTCGATGGACTTGTTTTTGTTCCATCTCAAAATTTTGAGTGTAACTGTCCTCAATTTCACGTCCAAGGTCAGTATTTCCTGATTTCAAAATAAAAGTGGCCACTTAAGCCCTCTTTTTGGGAACCATCTCGGTACAGTTACGCACTAGTAAACATTGGAGAGGTAAGATCATTTCATGGATTGGCTAGTTTCTATCAGAAGTTTATTGGAAGCTTTAACTTAGCATTTGCACACCTATGTCATAAATAATGAGAGGAGATAGGAAAGCCTTTAAGTGGACATCTAGAGCACAAAGAAGTTTTGAATTCTTAAAACAAAAGGTGACAAAGCAGCCAATGTTAACATTTCTTGATTTTGAAAAAGTATTTCAAGTTGATTGTGATGCTAGTGGAAATGCAATAGGAGTGGTGTCGAGTCAAGAAGGGAGACCAATAGCTTATTTCAACAAGAAACTGAATATTCTAGAATAATATATTCAACTTATGATCAAGATTTCTATGCCATAATTCAAGCCTTGAAGAAGCGGAGACATTATTTATTGCCTAAGGATTTTGTGTTGTATACTAACCATCAAGCTTTGTAGTATTTGAACAGTCAATGGAAGTTGAATCTGTGACATATGCAATGGGTTGAATTTTTATAGAGATACATTTGTATTGAATCATACGAGTGGTAAGTCAAACAAAGTTGCATATGCATTGAGTAGGAGAAGGAATTTATTGATAGAGATGAGGATAAAAGTGTTGGTTTTGAGGAGCTAAAGCACAAGTATGAGGATGATCCAAATTTTTCTGAAGCATGGAAAGCATGTAAGGAGCTAGTAGTGGTAGAACGAAGCCAATGGTTGGATTACCTAATTCAAAAGGAGATGTTGTTCAAGGGAAATCAGTTGTGTATTCTAAGGAGTTCAATGAGCGATAATTTGAGGAGAATCATAGTGGATTATTAGTAGGACATTTAGAGTTGATAAGATAGTAGCTTAAATGGTGAGTGAACAATATTTTTGGCTGTAGATATATAAGGATATCAAGAAGTATGTTTAGAGTTGCAAAATTTGTGAAGTAGCAAAAGGGAGTAGTCAGAATATTGGATTGTACAAACCTTTGACAATACCAAAGAGACATTGGGAAGATATAATTATGGATTTCATATTGGGATTACCAAGAACACAAAGATATGATTTTGTAGAGGAGATTTTTTACCCTCGAGTCTTGAGATAAGCTAAAGTCTTCAAGGAGCATATAGTCCTCAACTACCTCAAGACTACCTCAATGAACATAGCTTGAATGGAAAGGTAAAGAGGTGAGAGTTCCAAAATTAGAAAGAGTTGAACCATAGATTTTTGGGTCTATTTACTTCTCTTGCACTCTTAGGGTTTTTCACCTAAAAGGAAACAAATAAACCTCAAAAACCTTATAAATGCAACTAAATGATAGGGTTTTTCACTCAATCTAAGATATGTATGATGAAATTATGTCTAAATGAAACTAATTGATAGGATTGATTGATTAAGTATGCTAAACTATATAAATGCAACTTCTTTGAAAACACATTGTGTTATGCAGAAATGAACTAGAAATGAATGTGAAACTTAACAGAAATGGATCAAACTGAAAGTGTGCACCTGGGATCTTGATGAAGGATGGAAAATACATCTAGAGGGCTATTGATGCTAAAATTTAGGCTATGTAGGATTCATTTTCCACTCTGGGCGAATTAGTCCCAGTTCTAGATGACTGTACCAGAGCCCATTTTAGCCAAATGGGTGTCCAAATCTACAAAAATCTTCAAAAAAAATGTATAGTGGGACTCATTCAACACCAATGGTGAATTATTCCACTTTGTACTTTCTGGAAACTCAAAAAAAGAATCTATAGCTTTCGGATTGCTCAATATGCACCTCTAGGTGTTCGAATCTGAAACTGTGAAATTTGGACCTGTAAGTGACATTTTCTTGATATTTTTGACTTGAATGAGGAAGAGATGATTTGAATGAATTTACAACTTTATATTCAATTATTTCTAAGCCTCAAAGAGTCCTAAATCTGCAAAAAAAAAAGACAAGAAAGAGATATGTTAAATGTTAGGGCATGGGGGTTTTCCTTGGTTAAACCTCATTTATGTAATTAAACCAAAAAGATGAAAATATGTAATTAAGCATGAAACGATGGACATGTTACCTTGTCATGATGATTTGATCTTGAAATTATACAACATAACATGAATATTAAGCCCTTGAATCTTTAGGAAGCTAACTTCATGACTTCTAATGAATAAACCCTAGCTTGCTTGACTTGGATAAGATAGATGATGAATTAATGATGAGATGTAAAAATGAGTTGTTAGATGTAAAATAAAAACACTTATTTATAGACAATTGTTCCTTAGTATCCCAATTATACCTCATCATAGGCTGACATGATGTAAAATTAAACTTAAAACCAAATTTTTCCTACTCAAACTCCAAAAATGACTCAAAATGGGACTCATTCACCACTAATGGTGAATGGGTCCCACCTAGATGGGAATAATTTTCCACTACTAGTGAATGGGTCCCACATGGGTCATTTTTTTCTAGCTAGAATGCATAGAAGTAAGAAAATTAGGCTTATATGATGACTATGCTAGTTATTTGATCAAATTACGCCTCAAGATGCACAATATGGGTCAATTAAGGCCTTTTAGTGATGATGTAAATGTTAAATAGGGCTTGGTATAGATAACTCAATGTGAAAGTGTTATTACATAGAATTTACAACATTAAAGATAGGCCCACATAGCCTAGAAGGGCACAAAAACCAATGTGAACGTGCAAGATATATTACAACACTAGTTTATCATTAAGATTAATTTAAGAACCTTCTAGATTGATGTAATAATGCTATTAAACACATTTTATAATGTTGAATTAGGGAGAAATAAGTTAATTAATTCTAGAAAAGTGTGAAAGTCCTTTACAAGACTTTACAACACCCTTACAAGACATCGTTAAAAGCATGTTGTTTGATTTGCAAGGGTCCAAGACCTAGCATGGAAAGATAAAATTCCTCACAACACTAGATTAAGACCTCATTAAGTCCATTTCATCATGAATTAATCCCATTTCAATAAAAGGATCCTTTTTCTACAACACATTTAGCCCTCACTTTAGTGAGAGGATGAACCTATTTCAAACTCACACTAAAGTAGACATTAAAGAGAGATCCTCATGCACAAATGTAGATGACAAAGAATGAAAAAGATCAAAGGAGATGGCCAAGCCCCCAGGATCGAAGATCCTAAGTCAAGCCCCCAAGATGCAAAATCATGCAATGGAAAGAATGAAGAGAATGAAAGACAAGGTAGATGTACTCACTTTGGGCCAATGGAAATTCTTGGTTGTCTACTAGGCGAGAAAGGCCAAAGGTATACTCACTTTGGGGCCACAAAACTAGTTTTCTACATGGTGAGAAAGCCCAAAAGGTAAGATACATACACTAGTTGGTATGCACTCACAAACACAAAGTTGGCTATAAGGAAAAGTCATGCCGCTAGGTAGGCTTCCCACTCAACCATGTCATTGAAGTTATACCGCCTAATAAATTTAACAAGGCGCCACAAGAAAATGCTTATGAAAAAAAATAAAGGGTATAAAATTCTTGCAAGTTACGTTATGCAAGGTGGAAAAAGATGCAAAAATGTAATGTAAAATGTAAAATTTAAAATGTGAAAAGATGTTCAAAGGACTCTTGTTTAGTTTATGCAAGGTTAGTCACTTAGGGAACATCATTCCTAATGTCTCCAAGAGAGGACCAATCAAAGAATAGTATATTCACAACTACTTAGGGGATGTAGTGCGCCACATCAAACCACCAAGAGGAATGTAATATGCTAAGATATATCACATTTATGAAGGACATCACACCTAATGTCATCCATAAAGTGACAAATGCATCACATAAACGACAAGGCTACACTAAGAACCAAGAATGAAAATGAATTACGGTGTTGTATTCCCCCTAATTTAAAATGGTTGCTAACACCATTGCTATGAGGAATTGATTTAAAGTAGAAGAGGAAAACATGAGAGCTTATCCAAAAATCCCTATTCCAAGTCATATGTTTTCGATAAGCTATATCATGAAAGAGGTAAATATGTCACAGGTGAGTCAATCTTAAGAAATGTCATCCACATTCCAAGCTTGCTCTTATACATTCATGAAAGGTTAATGAGTAGTCGAAAGAGAAAACAACAAGAGGCATATGGGGATAAGGCTTGATAATCCTTTTCCCCCACTTAGTGCAAGACAAAGGTGAGCTTGGAATGGATGATGGTATGCTGCCCCTTGTGATGGATGCAAGAAATGAAATAGTGAGAATGTATTTATCCTACAACTATTACATGGAAAGGAGTAGCAATGAAGGTTATTTATGTGAACAAGGAAGAATCTTGGAAGAGTCTCCTATGATAGTATTGATGTTGAGTGAAAATTTGGTGGTCTTGGGTAAAGGAGAATAACCAAGACCATGAGTTGTTTGTTGTATGTGAAGCTCTACAGGGTTGTGGATACCTTTCTCTTGAGCACCACAAAATTTTCCATTATACAAAAATTGTTTCATGAAGTCATATCCTTTTCCATAAAGTTTTTTTCAATGCTTTGGAATTGAGGGGTTGTTCATTGTTGTGTTCATCAGGGGTTATTGTGGAGTTTGTGACATTTTCTAAAGTGGTTGAGGTGGATTATTTTGAAAGGTTATCTATATTTTGCATTGACATGATGGTTGATTATTCTTGTGTCTCACCTTTCTTTTGTGTGAATATGTCTTCACCCATAACTGTTGGCATGAATTCAAACAATCCCCAATCATCACCAAAGAATTTAAAGATTTCCATTCCTTATCATTATGTTCAATTTCTATGTTGGAAGTGGGAATAAATGTTATTAGAGGAATTGTAGCTCCTTTTTCAAGATGCAAGCAAATTTCAGGGTCGGGATCAACTTGAACTTGATAAATTTTATTATTATAGACATATTTCATTATATGATGAAGGGTTGAAGGAACTACATTCATCTCATGAATCCATGGTCTACCTAAAAGAAGGTTGTACGAAAGATCATAAGGCATGAAATGAATAGGATTTTGAAAAGTAACCACCCCAATTGTAATAGGTAGAGTGATTACATTGAGAAGTTGCTTTGTTGTATTATCAAATCCTTGAATAGAGATAGAATTAAGTATGATATATGATTTTTCAACTTTTAATTGATCAAGGAGACTCACACCACACACATTAAGGGTAGAACCATTGTCTATGTGAGTGTGCTTGATACCTGTGCGATGGAATTGAGAAATGATCATAAATGCATCATGTTGTTTTTGCAACTCCAAAGAAGGGAGCTCATGTTGATGAAAAGGAATATCAAGATTCATTTGATTTGGTTTATGAATTAAAGCTACCACATCATTCAGATTTGTATCATGAGGAGATGTAATTTGTTGTAAGGTTGTTTGAAGAATATTATTGTAATGTGGTGAGGTCGAAACCAAAGGGAAATTTTTGCGGGAGTATTCTTTAATTGTTCAACAAGATCATACTCCTTTGCAGGTGGGTTATAATGAGAAGCATTAGGTGGATTAGGAAAAGGTAATGATGGTGGGATTTGTTGCAGTGGTTGTGGGTTATTTTTTGTGTTATATGTATGAGCAACCGTATCATCACTAGATTGTTGTGATACATTAGTGTTAGGTTGGTATAAAGTGTGGCGTCATCAATTAGAGGGATGAGGTGGATGTGAGGGTGGGTAAAGGATAATTTTAGGTTTATTTTGAGTTTGTTGTTTGTGTGAAGGTGGGTAAGGTGTGTGGCAAGGTTTATTGGAAGGTGGATAAAGGGTGTAGTGAGGTTGAATATTGTTAACATCTCATAACAAGTGAGATTCTTCATTGTCATTGAAGGGAATATTATCTTTTTCATGGGCCACAATATCCTCCCTAGAAGGAGAGTTGTTAGGAGAACAAAAAACCACATGCTCATGACAATGAAGGTGTAGTTCATCCAAAATAACTTCATCACATCTAGGGGAGTTATTAATGGTTGAATGTGTTTGATTATTGATAGTGGGGAGATTAGGGGAAGATTTTATTTGATTGTTGGTTTTTTCTAAGGTCACATTCTCTTGTTCCATATTGTATACCATACTAGGAGAGCTTGTAATATGTTCATTGAAGGTTGAAATTGGAAAAGTAGCTTCATCACAAGTATGAGGAGGATCAAGGATTGAATTGATTTGCTTGATAAAGTTTTCTGTAAGTGAAAGGAGACAACTAAAATTCTCCTAACTTTCATTGTTTATGTTTTCTAACAGCATAGTATCTTCTTCACAAATAGGAGAGATACTAGGAGAAGAACAAATGGGATTATCTCGATCGTTTATGACTTCATTGCTTTGTTTCCTAATATCTTCCAAAATAGAAGGTGTAGGGGAAGGATCATAAAGAGGGTTGTTGTAGACCTTAAAGATTTGATTATTTAAGACCAATATATCATCCTCATCATTTACAATCTCATTCTCGTGTGTTATCATATCTTCCCAAAGGGGATGAAGAGAAGGACAAGCAAGATTTGCATGATGCTCAATGATTGTATCTTCTTTCCCTGAGATACCTTCGTCACTAAAAGGAGAGGTATTGGGAGAAGAAAAAATGTGATCATCATGGTTATCTATGTTTGTATTCACTTCTATCACATCATCCACATAAAGAGGAAAGATGGGATAGGGTATGAGGTTAAGGTTAGCATTGCCATTTTCCCCCTCTTGCATGAAGAGACTTTCATAACTGGGACATGCATTGAATGAATGGTGATCATGCTTATTAACTAACTTTATCTTTGCAAACATTTTGAAAGAAAAACTATTTTAACCCAAAATGCAATACAAAAGGGTAAAATGAAATGCAAGTTTTAGATAATAATGGATTGATTATGCTTATGGGAATGCAAACATGAAATTTAAACCATGCATGAAATGAGCTAAATGAAGGTAAATTGGATGAAATGGATTCTATAGAAATGAAACTAACTGATATATACAGGTTTAGGTTAAGGCACCAAATAGAAGCCTAAAAACAAGGTTCTAAATTTTGGAAAATGTTGTTTCAAGGGTCAGAAGGGACTGATTCGCCCAGGGTGGCGAATGAGTCCTAGTATGGAATTTTTTCAAAATTTTCAATTTTTTTTGACTAATTTTAAAGCTTTCAGAGTGTTATGATGCAGACCTAATTGAAAAATGTAGAATTTTAGAGAGTGGAAATGGATTTAGATGCTAACAATGAAACCTAAATACACTTTTTATGAATGCAAAATTTAATACCTAGCACGCAAATGAATCATGAAAACCCTAATTCAAGCTTAATTAAACCCTAGATCTATGATGAACTCTAAAATCATACAATAAAGTGATAAAAAAGAAGGTTCACCAAAATGAACCATAGATTTTTTGGTCTATGTACTTTTCTTGCACTCGTAGGGTTTTTCACCTAAAAGGAGAAAGATAAACCTCAAAAACCTAAGTGTTTCACCCAATCTAAGATATGTATGATGAAATTATGTCTAAATTAAATGTTGTATATGCAACTAATTGATAAGATTGATTGATTACGTATGCTAAACTATTGAAATGCAACTTTTTTTAAAACACAATGTGTTATGTAGAAATGAACTAGAAATGAATGCAAAACTTAACCGAAATGAATCAAATTGAAAGTGTTCACTTCGGATCTTGATAAAGGCTGGAAAATACATCTGGAAGGCTATTGATGCTAAAGTTTAGTCCCGGTGGGACTCATTCACCACTTTGGGCAAATCAATCCCAGTTCTGGATGACTGCACTAGAGCCTGTTTTAGCTAAATGGGTGTCCAAATCTACAAAAATATTTAGAAAAAATGTGCATTGGGAATCATTCACCACTAATGGAAATTTAGTCTACTTTAGAATTTCTAGAAACTCAAAAATAGAATCTGTAGCTTTCAGATTGCTCAATCTACACCTCCAGGTGTCCAAATCTGAAACTGCCAAATTCAGACTTGTAACTGGCTTTTTCTTGATATTTTTGACTTTAATGATTAAGAGATGACTTGAATGACTTTATAACTTGATATTTAATGATTTCTAAGCCTCCAAGAGTCCTAAATCTACAAACAAACAAGACAGGAAAGAGATATGTTGAATGTTAGGGCATGGGGGTTTTCCTTGGTCAAACCTCATTTATGTAAATAAAAAAAATGCTGAAAATATGTAATGAAGAATGAAAAAATGGAAATTTTACCTTTTCATTATGATTTGATCTTGAAAGTCTAGAACATAAGATGAAAATTAAGCCCTCGAATACTTTAGGAAGCTAACTTGATGACTTCTAATGAATAAACCCTAGCTTGCTTGACTTGGATAAGAAGATAGATGATGAATTAATGATGAGAGATGTAAAAATGAGTTGTTAGATGTAAAATGAGGATAAAAAAACATATTTATAGAAAATTGCACCTTAGTATCCTGATTATACCTCATCACAAGCTGACATGATGTAAAATTAAACTTAAAACCTAATTTTTCCTGCTCAAACCCAAAAAATGACTTAAAATGGGACTCATTCACCACTAATGGCGAATGGTTCCCACCTAGATGGGAATAATTCACCACTAGTGGTGAGTGGGTCCCATAGGGGTCAATTTTGCTAGCTAGAATGCTGAAAGTAAGAAAATTAGGCTTATATGATGACTATGTTGGTTATTTAATAAAATTATGCCTCGGGATGCACAATATGGGTCAATTAAGGCCTTTTAGTTATGATGTAAATGTTAAATAGGTCTTGTGACACATAAATCAATTACAACAAAAGTCCTGATTGATAGGCTGATTGAAAAGAATCTACAGCTTTCAAATGGTATCACATTTTTTGAATCCAAAACATGCATCACATTCTATGCTTCATATACTATAGGATTAAAAAAAAGAAATTGAATTTCATGAAGTTTTGATGAAGTTAAGGTGGTCAGACATACAATTTTTTAAATTTTAAAAAATTGTAATAAAAAAATCATAATTAATTATTTACTTGGAAAAAATACAAGAAAATATGCATCACATCGGGCATGAGTCCTCTACTTATATATAAAATATTATAACAAAATATTATCATTTTATTGTGGTTAGGGTCACAAAACACCTACTTCTTATTTTTTCCCTCAAATTTAAGTACCACTACATTGAAATTTCAAATTTTCACCAAATAGATTTTTCTTTTTTAAACAAACCTAGTAGTTTAGAAACTACATTCAATTTTCTATAGATTCTATTATTACATATTTTTGAAATAATATATATAACTTATTCAAATTTTTACGTTAAGTTGTCTAACTATGATTTTTCTAAATTTTTTGCCACTTAAGGGCCTATTTTTTCCATGATGATCCTACACATACCCTAGATTAAGACCTCATTAAGTCCATTTCATCATGAATTAATCCCATTTCAAGAAAAGGGTCCTTTTTCTATGACACAAGAGTAAGTCAAAAATGTTTTCTAGATAGACTAACGAGGTATTGACCAAAGGAGTACAACACGGTGCACTGGTGTCCTAGAGGCACGATGACATCTTCTACAGACAAAAAACTGAAAGTTTCATAGAAAACAAATAAATGACTACTAACAATTAGATTGATAAGAACTCTTAAGAATGCGATAAAATGACAGACATAACAAAACTAAAATAAAGTAAACTAAGTGAAATATAAATGATAAAGCGAGAGAATAAGAGAGAAAATGTTCATAATAAACCAATCAATGAAGCCTCTAGCAAATGAATATTTTTGATACCTACACACATAAGACTAAGTAAAATTGTTGCTATTGTTTAGGGGCTAACCTCATTCAAACCTTTGTTTCAGTGTTTTCACCTCCATGGATAACCAAATAGATAGATAGAGAAAGTAATAGACAATGAAATAGTTAAATCAATGAGATAGACAAATGCATAAACAATGGATATGATAAATCCCAAGATGGTCAAAGAGACAAGATAATAGATATATATATATATATATATAACCTGCAAGGCTCAAGGAAGCCAAAGAGAGATAGGGAGAGACATCTATGAGATCCAAGAGAGTAGTAGCTATTGTTGTGAGAACTTGAGGATCATGTTGTAGCAAGCAAGAGAGCTATGGAAGAAAGAAAACAAGAGAAAGAGAAGAGAGAATGATAGAGCTAGTAAGAAAAGACCAAGAGTCCTCAATAGAATGAAAGAGATGTATTTAAAAGAGAGAAAAAGGATGGAAAGTAAGGTTCTTAAGCTGTTACAAGGCGTCTCAAGCTATTACCACTGAAAAAGGTAGGTGACAAATTAAAAAAGGATAAAAAAAAAATTGTTTGGATGTTGAAATGTTGCAAGACACTAATGCAACACGTGGACATCCACATGGAATGTTAATGTCTAGATTGATTATGCTCAAGAATGGTGGAAAGATAAGGTTTAACATAAAGCCAATGCTCACATAGTTGCTGAAAAGGGATCTTGAGCATCCTAAGAGGGGAACAGGCTAATCCAGGTGCTGAAATGAGCCTACAAAAATAATAAGGGTGGGGACACTAAAGTGGATACAAAAGTGTAGGTAAAATTTGCACGACACCCAATTTTACAACACTACATTTTCCCCCCACTTTAGCAGGCATATGAGTCTACATGAATATGCACACTAAAGGAAATATAATAAGCATAAATAACATCATGGTTCCAAAAGGATGCTATAGAGGAAGCATATAGCTCTTCAAACTAAGGAATCATGCTCCTAGGTTGAACACCTACAAAAAATTGCATTAGATAAGAAAGATTTGCATAATACAACAAGGTCAGAATATCAAAAGTCATCACATCACAAGGTTAGAACATATAGAAATTTAGGAATAAAAACATGTATAACACATACACACATGAACATAACAAACAAACTAACAATATTTGAGTCAACAAAGTGAAAGAGACCTCGATGTACAAGGTTGTCTCAACACTATGCACACCATTCCCAAATAAATAAATAATACATTAAAGAATTCTTAAACAGAGAGAAGAATGTAAGCATTGATTGCTTCAAGAGAAGAATGCATCCAAAAGATGAGGAAGCAATCAATGCTACAGATAAAAAGAGAGAGAAATAGCATATACTTAGGATGAAGAAGATATAGGTCTTTGATTCAGTATTTTGAAGAAAATATACTCAGGATGAAGAGGACATAGGTATTTAATCCAATATATACAACTCTAACGCTAAGCCAAGACATGAAGATGACACAAGTATTTTATTCGATAGATTTGAATGCAAATTCACCACAAACATGTTTGATGTAGACAAAAACATTGGGTAAAAAAGTGAAAAATAATAGACACCATGAAAAGACACCATATTAAGACACAATATGATCCAATATAAGACAATTTTGATAGGTATGGATAGTATATCTAGTCCATATGGCAAGCATTTAGGCCCGTGGTTTCTAAAAAATACATTGCAAGATAGTCACAAAAAGGAAAAGTCTAGTTAGGTTGCTCGCAAGCTAGACACCAAGATATAAGACATCCAAACTCCAAGACACAAGGATGTCAAATATTAGAAATAAGATAGGTCTAGTTAGTTTTCCCACAAGCTAGATGCCAAGATATAATACATCCAAACATCAAGACACAAGGATTTCAAATATCAAAAATAAGACAAGTCTAGTTAGGCTACTCCCAAGCTAGATACCAAGATATAAGACATCAAGACATTAAGACACAAGGATTTCAAATATCACAAATAAGACAAAAATCATAATACACCAAAGAATTATTTTGAAAAGGACTTTCACAAAGGGGTTCTTTCATCTAGGAACCCTTTAATAATACATTGAGACACCAAGGGATCCTTTTGAAAGAATTCTCCTTTTGAAAGACACAAAATTTTAGGCAAGTGATTTTTTCATCAAGGAATCCTTTTGAAATAATACTCCCTAGTGAAAATTAAGAAGATGTGATAGCCCCCCTTAGAATGATGTGTACTATGCAAAGGAACACATGACATTCTAAGGAGAGAAAATAAAGACAAGAGATGTTGTGGCACAATATACATGGTGAGATCCATTCATGGTATGTTTTCACACACACAAGGGGCAACACATAAAAACCATGATATCAAAGAAAGGAAAAGTAGAGACTTGATGGAATCAAAACATAAAGATGAGAGGGGGGCCTCAAGAAGGGCACACACCTCCAAAACAAGTCACCTTAGCCCCTAGCGTACATAGGAGAGGATAACCATGCTAGATACTATTGTGTCACTACCACAAAGAAAGTATGGTTGCACACAATATAAGGGAGGTGTAATAACCTCATGAGAAGACACTTAGAATGGAAAGGATATAGGTAGACCTCTATATCACTTGCCATGCAAAGAAGAGATAGGTGCATCAAAAAATGGAGAAGTGATGGCACCAAAGTCAAGTTATGTTGTTCTACTTTGTCCTTCAAGGCCTTATATTCCCTAGTGGAATGTCAAATAACTTGATAATATGCACAAAAATAATGTGTTACATTATCATTCTTATGAAATTTATTATGTGAGGAGAAAAAAGAGTAATCAAGTGGGCTTTGAGAAGCATCAAAAATATATTCTCTTGCTAAAATAAAGAATGAGGAGCAAGAAGAAACCCTTTCTCTTGTGAAGAAAATTTTGACTACTCACAAGAAGAAGACATTAAGACATCAAATGATGGAGTAGGGGATGGAGACAAAATAGAATGCTCGTAACCTAAACCCTTTGCAAAAGAGCTAGGTGTCAATTCCAAAGGGACATTGACTCCTTGTTCCATGAACCCAAGGCCATTTACTTTGTACCCATGCTTAGAAATAATATTAAATCCAAAGCCATAATGTGATTGTAGATCCTTAGAAGGGGAGGATCAACATTAAGGACATTATTATTATTGTTCATATTATCCCATGATACAAAAGAATAATATTTTTTGATAATAGATGTGAATGCTATTGTTGAGATGTCTAAGTGGATCAAGTCAACTTTATATTCCCCAATGAAGGATTTTGTAAAGTCTAATGAACCCCAATTATCACTAAGACATGCATTTTCTTGAGAAGTAGGAGCAGACTTAGGATTTCTTACTTTAGAAGGATCTTCTTCAAGGACATTTGGCTCAAGAGTATCCTTTTTAACAGGTACTATTGGAGTAGATGTCGACACATTGGAAGACATTAAAAGGATAATATTTTAAAGAGTAGGTGCAATCGAAGCCTGACTAGTAAGTGCCATCTCACATAAATGTAGAACATTAGAGTCAACTCTGATTGTGAATACTTGATTATTATGAATAAAATTATTGGATCCATGCAAAATAGATAGGACTACACCCATAGTGTGAATCCATGGTCTCCCAAGAAGGATATTGTATGGTTATTTTCTTGAAATAACATATACTAGGGTGGGTATAGTAACGGTACCAACCTTAAAGGTAAGATTATTGTTCCTAAGGCTTGTTGATCAATGTTATCAAATCCATGAATATACATAGAAGAATTGGAAATAGAAGATGAATCAATTTTAATTTTAGGCAACAAATCAATGCTACATACATTGAGCATTAGATTGATGTTAATGAGTATGTCTAATGCCAATATTGTTAATGTTAATTATTATCATCAAATTATCTTCTTACTTTTGCACTTCCAAGGGAAAGACTTATTGCAAATGGAACATAATATTCAGTGAATCCCCATGAATATGAGCCATCAATGCATTAACATCTATTGACCTAGTGGAAGAAGGAAAGATAATCATTTGCAAATATTCCTAAAGCATACCCAGGTAAACTAGAACTATTTGAAGCAAGACCCAAAGTGAGATCTTGGCAGGAGTAACACAAAGTTGCTTGAAAAGATCATACTTGGTTGTGTAGCTATAGGTCTAGGTGCTTGAGGAAGGCTTGGTTGAGAAGGTGGTAAATAATTAGGTCAAGATCAATTTTTTTTTATTCCTTATAGTATTATAATTATGGGATACCACTCTATAAGAGGGAGCTTCACTATTAAATGGAACACCATAAATAGAAAATAAATATTTAGGAGGAGTAGCTAGAGTCATATTAATGATCACTCTCTTAGGCCGTTGAGGGGCATCAAAGAATGTGAGTACATCTACATATTCATCATGAATAATAAGGGAATTATTTGAAGAAATATGCTCAACATCTATCCTTGGAGGATCTAATGTGAGAATAGATCCATCATTTGCTAATGCATCATCTCTAGAAGAGAGTGCATTGGAATGAAGAGAAGGTATAGTAACATTAAGAAAAATATCAATGATTTCACCCTCTTGCATGAAAATATCTTTACAAGTAGAAGGAATTTCAAGAGAGGGATCAATGAGGAGTAATAAGAAAGGAGAAAAGAACTCACTTTCATACGATTGTAAGAGAATTTCTTGAAGTTTCTTAACAAGGATAGAAAGAGATAGAAGGAAGAAAGATAGAAAGTGAATTTTAAAATAGAGATATAGATAAGATGGCCGAAGGCCATCATGTATATCTATTGATAACATGGAATGGGGTTTGGGGTAGCACCCTAATTTTTTTTTAGAAGGAAAAATCTTGGATTTTTCCCTTTTTTTGTGGAAGAAGTTAGGTCAAGTTCAATAAAATGTAGAGGAGTATATTTGTTACCCTTGAGTCTTTAGACAAGCTAGATTCTTCGAGGAGCAAATGGTCCTCAACTACCTCAATGAACAAAGCTCAAGTGGTGAGGTAAAAAGGTGAGAACTCCAAAATAAAAAAGAGTAAGTCATAGAGGATTTTTGCATAGAATAATGAGCTCTTGGCCAAAGGAAGACAATGCAACACATAGATGATAGTGTGGTGTGTTGGTGTCCTAAAAGGTGAAATGGTGTTTGATATGAACCAAAAATTGAAAATCTCATAGAAAATAACTAAATGACTACTAACAATCAAATTACTAAGAACTCTTAAGAATGTGAGAAAATGATAGAGTATAAGAAAGATAAAATAAAGTAAACTAAGTGAAATATAAATGATAATGCGAGAGAATAAGAGATAGAAAATGCTCATAATAGACCAAGCAATGAAATCTCCAAAAAATGTATGTCTTTGATACCTACACACATAAGATTGAGGAAAATTGTTGGGGATATTTAGGGTCTTACCTTAGTCAAACCCTCGTTTCGGTGTTTCGACCTCCATAAACAACCAAGTAGATAGATAGAGAAAATAATAGATAGTGAAATAGATAAATAGATGAGATAGACAAATGCATAGGCAAGGGATATTGTAAATCCCAAGATGCTCAAAGACATAAGACAAGAGATATATATCATCATTAAGACTTGAGGAAGCCAAAGAGAGAGAGGAGAGATAGCTATGAGAGACAAGATAGTAGTAGATAACATTGTGAGAACTTGAGAGTGTTGTATCAAGAAAAATGGTGAGGACCTAAGAGTGTTGTACCAAGAGTGTTGTAGACAAGATAGAAAATTGCATAGGAAAGGGATATGGTAAATCCAAAGATGCTCAAAGACACAAGACAAGAGGGTAAAATCACAATCTTGTGTCACACTTTATAAAGGAATCGACCATCAACAAAAAAAATTCTAAACTTTAACCACATAAAAGTGGTCTTTATGTTTTGAATTTAAAAATGATGTAAACTAATGAAATGTAGAACTTTTGATGAAGTTTATTCTTGTAATTTTTTATATATATATATTTTTAAAAAAATTATTATTTTTTTATCAATTTAAAAATAAATTTTGGAATGTTGAAAATTTTAGAAAAAATTAACTTCATGGGCTATGAAGAAATAACTTGAAAAATACTTCATTTTTCCCTAATTTTTTTATCTCCAAATAGGTAACTTCAATATCTTGTGCATGGGAAAAAAAAACAAATTTTGATATATATTTTTCTCATGTAATAATGTTTTAAAGTCAAACTTGTCATAATTTGACAGTTTTCACAGGTTGTCAACTATTGTCTATTTTTTAAATCATATTCAAAAAAAAATTATACCCTTCTGAGGAAGACTCTCTCCTCTTGTTCCCCATATAATTTTTTTTAAAAATCAATATGTTTTACTATTTTTTTTAAATTTCTAATCAGCCTCTTTTTTAACTTTAACAACCTACTTGCATTATTTTAAAAATAAAATGTATTAAAAATAATAAAAAAATTACATATTTAGATTAAAACTCTACAAAAGGGTATTTTTCTTTTTTCTTTTAAAAACATCATTCTGACTAAAGAAATACTTAGCTAAAGTTGAAAGTTTCAAAAAATTATGAAAAAATTGAGTTGGCTGCCAAATAGGATGCCACATAGACAGTTTCGGTAGAAACAATTTCTATAGAAAGAGTTTTAGCCAAAACCCTTTCTATAAAAATTGTTTCTACTAAAACCCTTTCTATAGAAACCGTTTCTACCAAAACCCTTTCTATAGAATCTATTTCTACCAAAACCCTTTATATAGAAACCTTGCACATTGAAAAAGCCAATTTCAAACCGGGAAAAGAAAATTTTTGATTTTTTTGGGATTTGGGCTAAACTTATTCAGCCAAAACCTATGTGCCATGTAATAGGCCATGTGGTTTTGATTGAAACCTATTTAGCTGAAACCTTTCCGATTGAAAATATTTCGCTTAGAACTATATATTTTTCTAAAAGTGTGACACAACTTTGTGCTTTGTCCCAAGAGATAGATATCACCTACAAGTTTTGAGGAAGCCAAAGAGAGAGAGAGGGAGAGAGAGCTATGAGAGCCAAGATAATAGTAGATAACATTGTGAGAACTTGAGAGTGTTGTAGCAAGAAAGACAGCAAGAGAAAGAGAAGAGAGAAGGATAGAGCCAACAAGAAAAGACCAAGAGTCCTCAATAGAATGAAATAGATGGATTAAAAAGAGAGAAAAGGAGGGATAAGAAGGTTCTCAAGCCATTTCAAGGCATCCCAAGTCATTACCATCAACAAAGGTAGGTGAAAAATGACAAAAGGCTACAAAATGACTATTTGAACATTGAAATTCTGTGGGATGCTAGTGCAACAGGAAGATGTCTGTGTGGTGCACTACTATCCAGAAAAATCAAGATCATGAATGGTGGGAATGAGAAAACATAATGTTTGATGCAAAGTTGATGTACAAAGGTAGCTTCGAAAAATGGGTCTTGAGCATCTTGAGAGGGGAAAAGGATAATGCAAGGGCTAAAATGGGTCTACACAAATACTAAGGGATGGGACACTAAATTGGATACAAAAGTGTAGGTGAAATTTCCATAATATGTAATCTCATGATACTACAAATTCTATAGTAGTAGTAGTGGACATAATTTCTAAGATGCTACATTTCATTCCTTGCAAGAAGAGTAATGATGTTGTGCATGTCACTGATCTATTTTTCAAGGATATTGTGACATTGCATGGATTACCTAAGAGTATAGTTTCAAACAAGGATACCAAGTTTACTGGATACTTTTGGAGGACATTGTAGACAAAGATGAAGATAGATTTGAAGTTCAGTTCAACATATCACCCATAAATAGATGGACAAATAGAGGTAGGAAACAAAAGTTTGGGTAACTTGTTAAGTTGTTTGGTTGGAGATAAGGAAAGAAATTGGGATATAGTTCTACTACAAAAAGAGTTTGCATACAATAATTAAAAAAAACTAGAGCATATAGGGAAGACACCATTTGAAATTGTGGTAGGGATACATCCCAAAGGAGTTGTATAGCTTTGAGACATTAGTATGGAGATTAAGAGGAGTGCAAAAGAAGAAAAGTTTGCAGGAATCATGGAGAAATTGCATAATGAAGTCCATAAACACTTGGATGACATGAACAATAAGTATAAGGAGAATGTAGATGCAAAAAAGGAGTCATAAGGAATTTGTTGTTGGAGATGAGGTGATGGTTTATCTCAAGAAGGAAAAATTTCTTGTTAGTGTAGGTTTTTATTTTCCTAGTGGGTTAATTTATTTTCCCTTAGTCCTATGTTTTTCCTATAATTAATCTTTCTTAGGATAGTAAAGTGAGTTTGTTACTAGGAGATAAGCGTGTGGTGTCCCCTTTCTTAAAGGGTGGAACTACTTTCCACTTTTGGTGGTCGATCTCCACTTTTTTTGGTTGATTTCTATTGGTTTTATTTTCCACCTACCTCCTCTCCTAAGTTCTATATAAACCAACTACCTAGCTTGTATTTACATCTTTGATTCATACACCTTTACAGTGTATCTTTTTAGCTTGGAAGATCTTAATGCAATATTGTCACATCGACATTGCATAATCTATCAGAGTCTTAGTTTGCATTCTTTATATTTTTCAAGTTTATGTGAATTTGATTTCCTCTTAAAAAATTTCTTTGGTTATTCAATCTATTTCAATTTTCTAACATTTCCAGTAGGAACATACAATAAGCTAAAGATGAGGAAGTTTGGGCCATGTAAGCTTCTCAAAAAGTTTGATTCCAAAAAATTGTAGGAAGTGGAGTTACCATCGACACTTGGTATATCACTTGAATGTTGTAGAAATATATGAGTATCATGAAGGATAGTCAAGTGGAAGTGACACAAAATCTTATTTGAAGGAGTAGTTACCACATCAACCAGCAGAGGAGAATGAGTAGATTTTGGATACCAAAATTGAAAGTGGCACTAGGAACAAGCAGTATAGGGAGTACCTAGTAAAATGCAATGGGAGACTAGTAGAGGATTCATCATGGATTTTTCAGGATGAGGTGGACCACTTTGGTTTTCCCCTAGCACATGAAAGGTATGGGAATCAATTTTATTCCTACCTCAGGTGTCTGATGTAGGAGCATCACTAGTTGTAAAGAAATCTTGTATCAACCAAGAATATTTCTCTTCTTTCATTTTAGCATGTAGTAGTTTCAACATTTCATTATGCATTTCACTGAATTATCATTTCTCAACTCATGGAGAAGGATATAGCATCTACATGTGGTCATCTACATCATATCCATATTTTAGTTGATTTTCATTTATATGCAGAAGGTTATCACTCTCAAAATTCACTATCATTTCTTAGTCAGAGCATTTGGAGCTGACCTGGTCCAAACTTATTATGTAGACCTATTCTAGAGTGTGCAAAGCTTAATGGGAAATCATACAAGTATTTTGGGTTTAAGAGGATCTTTTTAGAAGATTCACAATATGTTTCATTTTATGAAGGATTATCTTTCATGTTTGAGGCTAACCTACATGCTGAATCATTCATTATTGGAGATGGAGAATCATATTTAAGATAATTTGTAATTCATAAGAAATGAGTTAGTGATTAGATTTTAAAATCATTTAGATATTTGGATTTAGCAGGATTGAATAAGGCCTTTGGCCAGTTGTAATTTTGTAATTCCCTTGCAGTAGGCTCGTGAGCCATATTTGTTTTGCATATGATGCATGCAATATTGCGAATTATTGATTCAGTAAAGATCTATGATTGATGAGTATTTTTTGAGTTGTTTTCTATAGTGTTGACTCTTAGCTGCAAGGTTGGACAATCCTTTCTAGGCCCTCCATTTGTGACTCCACCACAAGTCCTCTACCAATGGTCCTTTACCATCCAATTCAAATGTGGAGCATTATCTTATTGGATGGACTAGGTTTAGTTGATATAATATGTCAAACATATAAAGTAGGTAAAAGTGCTCAACTACACACTTACCATGAATCCTCCATGCAAAAAGTTTTCTCCCTTTTCTCTTTGTTGATAGGAACTATTGTTGAAATTAGAACCAATGCTTGACAATGCATATTACTTTATAGGTTCTTCCCTATATACTCTCTGATGGCTAACACATCCTCTTGATTTTATTTTTACCTTATTGTTTTCAAAGGAACTTGCATAACTTTTCATAGTTTTTTATTTTCAATTGAACAATAATTTACTCCATTGTAATTGCTAGTGGTTATATTTCCTAAGGCCAATACTCTCCTTTATCAGCCATGACTGCATTGATATCATGAAGGGAATTTGTAACTATCCCTCATTGCACTGAATAAAACATAAATCAATCTACACCCCTAAATCCACATAAGAAACAAATAACACACTTAGGACCAAGAAAGTAGGACAACAAGACAATGACTGTATGATTGTCATGCTTGTGAATTTTGCTTAAAAATTATTTAAAAGTAGCCTAACGAAAACTAGGAATCAAACTAATAATTTAATGTTTTTGTCTCACATTTAGAGTCATATTCATTTAGAAGTCCTTGTATGTGACAATTTAATAAGTTCATTTTGAAACTTAGGTTTAATAATTAAATTTTATATTTGAAATCTATTAAAATATTTTATGCATCAAATGGTGAGTCTTTTTTTTTTTTTTTCGAGATTTTTTAATATTTGGTTGTGCAAGTCTCCAAATGATCATTGATTATACATTATTTGGGAGATAAAGAATTAACACTTGTGTATGTTTTAAAATGATCAAGTTTAACTAATTAAATGTGAGGACAAGTACATAATACTTTAATTTGTAATCTTTATTAGTAATAAATTAGAGATATTTAACCCCTATGTGGAGCTCAATTTTGACTATTACCATTGGTATTTTTTATGAGATGATGAGTGGTTGTACAAATTTTGTTGTACTAATGACATGTGTTAGGAAAAATTATAATTGACACTATTAAAAATATTTATTGATATTTTACTATTCAGACAATGAAAATATGTTCAATTGATAGATCAAACTATAACAATTACCCTCACAATATTGGTACATGCTCAATTATGTGATAAAAGGAAATTTCCATAATATTTCCTTGCACACACCACCTACTCATACGTGATTATACAACGCTGCAATGACAGAGGTGTAAAGATCTTTCCAAACTTGGGGAGGCCTGAGTAGGGTGATATTCGTTGACGTGGCACCTTTGGATGGTTTCCAAACCTTTAAAATATATACCCTATTTTTGAGTTTAAAGATGAAATGAGTGACAGAACAGTGTTTCAACTAATTGAATGCTGTAAAGGAGTTTTCCCTTCCCCATTGGACATAAGAGACAAGATTTTGTTTCATTTTTTCCTGCCACTGCTGCCCATGTCAGCTGCATGTAAAAGACAACTGGTGACTAGGAAAATCACGTGGAAAAAGCCCCCTTCACTGATGTCCATTGTGGTAGGAATGCACCAACCACGGTGCTCATAATTATTACAACAATAAAATTATGTGAGAGTCGTGATGGAATATTCCCCCAACCAATGTTGACTTAATGTCTACTTGGACGATAAATTTTTAGATACTCAGAATGATGCTAACCTGGATGCAATCTTGATGATGTCATCTTCCACTTTGGAACCATTAAAGGCATCTATGGGGGGATGTGATGAGGTGCTAAAACTTAATGAGCTGAACTTGAATTTGTTGTTTGATGACATGTAAATCTTGGTCAAGAGGGTAACTACTAACTATGACGAAGATGAATTTGAGGGTGCAAAATTGAAAAATGATGAGCCCCTAATAAGGAAGAAAATTTAAAGTGTAGGAAATAAAATAATGAAAAGGATAACAAGAATGAAAATTTTAAGGGTAAGAAAAGGAAAAATTAGAGAGGATAAGATGGAAGAAAATTTAAAGGTTATGAAAAAGCAAATCAAGAGCATAATAAGAAAATATAGAAGTCAACGAGGGAAAAAATGAAGAAGGTAATCGGGAAGAATAATAATTTGATACAAATCATAATGATAATAAAACTAGTACTAGCCCAATAAATAAATAAATAAGGTAGTAATCAACAAAATGAAGGGGGTAATCACAATGAAATCAAGAAAATGAAGAGGGTAATAAGGAAGAAAACCAACAAAGTAAAAATGAAGAATATGAAAAGTCGACTACAAAATGGAGGTATGATTCACCTTATTCAAATGATGGTGGGGGCAAAAGGCACAAAATGTAGTACCTACTGAAGGTATTTTTCATAAATGAGGACCTCTATTTCAAGATTAATTATTTGTTTAGGTTATAATGAAATTGATTTGATATTAAAGTTTATGATTATGTTGTACTTGATACAACTTTGAAGGCCTAAAAGTGGTATATCCAAAGAGGACGAAAAGATGATCTAGAGCATCCATCAATCTAATTCATCTTGCTAATTTTTAAACATAATTTCATCTCTTGGTACTAGTCAACTAGAGTTGACACCCATACACATCATTTTGGTTTTTGATTCCTAAGATTCATATGTAAGCAAACTCTACTAGTCATATACATCTAGTGCCCTATGCCATTACCTCTTCTCGACACTATTTGACATGATCATTATACAATTCCTTAATCAAAATGCCTTTGACCATTTGTACCACACCAAATATGAGAAAGTTTCTTCATTTCCCAACTACAATGACTAGTATCCACATTATTTTTTGTACTTGTAGCCCTTAGGTGCATCCTAAACAAATGACCACTTGCCTAACCACATATTAGCTCTATATTGCCTTTACTTCTTTGGCATATGAAACACCTAACATAAAGCATAAAACTAGTCCTTAACTAATCATGAAGACCTAACCTCCCAACATCAATCAAGAGGTAGAAATAGAATAATACAAATCTACTAGACCATTTCTTTATATCAATACTCAATAAAAGGAAACCAAAACTATAATAATAAAGCACACACAAAAATAAAATAGAACACACACCACTATACTAAAAAGTAAACCATCTACTCCTACCAAACATGTTATTCAATCATTTTACCCATTGTTTAAGTGAATAGGTAACTACTGAATGGAATGGTCTTCTAGCCTCTTGGTGGATCCTTCAACCTCCATTTTGATCAATCCATTCCCACGTCCTTCGTCCACCATCCAAATATGAGATTTTAGCTTTGGAATGTATCATGAAAAGCTCAAAAAACTTTGAAAACACAAGAATGGGTGATAGAACAATTTTTCTCTATTTTAAAGGTGTCAAATTTTTTTTAAAATGCATCTTAAATTACAATAATACCTAATAATTCCTACAACAATGTATTTTTGTAGGTCATATATGCCAATGTAAAAAGATTTACCTATAAAAGATATGAATTTACAAGATGGCATGATTTTAAATTTGGAGGTTGAAGTTTTAAATCTACGAAGTTAGTGTTTTAAATCGGCATCAAATTTTTTTACAGCTAGTAGGAAAATTCACTGCTAGTAATTCACCTTTAGAAAATTCATTGTCGAGAATTCACCATGGGAAAATTCACTGCCATGACCAATTCACCTTAAGGAAAATTCACCACCAGCCATTCACTGCCATGAAAAATTAATGGCATTAACATTTTTTAATATAGATTTTCAAAACTTTGAATTTTTTTTGCATAAGAATAATTTGATTTATGATAGTGAAAATTATTCTTTTGCAAAAAAAAGTGAAGTTTTGGAAATATATATTAAAAAATGTTAATGTGTTGTGGTGGTGAATTGCTGGTGGTGAATTTTGCTTGAGGTGAATTTGTCAGGGCAGTGAATGAATTGTTGACAATGAATTTTCTGATGGTGAATTGTTGACAGTGAATTTGCTTGTTGATGATGAATTTTCTGGCAGTGAATTGTTGGGGATGAAACTTCGACCTCCAAATTTAAAAACCTCCTCTTACCACTATAACATGCACTTATTTTAATCACATACAACTCAAAATAATTTATCTATTAAAGATGGTTTCAAAATTTAATAAAAAATATAACTTAAAACATTCAAGTTAATATAAAATAAGAACACAAAATAGATTAGATCCTCCATTTACTATGACACTAGTTCCATTCTTTTTAATTTCTCACCCTTTGCTGGTTCTCACGCTTCTCCACTTCTTAAGCTTATTCACAATAACCAAACCTTTAATCACATATTCTCCATGGGATTGAAGGCCATGTTCCAATCTCTTATTAAAATATAATTCCAATAATAAATGTAGCAAATTTATTAAAAAATCATACCGTGCAATTTTATTTATTATTGTAAAGTATTCCGTAAAAGTGGAAGCATCTTCCATTTTTCCAGGCTTTCACTCTCTTCTTTTCCTTTTCTTTCAAATCATTCATCGTTGATGTTGTTGTTGGAGTGCAACACAGAATAATGTGGTTGGAAAACATGCTGTCTGAAATTGACTTGAGCAGCTTTATCTCTAAAAATAATTTGTTGTCATCTTTCAATTATTATCAGCTTTGTGGAAGTATTAACCTTATGCCAACTGTGTTATACCTTTATTCTCCCTGCTTTTAAATTACTGTAGAGGTGACGTTTTCGGCTTTGGTGTCAGTCCTTTCATGTCCTTTGGTTTGAGCTACACTAAGACTGGATCCCCTTTACGCATATGGAGGTTGATATACAGCTAATATATCTTCAACATTTAGTTTTTTGGTGGGTGATTATTCATACTGCATTATATAATTGCGCAGTACTTAACCAGTACATTTTATTTAGTAGAGATATAGTAAGATTGAATTGGGTATAAAGTTATTGTTAAATTAATATACACGAAGTTATTAATTTTGTTTGTGACTGATTGTTCATATTATATAATATTATAATATGATTATTAATGAGTTTTATTTTGTATAGAAATCAAGTAAAAGATGATTATTAAGAATTAAGTTATATTAGAAGTTTATATAGTATTTAAGATATATAATTTTAATTGTCTTCATAAGTTTATTGTGAATATTGTTTTTAATTGGAGAATTTGAATGTCTTTAACATTAAATAGATGTTTGGGGAAAGGGTTGTCCTTCTACACAATAAATAAAATTGTTCTTCCTGTACATTCATAATAATATTTCATATGCACTCTATCCCTTCATAAAAAAATCATTACACCACCTTGTTGCTTAATTGACAATCAAAACAATACTAGAAATCCATCACTTGAGAATATTGTCACATACCCTACGACTCCCACTTCCATGGTGGTTGACCAGGGAAGGAAAACAAATAAATAAATAAGATTTTAGGGGAAGGGGCCCAATTACTATATGTGTTCCAATAACCGTTCACTTCTTGCTCACCTTACCCCCCAATAAATTTTTCATTTGAACCACTAAAAAACTTGAAAAAGTCAAAATATTTTGCAACAAAATCAATACATGTTCACATGTGAATGTGTAGTTGCCTATTGTATGTACTCAGTCCTACACATACAATTGCATTTACAATATAAGACAAGTTGCTCCTAAATACCCACTTTTAACATTTATAAAAAAACTTTTATGTTTAGAAATTCCCCCACATGCAAAGGGTGCCAAACTCATCACATATTATATTCACACACATATATACATAGTTAATGGTGCTTGATTTTCCATTATGAGAAGCTCCTATGAAATTATTCGGCTATCAAATGTACAATCTCCCACACTTCCTCTCACATGCACACACATTAACTCCATTCAATGTAGGTACCTGCACAAGTAATTAATGGTTTAAGGCTCCCCTAATAAACATTATATCCAAATATAATATAGAATTCAGTCATTTCAACATACAAATAATACGTAAATGAAAACAACAAATTCAGATGATTGAATCGTCCCTAAAAAAATAAAATTTGAAACACAACAACCAAAATCAATGCATTTAATTATCAAATTTGAGTTATTTGATAAGAGGGAAAGTAGCTAGCATCAATCTCACTTATTCTCATATGCTAATATCCTTTGCATATTATAGAGCATTGGCATGCATCCTCTACACATTCCTCAAATATCCACGCATCTTCAAGTTGGTATAGTCTTTGAAAGTTCTATTCATGAATTGTGTTTTTGAAACTTATTCATGAAGTGGACCTATTTAAATGTTATAAATAAATGAATTGGTCTCTTTTTCTCATTGAAACATAGATTTTAGGACCCAATGGACTCTCTAACTCTTATAGGGTTTTTACCCAAAAGGAAAAAGATTAGATCCTAAAATGCTTATGTTTCATTCCAATTAGGAAGTATGCAATGTGATGTTATGTAAATGAACTTATCTAAATGCAATTGATTGATTAAATGATTTAGAATGAATGCAAAGATGTAATTTATGTTATGTTTGAAAACACATTATGATATGCAAACAACTATGAAATATGAAGAAATTGAAAGAAATATGTAGAACATAAGGTACATGGTTAAATTTGAGTGCACCTTGATGATGTGTGAAATTTTTGGAATGTCTGGAATGTTGATGAAAATTTCTAATTTTTCACAATGGGACTCATTCGCCAAGGGTGGCGAATCAGTCCTCCTACTATTGAAAATGTGCCTAGAATTGATTTCTGATAGCCAGGAGTTGATTTTTGACAAAATGAAGATTTCCATATTTTCGATGGGACTCATTCACCAAGGGTGGTGAATCAGTCCCCCCCAAGATTTCTAAAAATTCAAAGGTCAACACTGCTACTCCAGATCTGGTAATGACTGAATGTATGGTTGTCGAGGTCAACTCTATAGAAAACGGGTTGAAAGTCACTCAAATTGCTTGAATAGATGATGAATTGATTTGAAGAGACTAGTTGACTTGAAATCCACTTTTCAACACCTTTAAACTTGTTAAATATGCAAAACAAAGTTACAAATACACATGCACAAAGGGGAAAAATGTTGGGGGGTTAGTGAATAGGGGTTTGCCTTGGTCAAACCCCACTTTAGTAATCAAACCCAATAGAAATGAATGAAATGCAAAGGAAATGATAAATGAATACCATGAAAGTATTACAAACTTACCACATCCTTGAATATGCAAAGCTGAAGTGATGTTAATGGCTAGTCCAAAGTGCTTGAAAGTGCTTGAATTGATGATGTAAGATGCTTGAGTGCTTCAAAATTACTTGAATTATGAATGCTTGAATGAAGGAGTGAAAGGGAGATGTAAAATGAGGTTAAAATCACATATTTATACAAATATTGTGCCTTACTATTCATTCATACCTCATCACAGGCCAACATGAAGTGAATTTGGGTAAAATCCTGAAAGAAATTTTGAAAAATTTTGAATTTAGGGCCAAGAGGGACTCATTCACCACCCTTGGTGAATGAGTCCAACCTGGGACCCAAAACCAAGTGTCAGAAATTAATTAATGTTTAATGTTATTTGTTGGGATAGGACCCAAAAATACACTTAATGTAAGCATATGAGGGTATAAAGAGACAAAATAAAGCATGGAAAAGGTGTAAATAGTGAAAATATGGCTAGAAAAGCATGAAATCTTGTTACAAGACTTTACAACACTTCAAAATAGGACTTGTTGATGAGTGAAAAGGTGATTTTTAGGTGAATTGCATTAAATAGGGTCTAGAAGAATGTAGAAATGTCTTACAACACTTCACAACACCTTCACAAGACGTCGTTCTTTGAATTTTAGCACGAAAATAAGCATGTTCAAGCCAAGATACATCATAAAATTAAAGACACATAGTTCCAACACTATGAAGCAAGACCTAAAAGACTATGAAAATGGGAAGGGGCCAATTTTTGATAGTACACTCACAAATTAATCAATAAAAAAGACCCTTTACCAATTAAGGTTCAACTATGTATTTATTTTTTCTTTTTGGTTAATTCATAGAATCCTCATTTATTTTCATGAAATTGTGTATATATTTTTGACATTTTTCTTACAACTAAAGTGTACACATCAACTTACATTTTCGATATATGTGTGTGTGTGTGTATTTTTCCTTTATCAATAGTTTGTTTTAATTAGTATGTGGCCACATTTTTTTGGTGGTTTTCCAATTCTAACAAATGTTTGAAATTCAAGGTTATCTTTATTTACATGCTTTATTTAAAAACCACTATTTATTTTATAAGACTATATATTTGTGTATTTTTGAGTGCCAATTGAACATCAAAAGCATAAAATAATTATATATATTTGTGTGTGTATATATGTATATTAATATGTGTGTGTGTGTTTATGTATATATATGTCTATATTTGTTTGTAAATATTTATATATACATATATAATTATGTATATATATATTATATAAATACAAATATATATACATATAAATGTATATACATACATGTACATACATACATATACATACATAGACATACATATATATAACTATATAGTCATGAAATTGTGTATCTTTGACGTTTGGATTTCCAATTAAACACAACATACCTACATCTCAATTTACCTGGGTGTATCTTTTCTCTTGGAACTATCCATATTGGATTTCAATATTTTCTAAAGACCATTCCATCAAGTGGAGACTTTTTTTGAGATAGTGTCCTTGTACCTGATCCACACCACTCCAATTAGCAAGATAGTTTATCACACAGTTAGATTTTCTAATCCATATGTCTTTGGTGTTTAAACCCCAACTTTCAATTTTAACTTTTCTTATATATATACACACTTCCATTGTATATGTATCTCTGAAGTTTGGAATGACAATTGAACACAATAGAATTACCTATGTTTCAATTACTCTCCCTTCAATTTCCATAAGACCATAGTGCTATACATTTTATGTAAACTATGTTAGTATTTGTCTACTTTCGATTACACATACAACAAATCAACATACATATTTATGAAAAATTTTGTAACTTATACTTGTAAGTTATATTCATACATATAATTCACACAACTTTTAGAATCCAAAAACCCTATTAGAATTCATGAAAATATTTGCTTAGGGGATACTTTTACACAATTTTTTGACTGTTTTCATCATTTCTCATCATACGTCACTATTGTCTGGTTGATGTCTCCACCAGGAGATATGTTTGTCAGATATTCTCCATGCTTTTAGAGAATGCCAACTTATCATTTATCCTTTCATTTTACACACAATGGTACTTATGAATCTATTTTTCCCCTATACTCCTATCTTTCTCTCATCATTATGTAAAATGTCAAGCATTTCATTATCATGATCACATTGACTTTATATAGTGATATACACAAAGAGGATATACAATCATATAGTTTATTTTCTAAAATATTTGTTTTCATTATATCCATGGTTTTATTAATCTATATATATCTTTTACATAGGGTACTATTATATTTCACTTATATGCATTTTTGACCTTGTTTATTTTTTGTTTCTATCATTTTCAAACATATTAATGTTTGTATGACAAGTATAACATGTTATACTTTTATAAATCAAATAGTACCCCAACGTAACTCTTTCCCACTGCTCTGGTTTGAATTTTATGCACACATCTTAGAATCTTCTTCAAGGTACCCCACAGTCCCCCCTTGTCCTCTTCTAAGTAGATTCTTCCAATGACACATGTTGTTTCAACAACCTCAAGGGGCTCTTATGTGTTGTCTGCTACTGGTGATCCCGTGATTCCTAGTCTATCTATTGTAGATGTGCCAGTGATCCCTATCACTTCAGGTTTAAAGGGATGGAAGAATGTGTTGACTAACTCGAGTTTTCTTACTAAGACTTCCAATCTTATCCTTGAGGTGGAGATCTCTATCTTAGGTACTAAATTCTCTATCCTTGAAGATATTAGCGATAGGATTATTTTATCCATGGAGAATGTGGTTGTGGGAAAATTCTTCTCATTTCACCCTACTATTAATATGGTGAGAAGATGGGAAACAACAAAATGGCATCTAAAGGGAAGTGTGGCTATCTATGCCATGCATGGTGGAATCTTCCTTTCAAGTTCACGACTGAGTAGGATTTGATTTTTTTGCTCTCTTTAGGCCCCTCGATTTATGGGAAACATGGTCTATCTTTGTATCATTGGAAACTAGGTTTTGACCCTTATATCAATCTCAACAAGTTATCTCCTATGTGGGTGCGTCTACTAGGACTACCCTTGGAGTACTAGTATGATTCTGTATTTCAAAGTATTGGTGATTCTTTGGGTCATTTCATCACTTGGAACTCCATGACTAGATCAAAATCTAGGTTAGTATTTGCACATTTATGTGTCAACAAATTGATATGAATAAGACCTTACCCAATGCTGTGAAGATTTGTTCCAAATTTGGGTCCGAGACTTGACAGGTCTGCTATGAAAATGTTATGATTTATTTCCCAAAATGTGCTAAACCTGGTCACCTTATTTCAAACTGTAAGTCGACAGTAAAAAATAACCATAGTCCTAGTTGACCATCTACAAATGACCTCACTAACTGCTACCCTTTTGAGTCTGATATCCTTAAAATCATTGATTCCCTAGATAAGGCTGGGCTTCCTGACTTAGTTATCCTGGAGTTTTAGTCTAGAAAAATAGTTTTTGTTGTTTTTTTTTAACACTAAGTGGATCCTCTCCCATTAGTGTTCTAGAATGCAAGTCCCCCCATTACCTTTTATTCTAGTGATTTTGGTGCCTTTGGTTGAAATAGAGAAGATTCAATCCCCTAAGATTAAGGATATTGAGGAAGGTGAGTTACGAGATGAGGGAGTGACAAAGGAGACACTTGGTCTTGGATAGATAGAGATGGCTATCTTTCCTTAGGTTGAAACCATAGAAGAAGAGTTTTGGTGAAGTCCTAAGAGGAAGAGTAAATGAAAGAAAGAAAATGTCGGAGGTGATTCCAAACTTGGTAGACCCAACCAACAGTAGACTAGGAATAGAGGGACAACAAAAGAGATCGCTAGTGGTAAACAAAGGACATTGGAATTTTCCTCAAATAAAGTATCTAAATGAAAGTCCTATCAAGGAATGTGAGAGGGTTAAATAGAACACACAAGCAGTTGGCCTTGAAGAATTATGTGTTGGAACACAAGACTGATGTTTTGGTGTTACAAGAAACCAAGATGAAAAAGACAAACTTTGAACCCATAGCTAGGTATATTTGGCTGAATGCCCTTTTTCACTATAGTGATGTAGATGGGGCTTTGGATGGGCTATCAGTGATGTGGAGTCTTAGTAGGATACTAGGAACTGAATTATTCCAATGCAGGAATAGTGTGGGAGTCAAGTTCTCTCATGCTAGGGGTTCTTGGTTTATGATTAACATTTATGTCTCTAATTTAAGAAATGTGAGGAAAGCCCTCTAGCAAGAAATAACCGATTGGATCCAAAGAAATAGGAAGACCCAATGGATGGTGGCTAGATACTTCAATTCTCCCCTATACCCCTTAGAGAAGTGTGGGGTCTGATTGATTACTCATATAGCATGGATGATCTGGCTGATTTCCTAAATAATGCTAGTCTAGTGGACATTGAGTTGCAAGGTTAAGCTTTAACTTGGACTAACAGGTGTTTAGGGGATGGTTTGATCCAAGTTTGACTTAATATATTCCTCTTCTCTCCTAATTGGATGGACTTACTAAACTCCAATCTGTTGGCTTTGCTCTAGACTATTTTAGACCATAATCCTTTACTGTTGGTCTTGAATGAACACTTTGTTGTGGGTCCATTACCTTTTTTTTTTTGAGAGTATATGGAATTGCCATATGAATTTTAGGAGATAAGATTGTTTCTTGATAGAATTTCCATGTACATGGCTCTCCCTTGTTTAGAGTTTTCCACATAATCAAGTTATAATCAAAGATATGGTTAAGGGGTGGAACAAGCGGGTGTTGGGAGATGTTTTTCATCAGAAAAATGTTCTTGCTGATAATATTAGGGTGACACAAAGAGGATGGAGGAAGGGGATATTAGTGTTCAAACATGTCAACAAGAAAGGGTTGAACACATGGAATGGGAATATTTTTGAAAAAACAAGAGATTTTCTAGAAGCAGAAGTCCAAAATTCAATGGCTAATTGAGGGTGATCAGAACACTTCTTTCTTCCATGTTTTGGCTTTTAATCATACAAAAAGGAATTAGATAAAAAAACTAAAAAATGAGTTAGGGTATGTTATTACTACCCCTGCCTAGATTAGCCTTTTGGATTTTGGTCACTTCCAATGTGCTCTATTAGCGCCTATTGAGGCTCCTAATCTAGCTATGGATGACCTAATATTGGAACCCCTTCTTGCTTCTATAACTTGAGAGGATAATAAGACTATTGTAGGTGTTGTTACTCTTGAGGAGGTTTGGGTTGTTGTGTTCAGTATGGGGATGTACAAGGCCCTAGGATGTGATGGTTTCCCCTAACTTTCTTCAAGATATTTTGGGACATTATGGGGGAAGACCTAACTCTAGTAGCTAGGGATTCTTTCAATTCTTAGAAGTTGTTCAAATAGTTTAACCACACCTTCCTTGCCCTTATTCCAAAAATTGAGGAGTCATAGACCATGGCTAAGTTTCATCCCACCAGCCTATGCAATGCCATTTATAATATCTCAAAAATGCTAGTGAACCACTTGAAACCCTTATAGAAAAAATGATTAGCCCAAGCCAAAAAGGATTTATTTTGGAATGTCATATATTGGATGTTGCTATTGCTACTCATGAATTTTTTTATTTTATAAACCAATGCAATAGTGCTACTATGGCATTTAAGCTCGACATCTCAAAATCTTACGAAAAAGTCCTATGGTACTTTCTTCCCAAAGTCCTAGATAAGTTCAGTTTCAATTAGAGGGTGATTAACATTATTTTGGAATGAATTACTACTCTAAAGTATTTTTTTCTTATCAATGGGGTCCACCATGGGTTTTTTAAAGTTGGGAGTGGTGTAAG
>VDFB02000002.1:133526426-133565704 GCA_007258455.2 Sequoia sempervirens | reverse complement strand
ATTGCTACCTTGTCTATGCTACCACATTTTTCATACATGTCTACCAAAGCATTTTATCAAATAGTCCACTGTCTTGCTACTATGGCTAAGAGCCTATAACAAGTTCTTTCAGACAAGTGATGGATGGTTAGAAAAAATTATCAAAGCATAATAGTAATTGAAAGCATAGACAAGGTAGTGAATTGGTAGTATGTGAAGGATGCTCCCATGTTTTACAAATGAGGGGTGAGCTCAATTTATGGGTATGTGCAGGATCATCGTGAAAAAAATAGGTCATTAAGTGGCAAAAAATTTAGAAAAAATAGTGTTAGGAAACTTGTAGCACTCAGGAGATTATAAGCAAAAGCATTTTAAATTGTTCAATCCGTTTCAAATGGTTTTCAAGTAAATAATATTATTCATAAAAACTTCCAAAATGAGATCAATAAAAGAGAATTAAATTGCATTTTATGTATATAAATAATAGCATTGTAATTTATCAAGATTATGCACATAGCAAAAGTACATCAATGAATTTTCATATATACATATTCATCCATACTCGAAAGAGATCAATAATTCCAATAGAAACATCTTTTTCAATGCTACGTCATAAAACTTTAATTCTACATATCAATGTTACATTAGATTCTTTCATGCAATACTTCTATTTCAAAGTTTCAATAATGAATGTCAAATACATATACATATACAATGGGGCTTTATAAGCCATTCCAGAATGATACACAAGTACATCAATAGCAAATAAAACACTGAACCTCCAACTGCCGTGACACCATCAGTCTGCTTGCGAGCTACGGCCAAGAGTGTGATTCAAGCGCCTTTTCCGCCCAACCACGAAGTACATGACTTCCCCGGGTTCCTTCCTAACTTGAAGGAATCCCCGGCCCTGCATAAAGGAGCCTAGCAACCTGACACAATAAAACAGGATGGAACTCTCGATGCATGCCTGGTGCCTATATGCATTTCTAACATGAGAAAACATATTTCCTATAATAGGAGGTGGCAGAGACTCAAATACATATATTTCTAGGCTTTTAAAACAAATCCATCTATTTCAATGGTACAAGTGTTTGGCCAAGCATAAATAAAATAAACAAGTGGTAGTTTCAGAAAAGGTAAGACTACCATCTCTGTGGATCCACCTTCGGCATCCTGTCCCGGAAGTTACCAAAAGTACAGTATAATAAAGTGCAAGAGCAGAAAGTTGTGCATTTTCCATACATGCTTCATGCATTCTATTGATTCTAAAAGAATTTTCTTTCATTTATCCACATTCATACAAAGATTTCTTTTCAAACTGATTTCCATGCATACTTAGATTTCAAATGAGAGTTTCAAAACATCTTTTGAATTCCATTGAACAAAAGAAAAAAAAGGGTTGTAAGTTTTAGTATTAAAACAACATCTACTCTTTTCTTAGTAATTTCTCTGATTTGGTAAAGGATTCTGTTTTCACTCCAAGCTACTCTCTTGAAGGTTCTTGTTCAAGTTTGGTGTTTCAAATGTAAAAATACATGTACATCATGATACTTTCAGTGTACGAACTCAAGTAGAGGAATTAATTTTATGTATAAAACAGTGTTCACAGATTTATGTATATATTTCTACTCTTTCAAAATTCAAGCTGATTTGAAAGTGGAATTCCCAATTTGCTACAGGTTTCTGGTTAATAGTAATAAACAGAAACAGGGCAATTCTTTTAGAAAAACAAAGGTTTGGAAAACTTGCATTTGAATTTTATATTGTATACCAATATTCAGAAATTTACATATGTATGTAAACATAAGACAATGTGATCAAAGATCACCAATTTACATGGTTCTCAGAGGTACATTTTCTTATTTCTAGCTCCAAAATTACTGAGATGTTTGTGTATGTTTGACATAAATCATATCACATTCTGAAGATGATTTGCATTTATGTATATATATATAGATACAACTGAGTGTATATATATATATACATATATATATATATTTATGTTTTAAAGAAAAGAAAGACTGATTTTCATAACTGTTCTTACGTTTTCTGGTCATGCACACAGAAAAAAAAATTATACAGGGTTCCAAGCAGGTGATAAGCACCACAAAGGTGCTGGGAGGCCTTGCCCCTCCCATTGGGAGGGCGCGGCTCTATGAGGAGGTCGCGCCCCCTCCACTGGCTATGGCCTGTGGAGGGCGCGAGCCTCCCCACAGAGCCGTGCCCTTCCTATGGGAAGGGCTAGGGATTAAAATCCCTCCCCCTACAGTTAAACAATTTCATAACACAAAAGAAAGAATTCGCCCAGCATTCAACTGTAATTAAATTTATTTCAAAAGAATTTAGAATTAATGTCTGGTAAAAGGTTTTCTTGCGAGATTATGTGTATATATATATGCATAGGAATACAGATTCCTGTGTGTATATATATATATATTTATATATATATATATATATTGTTTCAGATCTTTTCTCTCACAAATTTTTCTATACTAAAGAATAACAATTGAGGGCAGTTTAATGAAATGCAGCATTTCCAACAGAATGTAACCCTGATATGGAAGAAAGAGATTGGGTATTTTCTCTATAATGCAACAAATGAGAAAAAGGTTTTTTCTTTTACCCAGATTCAAAAATAAAACTGGAAGAAATTTCTCAGATATTTGTATTCATTTTCATAGAATGATGCATACAGTTTCTCCAATTTCTTATTGAAATTTAAACTGGTTTAAAAGAAAAGAATGGAAATAACTTGTCAGATTACTCTAGTTGCAGATGTCCAGAATTACCTTCAGTCTCCTTCCCGAGCCCTGGTTATGTTCTAAATAATGTTCTCTTCTCTCCCCTTAAAACTTTATTCCTTCTTCCGAGAGTCATGCAGACCATTTCAAAATGACAGATGTGTATTTTTCTTAGTAAATTTTTACATGCAAATTAAAGAGGTAGCCACTTGCTGAGAGCATTGTTGGTTTTAAGGAGAATTTTCCAGAGCCCAAATTTTCTCGGGACTGTTCGTTTTTCCTTCCCCACATTTTGGACTTAGGCTTAAACATATGCAAACATAAAATATTTCCTCTTTACCATATGCAAATATAAAATGTTTCCTCTTTATTTTAATTTCCTAATTAAATAAAATTTAATAAACAGATTTTCTATTATTGCACAGAAAATGGAATATAATAAATAAAATAAATCATAAATCTGTCCATAACTTTAATTTATAATTATTATTTTTTTTCATTTACTTATTCAAACCATTTATTACCTATTTGTAAGCAATTCAAAACAATCATATTGAAACAGATATTGCCTAAATGCAACTATATGATTTTTTTTTAGGTGTTGTGTGTGTGTGTATCGAGAGTTCCTCCTCTTTTACCCTATCAGAAAGCTAGCCTTCTTTTTCCTCAATCACACTCTTGGTCTTCGACCCTTACAACTCAAATGCACTCAAGCATGCAACAACAAAATTGTATTAGTAACCGACATAGAAATATAATTCAAAGCAATAATTAAATCAATCTTGTTTATCTTAAAGTAAAATGCACTCATAATTCCAAAAGCAAATATTTTTCTACATTTCCATACACCAAAGCATTGTATTATATTATATTAATTCTAATCACGCACCATCATTCATATAATAAATCCCACAAAGTCATGGTCAAAACAACAACAAAGTCTGAGACGTGACAAAACTTGACATAAAAATTTGAATAAGTTATCTATATTATTTCAAAAATATGTAAGAATAGAATCTATATAAAATTGAATGTAGTTTCTAAACTACTAAGTTTATTTAAAAATAAATAAAATCTATTTGGTGAAAATTTGAAATTTCAATGCAGCAGTACTTAAATTTCAGGGAAAAAATAAGTAGGTGTTTGTCTGACCACCCTAACCATAATAAAATGATAATAGTTTTTTATAATATTTTATGTATAAGTAGAGGACTCATGTTCAGATGTGATGCATATTTTTTTGTATTTTTTTTCCAATTAAATAATTAATTATGAAGTTTTTATTATAACTTTTAAAAAATATAAAAACTCATATGTCTAACCACCTTAACTTGGTCAAAACTTCATGAAATTTAATTTTTCTTTTTTTAATCCTCTAGTATGTGAAGCATAGAATGTGATGCATGTTTTGGATTCAAAAAATGTGATACCATTTGAGAGTTATAAATGTTTTTCAATCAGCCTGTCGATCTAGAATTTGGTTGTAATTCTAATAGAAAATGAACAATAATTATTTATTAAATTCAAATTAAAGTGTAATTTATATCGGTGGAAAGCTGAGAATCTCCTCTGAAAACCCTTTTCATTTCATCAATTTTTGGTAAAACTAAAAGTCGTCAGCCACATACCCTACAAATACCCATAATATTGCCACTTTTTGGCCCATCATGATCCTGCACATACCCTTATAGACTCCCTGAATACAATTCAATGACCAAGATTGATTTCAAATCAATGACTAAGATTACAAAATAAAACTTTAATTAGGGTTTTTCACAACTAACTACCTCTCGACCAATGAGAAAATTACATTTGGTGACACTTGTCCTTGTACTAAATATAAACAAACAATAAAAATTTGTTGCATTATGAAGTGTCAGGTTCATTGAACTTAGACATGCTAGCTTGGAACAATTTGATTGGTTGGAAGATGACAAGGCATCATCTGAGTGTGTTGGATGTCCCCTTTGATCTTGGCCTAAGTAAAACTTCAAAATATGTTTTCCATCTCCTATTTTAAGCTTGGGGTGGACTTTAAGTTCTCTTTGCCATGTATGCTTTGAGTTGGGCCAACTTTATGTTGTCTTTTCCATGTGTGCCTTGAGTTGGGAAAGCTTTACCTTTGTCTTATACAAAAATTATTTAAACCAAGGGTAGACTTGACAATAGTTTGGAGATAGCTTTTCTTTGCCAAGTGGACTTTGCATCATCTTCGACATTTTCCTTCACCATGGGCATGGCGGACTTTTCTTGTGCCTTGCCAAGATTGCACAAACTTGCTCTTTACTGAGACATGTTGATTTTCCTTTGAAGTGAAAACCAAAATATTTTATTGTAGAGGGACACAACATGATCCCATAGGCTCACACAAGAAGTTTCCAAGTGTACAGTGATCGAGTATCGTCATGTTGAAGTTTGTAGCCATTTTTCACTTCAAACTCTTAAGGGATTCAACTGGTTGAACATAGCTCAAAGTGAGTCAACATGTTTGGGTACGAAAGAGGACCATGACTAGTGTAAACATACCCATTTGAATGCATTGGAATAGCTAATTTGATGACATGAGCTGCAGAATGAAAGTTTCACCACTTTGCAACTTTACATTACTTGCATTTGACAATTTTTTTCCCAAGAGAAATCTTGTTGCCACATGAAAATGTCTCCAAGATAGTGAAAACAAAGAGAGGTTACTCTATAGGGGCACAACATGATCCCTTAGGCTCTAATGAGAAGTTTTTTAAGCCTTGCGATGTCTGAGTAATGTCATGTTGACGTTTGCAGCTATTTTGCACTTCAAACTCTTAAGGGATTCAGTTGATTGAATGTAGCTGGGAGTGATTTAGCACATTTGGGTGTGAAGAGGACCATGAATATTTAAACTACCCACTTAGATACCTTGGAATAGCTAGTTTGGTTAGACGAGTTGCAGAATAAAAGTTGCACCATTTTGCAACTTTTCACTACTTGCATTTGACAACTTTCTCCCCAAGAGAAATCTCATTTCCACAAGAAAATTCCTCTGATATGGAAAAAAATAAGAGAGGTTATTGTAGAGGTACACCAAACAATCCAATAGGATCTTATGAGAAGTTTCTAAGCATTACGACATTCGAGTAACATCATGCTGAAGTTTGCAGCCATTTTTCACTTTAGACTCTTAAGGGATTCAGTCAGTTGAACATAGCTCAGAGTGATTCGACGCATTTTCATGCAAAAGAGGACCATGGATAGTATAAATTTACCCATGTGGATACATTGGAATAGTTATTTTGGTCACACGAGTTACAGAATGAAAGTTGAACCACTTTTCAACTTTTCACTACTTGCATTTGACAACTTTTTCCCTAAGAGAAAACTCGCTGCCACAGGAAAACACTTCTGAGATAGTGAAAATCAAGAGAGATTATTGTAGAGTGGAATAACATGATTCCATAGGCTCTAATGATAATTTTCTAAGCTTCGCGGTGTTTGAGTAACACCATGCTAAAGTTTGCATCCATTTTGCACTTTGGACTTTTAAGTGATTCAATAGGTTGAACATAGCTTGGAGTGATTCAATGCATTTGGGTGAAATAGAGGACCAGTCATACCATAAACATACCAACTCAGACGTGTTGGAATAGTTAGTTTGATCACATGAGTTGCAGAACGAAAGTTACACCACTTTGCAACTTTTCACTACTTGCATTTGACGATTTTTTCCCCAAGAGAAATCTTACCAACACAGGAAAGTACCTCTGAGATAACAAAAACTGTGAGAGGTTATTGTAGAGGGGCACAACACAATTCTATATGGTTTTATGAGAAGTTTCTAAGCTTCATGGTGCTTGAGTAATGTCATTTTGAAGTTCATAGTCATTTTGCACTTTGGACTTTTAAGGGATTCAGTCAGTTGAACGTAGCTCGGAGCGATTTGACATATTTGGGTGTGAAAGAGGACCATGCCTAGTGTAAATGTACCCTCTTGGACATTTTTGAATAGTTAGTTTAGTAACATGATTTTTAGAATGAAAGTTGCACCACTTTGCAACTTTTCACTACTTCCATTTGACAACTTTTTCCCCAAGAGAAATCTCACCGCCAAAGGAAAACACCTCCAAAATAGCAAAAAAATAAGAGAGGCTATTGTAGAGGGGCACAACATGATTCTATAGGATCTAGTAATAATTTTCTAAGTATCGTGAGGTCTGAGTAACCTCACTCTAAAATTTGGAGCCATTTTTGTAGTTTGGACTCTTAAGGGATTTAGTCGATTGAACATAGTTCAAAGCGATTTGGCACATTTGGGTACAAAATATGACCATTCCTAGCATAAATTTACCCACTCAAATGTGTTATAATATTTATTTTGGTCACACGAGTTTTAGAATGAAAGTTGTACCACTTTGCAACTTTTTACTACTTGCATTTGACAACTTTTTCCCCTAGAGAAAGCTCACTGTCATAGGAAAAAACCATAGAGATAGTAAAAACTGAGAGATATTATTGTAGAGGGGTACAACACAATTCCATAGGCTTTGACTAAAATTTTCTAAGCCTCATAGTGTCGAAGTAACATTATGCTGAGGTTTGCAGCCATTTTGCACTTTGGATTCTTAAGGGATTCAACCAATTGATCATAGCTCAAAGTGATTTGATGTGTTTGTGTGTGAAAAAGGACCATGCCTAGTGTAAAGCTACCCACTTGGATGCATTAGAATATTTAGTTTGGTCACATGAGTTGTAGAACGAAAGTTGCACCACTTTGCAACTTTTCACTACTTGCATTTGACAGCTTTTTCCCCAAGAGAAATCTCACCGCCAAAGGAAAATGCCTTTGAGATAGAAAAAACTAAGAGAGGTTATTTTGGAGGGACACAACACAATTCCATAGGCTCTGACTTTAATTTTCTAAGCCTCACAGTGTCTTAGTAACATCATGCTAAAGTATGTAGCCATTTTGCACTTTCGACTTGTGATCCTAAATGTTAGTCCTCTCCTAAAGATGCAAAATAACTAAAATGCAATGAGGAAAAACACATAGGGACACCTCAAGGTTAGCCTAAGGAATTTTTAATGCAAAGAGATAAAATAAAAGAGGATTACAAATGATTATACCTTTTCTTTGTAGTTGAAACTCCTAGGTTGGCCCTTGATTTTGGATTGCTTTGTATGCTCCTTAGATGGCTATTGGTGTAGCTAAATGAAAGATTAACTATATGGTAGGATGCTAATGCAAATGGATACAAGAGATGGCTAGATTGGAGAAAATGCTTGTAGAATGAGTGCACAAAATGACAACATAAGGTTGCTTAAATGACTAAGTCCCTAATGCCTATGGAGAGGGGGGTATTTATAGAGGAATTTAAATTCTCTAGAGAATTGAATAGTTGAGATTGAGCCACCAAGATCAAGATGTAGGGATAAGGTGAGTTGATGACTCATAAGACCTCACATATTGACATGTGGAATGTGAGATGGCCAAGGATAAGATTATGTGGAAGTGAAGTGTAAGGGAGGTACATGATGTGTAAGGACATGTACCTTGGAAGTATATTGAGAGATGAGAAGACTCCTTGGAGGAATAAATGTGAATTAAAAATTCACATGCTTGAGAGAATCAAGTGGATAAGAGAGGGTCTCCAAAAAGGTGGGAGTTTGTGACATGTGACTTGAAGTGACAAGTCAAAGATTCTAGAAGATGCATGGGAAGAGGGGATTCTAGGAGGAATAAAAGTGAATTAAAAATTCACATGGGGAAGAGAGGAGCATTGGATGAATAAAAAGGAATTAAAATTCCTTGGGGGATAGGGAGAGTTGACCAAAGTATCTATTAGGCTTAACTAATCAATAATTAGAGGATAATTAGGGGTTAATGAGGATTAGGAGCCAACTTACAAAAGTTGGAGGATGTGAGACATCCCAATCAAGGATTAGGCATGTGCACATCTTTAATGAAGAGATTAGGAGATGAATTAGGATTAGATGAAAATGATATGCGAGGAATTAAGTAAATTTAATATTTATTTAATTCATTTGATGAAAAGGGGATTAAGGAGGGTAAGGTATTTGATTATTAATTAAATACCTTAGGGATTTGGCAGAATTAAGGATAATAATTAAATAATAGTAATAGTACTTAATTAACTCAGATAAGAGGATGTTTAAATGAAAAGTGATAAATTTGGATGCCTAAATTTTTCCCCTCTTTGAGGTGCTGTTCTGAAGTAGCATCATTTCAAAGAATATTAAAATATAGAACACATAAGGAGATGCTTAGATTGGAAAAGATTTCTCAGTGATTCAAATGAGTCACTAGGAAGGAAAAAAATAATGGGGGTGAAGATGAAGATTAGGGATTGAGGATGCCCTTTGAGAGGACATGTGGATTCAACATAACATAGATGTGCTCTCAAAATGTATGAGATGATGAAATGGGAGATGAGGAAGAGGGTGCAAAGGGATGGATATGAAAAGATGAAAAGGCGATAGGAGGTTGGGAAGCAAAAATTGATGCAAAGACGATGATGATGTTGCCCTAGTCAAGCTACAAGTGAAAATGGGTGGATGATGGATGGAGTGCCATTGATGAGTGAATGATATATCCCAAAACAATATGAGGATAGGGAAGGATACATTCTAATGAGTGCAAATGAAAGTGTTGTTAATGAGGGAAGGATATATCCCAAAATGACACAAGGATAGGGAAGGATACATCCTAATAAAAAAAGGGTTTTGATGAGGGAAGGATACATCCCAAAACAATACCAAAGGATAGGGAAGAATACATCTTGATGATGAGGATGATTGGATCGAGGCTTGTAACAAGGTTGGGGATAGGACCAAGGATGCGATTAGATGATTCAAGCTAAATGGAATGGATGGGCATTGGATAGAGATGTGAGATGAGGATGAAGGATGAATGGATGGGGTGATTTTGATAGATGAGAGGATGGGGGATGCATAAAAGACAATAGAATGGAAAATGAAATGCAATCCTAATGCAATTTTCTATCTTTGGAGCACTAATTTTTTCTTTAGTATAAGACACCAAGTGCTAGGGTATGTGGAACTAAGGTGGATTAGTGTCTAAAGCATGAAACAAAGACAACGGGAAAGAAGGATTTCCCAACACCCCAAAGTTGCCATGACTTTGGTTGGGCTAGGTATTGGAATAACCACAAGCACACGAGGATTCCACAACATAAAACAGGACCACAAGGATCTTGGTGGGTACTACATGGGACAACCAAGAAGATACAAACAAACAAAAGATCAAGATATTCCCATATGTGTACCATTCAAAACACACAATGATATGATGGATCAAGGCAGCCTTGACAAGTGATGACAGGGAGCTCAAATGATAAACAAAAAAAAAGCATCCAAAGATCACAATCAAGTCTCAAATGTCCTTTGCCATAGGATCAAGGGGATGGATGGGAATGATGAGGTCTATTGGAAAGGATTTATCTTGTTGAGACCGATGATGGATACTAAACTAGAAAATTGGTATGACATAGGATATTCAGAACCGATTAGATTTGATGATACAAGTGGATCTTGTTTGTTATAAAAAAAACCAGTTAGATAAGGGCATAGCTTGATGACACAACACAAGACTGGCACACCCTAAAGACCTAGGGGCTAGGGGGTTGATCAAAGATTAGCCTTGCCTATGTGAAAGCATAGAGCCCTCGTAGTTTGATAAAAGGATAATGAAAGACAACAATGGAGAATGCGATGGATGGTAAAGATAGGATGGACAAAAGGAGAAAAGTGGACAATGGAGATTGATGATAGATGATAACAAAGCATATGGATAGAACCTTGGGGGTTGATCAAATGATCAACCTTGCCTATGTGAAAGTGAAGGGGAAATGTAGTTCGACCAAGACCAAAGAGACAAACAATGGATAAAGGGTGATGGGATGGAAATGATGGGACTGATACAATGAGATAGGATAAACCTATTGGATTGGATAAGATGATGGTGACTACATAAAGCTCAGGGATGGGATAGTTATCCAAATCATCAAAAGATGAATTGGGAGGATGGTATGATGGAGAGATGAATGATGAGAAAGGATAAGAGATTGAAAAGATGTGTAAGAGAAGAAGTGATGGAAATGAGATAAATGGAATTGGGTTGCATGGAGGGAATATCCTATAGCTAGATACCAATGACAAGGGATTACAAAATGGGATGAGGATAAAGATGAAAGAATGGAGAGAGAGATAAGGATGGGGGATGGAAGGGATTTTTTGGATGGATAGGAAGATAATGATTGGGAGATGAAAGGGATGCTAGGATAGATAGATACGAAGATAAGGATGGGGAGATGGAAGGGATGCCGTGGTAGATGGATAGGAAGATGAACATATATTATGATAGATGATGTCTCCAAGGACTATGTTACAATGGAAGTAGATGCCCCCATTCTAGATATGTCATAGATGATGAGGCATGAGGGATGGAAGATAAGTGGATGCAAAGATAAAGGAGATAACTAGAGGAGGATAGGATGGGTGACTAAGGAATATGAAGGAGTATGGATGAAGGGAATGTATACCAAGAGATGTCCAAAGCATGCATAGATAGGTGCCCCTGTTATGATCAAGATCACAAGAAGGATGGAGGGATGGGAGATAAATGGGATATGATGGTAGGATGCGAAAGATAGTTGGGATGGAGGGGATGAATGAAGAGGACATATAGCAGGAAGATAGGTGCACTAGGAGCATAGAAGATGGAGGGAATGCATATCAGGAAGTTGCCCCCATGTGTGAAAAAGGATAGATGGGGATTTATGCATGATGCCTGTTTGCTAGGTTTTCATCATGGTACTTATCCAAGGTGCTTGTTTTCCAAGTTTTCACCATTAGACGAATTATTTCTCTTTACTTCATTATTTTGATTTTTTTTGGATTTTTTTTTTTGTATTTTTGACTTTTTGGATATCATGCAAAAGGAGATGGATAAGGATATGGAGGAAAATAAGCAGATTTAGAAGACATGTGATAAGGAATGGATGAGGGACTTAAGCATCAAGTTCCATGCAAGGTGTTAAGAGCCCATGTTTGAAGTGACTGTTGGATGTTGGTACAATCTTATTAGGATAAATGGATTATGCAAGAGGATGAATTAGAGGGATTTGATGGGGGGGTATGTGGGATAATGGATAAAGGGCTAGAAAGGGGATGGATAGAATTATGGGGTAGGTGTGTCATGGGGTGGTGAGTTCAAGACCAACATTGGCACATACGATGATGTATGTGAAATGATAAGAGGATTAATGGATGGAGAATGCAGGGATAATGGAGGAGATGAGAGAGTGGATTTTAGGACATAGGGACCCAAAACTGATTTAGGAGAGGGTGGATGAAAATGATTAGTGTTTGGATTAGCAACTTTGGATGTTGTTACTAATTTTTCATTTGAACGTGTTGCATATTTTTTCTTTGGGATCCACATGGTTTTGATCTTTGCTTTGGTGGACCTTTGTGGGCTATGGATTTGATTTTGATTTTTTGATTTTACTTTTCTTCTCCTCACCATGTCTTTTAGAGGGGACATGGGGAACTTTAGATTCATGTGGATGTTTGAATTTATGCATTTTTGGTTTAGAATCTAAAGTTCTTTTAGTACAAATGGGAGGGGTGCAAGGAGATGGATGATGTGGAGCGATGGAGGTAGGATTATGGGGATTATGTCTAGATAGAGATGTGTAGGTATGAGTCATTGTTGATCCTAATTAAGGAACATCAAAGTGGGATGTTTATGATGGGTGATATGGATAGGTGATGGATGGATGAAAGGATGAATAGGAAAAAATTAAGGAGGTAATTTTGGGATATAAGGGCCCAAAATGGACTTAGGACCTCGAGAAGACATGGATAGGGTAGGTGGAGGATGGGAGATGGTGGATGGAGGGATTTAAGGACTCAAAATGGATAGAGCAGATTGTTAGCTCCCAAAAACACAGGTAAGATTACCTCAAGAAGTTGTTAATTTCTTGGTACGTTTTAGGGTAACAGACAAGGCCAACTGATTTAGATCTTCTACGCTTCAGGTGCTGCTAGACCTAGGCGGGTATACCTAAAATGATGAAGAAAACTTAATCTATGGTACTTCCTCTTGCAGTGATTTTATCCACAATGGTAGATTACAGTGAACAAAATGAAACCAAAATTGATAACAACTTGTAGATCTAAATCCTAAAATACTTGATTAACAGATAAAAAGAGATTGAATGAATTCAAATAATGGAATTATAGAGACTAGTGCCTTGTTGGGTATGCAGAGTCGAATGAAACAGAAATGGGCAACTTATTCTGGTAGAAGATCGAATTGCAGGCATATGATCTATTCATAACTTGTATGAACAATGCAAGATTATGACTATTGAGCTCTACTTTAACAATCCAGATGAATTTCCCTGATTACTATGATCAATGAAGAGGATTTAATCTCTACTTGAGAGAACCAATTGATTAACCACACAAATGCAACAAATGTGCACAAAGAAATTGAAAATAAACTTATTATTCTAATTTAAACAACTAGAAAAAACTCAAATTGGAGACAGCTTCAACAATACTCTTCAATAAACTCGACATGCAATTGAAACCAAAATAAAACAGCCACACAGTTGAATTTCATTGAAACCACCATTTGAAAACATGCATGTAGTCTTTGATGAGAGAAGATTATCCTACTATAGCCATCTGACTACCTACTGCTTCTAATCTAAAATCGCCTTTTTCTTTAATTACAATCTGGGTCAGATAAATACACCAGCATTAGAAATTATATCGTTTCAAATTCATATTGGTCCACTACCAAATTCAGGCCCCAACGATGTCGGCCCTCAACGGTTATTTTAGCAAAATTCATGTCGGCCCAAGATCTATATTTCTGTTGTTTACCAGCCATTCACCAAGATAGGGGCACACCTCACAGTGAAGCAATCCTTTTGTTTTGTTCACAGTCGCTATAGCTTATTACTCTTGGGGAGACCTCTTGTAGATGTCACTTCGTTCTGACAAAAACCTTGAGCCACAATGTATTGCCAAGACATCATTGTCCTTATATCGATAGAAACCTTTGTCTTCATGTTTGTCGCTATAACCTGTGATTTTCGGGGAAACCTTATGTAGACAATATAATGTTTCACCAAAGGCTTCGAAGTCAACCCAAGTTGCTGAGACAAAGCATCTCCTATGCCGAAAACCATTCCTTACCCACATGTCTTCGCCGAGACATTTCAAACTTGGGGAGACATAACATAGAACCCTCCACGTTACACTGAAAGGCCCCATGCACACCTCTTTGCCAAAACACTGTCGATCTCTCACCGAAAGACACATACTAAACCGTATCAGCAAGACACATTAAGTTCACTGTGACACGATGGGGACTTGACATGCATAAAGTGGGTGAGACCGAAGGTATCTTGTTGAGACCTTATCCCGATAGCCAAACTCACACTGATGCACTCTATTAGTTGCCGATAGAACCTTTCAAATGTCGTTTGGCAAGACACTGATGTTTTTCTATAACCTTCGCCCGAGTATTATTTCCTATGCTGATATATATCTTATCTGTCACTGAAACACAGGATGTGTCATGTCGATAACCTGCAACAGGAATTAGTGAAACATACACAGGTCGGGGAGACAATAACTCTGTCCTGCCGAAAGGACGATTGTAATGAAATATTACAATTTAGATGGACTCAAATGGATCACATGACACAATATGAGCAGGGAAACATGAGGAAGGGACAATATGCTAATGACAATGGCTCAATTTGGACACTCATGGATGCAATTGACTATGAAAATTTGCAAAATTTTATAGTTCTAACACAAATGAAGGAGGAATATGTACGGTTTCTTTGAGGTGATATGATGGAGGAGGAGGGATGGTAGCAAATGATCTGCTGAAGCGATGGGAAGAGCCTATATTTCTTATAGAAGAGGCTTGTTTAGGACATTAAGAAGTTGTACCAACATCTTTAGATTGTGAGTCTTGAGAAATAGGTCCAAGACCTTGCATGCAAAGTTGTTCTTTGACCTGGATGGGCTCTAAAATACCTTGCTCATGAAGGCTTAAACCTTTTCCTTGATATTTCATGTTCTTGAACATTCGATCCATGATAGGATTTTTGTTATTCTAGAAGAATGATGTGAGTCCATTATTAGGTGGGGGAGGATGGGTGGTATATATGTTGTTTTTTTCTTATGCAAGGAGACCACCATGGAAGAATGTGAGAGCACCAAGGGGATATACAATTGGTGAGGGGATAGTAGGTTTAAGCGATGATGGAGGATCAAGAAATGGAGATGGTGGGATAGCAGCATCTTCCTAATCAGAAAGAAAGACTGGTAAGGGATCACAGGAGGGATTAGGGGGTATGATAAGATATAGATTGGTGATGGTAGGCAATAAGGGATCATACGATGGAGATGGAGATAAGGGCTCATGAGATCAAGCAGTGGAATCTTGAGTGATACGGGGGTCATGGGATGGAATGGATGGGGGCCTATGATCTTGAGATAGACTAAATGGGATGGTAGGGTCTTGATCTAGAGGAGATATGTTGGTATGCTTTGGATCAAACTCTTGGCATGACTCATCTTGTGTGGATGGTGGAATGAGAAAGTGTTGGAGGAACTCTTCAAGTTGGGGAGATGGAAGGATGGAGGATTTGAAGCATTCATCATAATGTATTTAAGTGATACTAGGGGTAGGAGAAGTGGATTGGACTTGGGTGTCTTCGATGGATTGGGTGGATCTAGGAGTAGAAGATGGGTGTTTAATGGATTTGGTAGATGTGATGGTAGGAGAGGGGGGCTCAGTGGATTCAAAGGATGTGATTATTTTGATGGTTTGAGTGATGCTAGAGGTGATAGCATCAATGATAGGTGTGGGCTAGAGAGGGGTATCATCATTAGTGACCATGGAGGATGGAATGGGATGGCATAGCTCAAAAATTTCAAGTGGTGGAGTTTGTGATCGATTCTTTGTCATGAGTCCTTGGAGAACTTTTAGAGTGAGAAAATTGTATATTCTAGGTTTAGACGGTGAAGTGGGAGTGGATGAAGGATTGGTGATTGGTGGAGGATTGGGATTAGATGGGACAATGGGATTGGATGTAGGACTAGGAGTAGATGGAGGACTAGGATTGGATGGAGGGTTAAGGTAGGGATATTGGAATGATGAAGAGGATACAAATAGTGGATTAGGACAAGAGGATATGGGTGGTATATTAGGACAAGAGGATGTGGATGTTGGATTAGGATAGGTTGATGGGGGTGCAAGATTAAGATAAAAAGGTGTGGATGTAGGATTAGGATAGGTAGATTGGTATGGAGGACAAGGATAGCGAGCATATGTGGATGAAGGATTAGGGTATGGAAGTTTGGACAAGGGATTATAATAGGGAAGTTGGGATGGTAGATTAGGATAAGAGGATGATGGATGTTTAATAAGATGATGATGTGGAGGGAGGATCTGATGAAGATGTGGGCGAGGAGGATAATGGATATCCCTTGTCAAAGGTAGCATAAGGAGTGTTATTAGGCATGGATGAATACATAACAAAATAGTTCAAAGGGGAGATTTGATTTCAGAAAGTGGTTGGGGAAATCTTACTAGTGATGATAGTATCAAGGGGATCCATATCATATACCTCTTGATCGAGAAGGATTTCATTATCGTCAACAACGTAATTAGGGTTTCCCTTAGTTACTATTTTTTGTAAAATTGATGAAGGGTAAGGATTCATGATGTTGGATTAGATCAATATGGATTAGAAAGACAATGAAAGGATAAAAGAATGAATTAGAAGAAGATTGAAGGAGGGATGAATTAAATCTTAGATAAGGATTTAGGTTAAGCTCGAATTAGGATTGGATTAAAGCTTAGATTAGGATGATTAGATGATGTGATGGGACTGATTCTACACCAAGTTCTAGGGTTTAAAGGATGTAAGGTGTTGACAATCAAATCTTTCCAGATTTGGTATTTTTTAAAAATTGTCAAATTTTGCCATTTTAGGAAATTTCATGGACATACTTTTGGGAGTCCATTTTTTTCCCAAAAAATACCCAAAACTAAGGTAGGATGAATTTCCAGCTAATATCCCAAATTTGAGACATGCATTTTGAGTTATTAACGAAAATGACTTCAAAAACTTTAAAAAAACACTAAATTGCGATTTTGAGGGTCAAGATGAAAGTTTGAGGCCCCAAAAATGTGGTGAAATGGGGTCCAACCAACTTAATGTCAATTGGGAATCAACATGCGGCCTCATAGCACAACCACCCTAAAAATATTAGCTCAAATAGACACTTGAGTCAAAAGTTATGGCCTCTAGAAGTTTCGACATAAAAATTAAAACTCTCAAAACAAAGTCTAGGTGATTGGGACGGATGATTTGATGATGAATATGGACTTTAATGATGTTTTAAGTAGAACTTATGTGATTTTGGTGATGAAATGATAACTTACCAAAAAGTGTTGATGATGGGAAAACGGGTGCTTGGAACAGATGAATGACTCTCAGAATAAGGGTAGGAAGATTTGAAATAGACGAACGAGTACTAAGAATGAGTGAACAAGTGCTCAGAATGGATAAATGAGTAATTAGAATGGATGAATGAGTAATAAAAATGAGTAAACGGTGACTCATAATGGATGAAGGACTCTTAGAATGAGGAGATAGAGGTTCAGAATGGATGAATGTTTACTTGGAACAAGTAAACGAATGATCAGGATGAGAGAACGAGATTCAAAATGATAGGAGGTTCGAAATGGATAAAAATTTACTCAGAAAAAGTAAACAAATGATCAGGATGATAGAATGAGAGTTTCAAATGATGAAACAAGGAGTGAAATGGATGGACGTTTACTCAGAATGAGTATATGAAAGATTAGAATGGCATAACGACTGTTCGAAATGATAGAAGAAGGTTTGTAATGGGTGAAAATTTACTTAGAACAAGTAAATGAATAATCTAAATGACATAATGAGGGCTTGTTATGATCAAAGGAGGTTTCAAATTGATGAATGTTTACTCGGATTGAGTAAACGAATGATCAGAATGGCTAAACGAGAGTTTGAGAAGATAGATGAAGGTTCAAAATAGATGAATGTTTACATAGAACAAGTAAATAGATGATCAAAAAAGAAGGAAAAAATGTTTGGAATGGATTGATGAAAGATTGAAATGAGTAAATGATTGATTAAAATGAATGAATGAATGCTCAGATTGGGAGAATTACTCTTGGAATGGATGAAAGGATAAATAGGGACAAATTGAAGATGGAGGGAGGGATCTTAAGATTTGTTTTGATATCCAAAGATCTTGACTGGAAATGGACCAAAGCTCAGATTAGGATTGGATTGAAAGATATGATGGGATTAGTCCCACCGGTCGGATTTGGGAATTGGATATGTTTATCATTATTTTACCAAATTTTTGCTGCAAAGGAGTGAATTTTCCTTCAGAGAAGGGCGAATCTTCACTTCTGGGGTGAATATGCCCTCACAAAGGGGAAAATTCTCCCTTCTAGGGCGAATATGCCCTCACAGAGGGGAAATTTTTCCCTCTTGCAAGGAAGATCTACCCCACTACATGGTAGATTCACCCCACTGTGGGGAAAATTCACCACATTGCTTTATGGACTCTTTAAGTGGGTAAACAGGCTATTAGAATGAAGAGATGGGTGATTGGAACAAGGTGTTAGATAATAAAATTAAGGAAATAGATGATTGGTTTGGGAAAATGAATGATAGGAGTGGATGAACAAGTACTCAAAACTAGTAAACAATTGTTTGGAATGGATGAACGATTCTTAGGTCATAGAAAAAAAATCTCAAAGTGAGTAAACGATTGATTAGAAAGGATGAATAACTCTCAGAATGAGGAGATGGATGCTTGGAATTGATGAAATATTACTCAAAATGAGTAAACAGCTCCAGGATCAAAAGGGATGAAAGACTACTTGGTCAAATGGATGTTTGGAATGGTCAAAGGTATATTTGGAATGGATAAATAGAGTTTTGGAGGTTTGGAATGACTAAACAAAGGTTTAGAATGATCAAATGGGGGTTTCAAAGGTTTATAATGACAAAACAAAGGTTTGGAGTGATTAAATGATGGTTAAGAGGCTAAATGGGGTGATTTTGGTTGTATTGGAGGGAAAATTCACCCCACTGTAGTAAATAGGAGGGTGCAGTCGCCCCTCTATAGTAAACAAAAGGGAAAATTCGCCCCTCTACAGTGAATAGGGACTTGGTTTTGATGAAAATGACTATGGCAAGGACTTAAAATGACAACAATAAGACCAATTTGTCAAAAAGTTTACTAGTTTCTCACAAGAAAACACTTTTAAACAAGCACAATCTTATAATTAGTGTTAAGGGTATGGACAATAAAGGTCTTAATCTAGGATGCACAAGGTGTCTAGGGAGTCCATGATATACTCTTGGTACGTGAGGCACAATCATGAACACCATCCCGTCACAAGTGTGAGTCGGGAACCCCAGTGAGATACTGAAGGGCTTAGACCAACTCTTCACGTCTATCTAGGAATCACCCTAGCTTCAATGCTTTGCCAATTACGATGTGACTAGATTGAGGTACAAATTTCACTCTTCCCCCTTTGTATACCCTGCCAATACATGTGGTTGGGATCATCCCTTGGGGTGATGAAATCCCCAAGTAGGTCCCATTGGAAAGAAGACACTAATCGTTTCCAACTACTCCCCAGGCTCACACAAAGTGCAAGGGGAAAGTGAAAACAAACTAATGTCCCCTTGGATGACACAAAAAGTTAGACACAAACAATGAATATTATTTCCCCTAATTAAACTATGTTCTTAGATTAACGAAAACAACAAGGATGGCTTTTAAAATATGAGCAAACAGATGGCCCTACAAGTAAATGTTAGTTGTTTTATCCTTCATTTTTCATCAATTACACAAGAATATGCTACAAAATGTTAGAAAAAATAGAAATATCATTGCAAAAAATAATGTTAGGGGGTTAGGATATGAAAATAGCCAAAAACAGGAGCAAAAACTAAGCTAAAATGGTAGTTTTACCTATCAAAATGTGTTGTTTTGGAGTGTATTCGCTCCACTGTAGTAACTAGGAGGGGGTAGTCACCCCTCTACAGTGAATAGGAGGGTGTAGTCACTCCTTTGTAGTGCACAAGAGGGCGTAGTCACCCCTCTACAATGACTACAAGGGCATAGTCGCCCCTCTACAACAAATTTGTTAGAAACAAAATATGGAAGAGGGCGTATCCACCCTACTGTAGCAAACTTGTTAGAAACAAGATATGGAAAAGGGGAAAGTGAAAAAAAACTAATTCCACCTTTGGGTAACACTAAAAGATAGATACAACAACCAACGGATATTACTTCCCCTAATTAAAATATGTTCCTAGATTAATGAAAAACCACAAGGATTGCTTTGGAAATTTGTGTAAACAGAAGCTCCTGCATGAAAATATTAGTTGTTTCACCCTTCTTTCTTCGTCAATTACACAAGAATAAGCTGCAAAATGTTAGCAAAAAGACAAATATCCTTGCAAATTTTTTTTTAGGGGGTTAGGATATGAAAACAACAAAAAACGAGAGCAAAAACTAAACTAAAATGACTATTTTACAACTTAAAATGTGTTGTTTTGGGGTGTATTCGCCCCTCTATAGTGCACAGGAGGGTGTAGTCACTCCTTTGTAGTGACGAAGAGGGTGCAGTCACCTGTTTGCAGTGAAATTTTTACAAGTAAAATTCAAACCAAGGCATAGTCACCCTTCTATGGTAAAATGTTAAAAAATAAAGTTTTAATCAGGGGTGTAGTCACCCTTCTATAGTGAAACAAAGGGAATAATTTCACTTCTGCAATGAAAAAGAGGGAATAATCGCCCTTGTAATGCACAGTATGGCGTAGTCACCCCTCTGCAGTGACCAGGAGGGCGTAGTCGCCCCTTTGCAATGAAATGTTGGCAAGAAAAGTTCAAACCGAGGTGTAGTCGCCCCTTCTGTAGTAAAATGTTAAAACACAAAGTTTAATCAAGGGGCACAATCATCTTTCTGCAGTAAAATGTTAGGAAACAAAGTTTAATCAAGGTGCATAGTCACCCTTGTATAGTGAAACAAAGGGCATAAACATCTTTCTATAGTGAAACAAAGGGTGTAATGAACCTTTTGCAGTGAAACAAAGGGCATAGTCGGCCCTCTTTAGTGACCAGGAGGGCATAGTCACTCCTCTACAGTAAACAGAGGGAATAGTCACCCCTTTATAGTAACCAGGAGGGCGTAGTTTCCCTTCTGCAACCTGTTCCTGCAAAACAATCTCAACAACAACAAATGTTAAATAGAGGAACCTGTTTGTGGGTCCACTGGGTGTGCCAGAAATGTGATCCTAAATATTTTTCCTATTCTAAAGATGCAAAATAACTAAAATGCAATGAGGAAAACTACAAAGGGATGCCTCAAGATTAGCCTAAGGAATTGTTAATACAAAGAGATAAAATAAAAGAGGATTGCAAATGATTATACCTTATCTTTGTAGCTGAAACACCTTGGTTGTCCCTTCATTTTGGAATGCTTTGAATGCTCCTTAGATGGCTATTGATGTAGTTAAATGCAAGATTAACTATATGGTAGGATGCAAATGCAAATGGTTAAAATAGATGGTTAGATGGGAGAAACTACTTGTATAATGAGTGCACAAAATGATAGCATAAGGTTGTTCAAATGGCTAAGTCCCTAATGCCTATAAAGAGGGGGGTATTTATAGAGAAATTTGAATTATATAGAGAATTGAATGGTTGAGATTGAGCCACCAAGATCAAGATGTAGGGCTAGGTGAGTTGAGGACTCACAAACCCTCACATTTTGACATGTGGAATGTGAGATGGATAAGAATAAGATGATGTGGAAGTAAGGTGGAAGGAAGGTACATGATGTGTAAGAAGGGCATGTACCTTGGAAGTACATTGGGGCATGAGAAGAATCTTGAGTGAATAAATGCTTGGAAGAATCCCATGGACAAGACAATGTTCCAAAAAGGGGAGCACTTGTTGACATGTGACTTGATATGACAAGTCAAATGTTCTAGAAGTTGTATGGGGAAAAGGGATTCTAAGATGAATAAAAGTGAATTAAAAATTCACATGGGGAAAAGAGGAGCCTAAGATAAATAAATATGAATTAAAAATTCACATGAGAAAGAGGTTCAATGCTAAAAAAGCAAATAAATAATTGACTAAAAAGGAATGCTAAATGTGGCTAATGACTTTGATTAAAGTTGTGCAAGTACATGATTAGGATAATTAATGAAAGATTAGAGGCAAGTGGTAAATGTAGGAGGATGTGAAATTAATCTTAATTAAGTGGTGCACTAGATTAATATGGATTAGAAGAAGCTTCTGGAGAATGTGACAAGGAGAGAGAAAATAAAAATAAAAAATGATTTTATTCAAAAAGGTTAAATGACTAAATTAAATAAATTCATGTATTTATTTAATTTAAAGAGGAAAATGATGTAAGGTAAATCATTTAATTGTTAAATTAAATACTTAAAGGACTTTAGACAGAAAGTGTAATATTAATTAAATAAATTAATATTGATGGAATGGATGAATAAAGAGGTGAATTTGATCATATGGGAGTGATCAAAATTAGATGTCTACGTTTTTCCCCTCTTCGAAATATTGTTAAAATAATAGTGTTTCGAAGAAAAATAAAATGTCGATGGTCAAGTGATAGGAATTGATGCCCCAACATGAAAGATGTTGAATGAGCTACCCAAATAGAGAGAAGTAAAAGGGCATGCCCCAGTCTTGCGAGAGAAGGCTCATGATGGAGGAATGAAGTGGAATGATAGGGTATGCCCCCTCGAGAAGCAGATGGGGAAGGAAAAGGGGTCTCAGACAACTTCTCGAAAGTATGACATGGTATATGTCATTGGAAAGAGCATGAAAATTTGAGAAGATTGGTGTTCAAATGGAGTTGATCAGACACATAGTTTGCAAATGGTGGCCCTGGAAAGTTAGGGGCCTGGGGTGTACCTGTCCTGATGAGGGCAGGGGCATATTCGCCTTAGCCCAGGGTGACTTCTCGATACATAGTTGATCATTGGAAAGATCACAAAAAATTGAGAATATTGGCATTCAAACAAAGTTCATTAGATACATAGTTTGCAAATGATAACCCTAGGAACTTAGGGACCTAGGGCGCACTCACCCCTATATAGGGGAGCCCCTACCTTAGTAAGGGCTAAGGCATATTCGCCTCAGCCTAGGGCGACTTCTTGAAAGTGTGACATGCTATATGTCATTGGAAAGAGCATGAAAAACTGAGAAGACTAGCATTCAAACAAAGTCGATTAGACGCATAGTTTGCAAATGGTGGCCCTAGGAAGTTAGGGGTCTGTGGCGGACTCACCCCCGCGTAGTGGCAGACCTACCCCGATGAGCATTGTGGTGTATTCACCCCAACCCAATGCAACTTCTCAAAAGTATGACATGGTATATGTCATTAGAAAGAGCATGAAAAATTGAGAAGATTAGCATTCAAACATAGTCAACGGGACACACTGTTTGTAAATGGTAGCCTCAAGAAGTTAGGGGCCTGAGGCATACTCACCCCACCTTGGAGGTACACTCACCCTGGCGAGGGATAGAGCATATTTTTCTCGGCCCGAGGTGACTTCTCAAAAGTATGATATGGTATATGTCATTGGAAAGAGCACAAAAAACTAAGAAGAATGGCATTTGAACGGAGTCAATCAGACACAATTTACAAATGGCCCTTGATTTTTGATTGCTTGGTATGCTCCTTAGATGTCTATTGATGTAGCTAAATGCAAGATTAACTATATGGTATGATGCAAATGCAAATGTATAAAATAAATCTTTAGATGGGAGAAAATGCTTGTATAATGAGTGCAGAAAATGACAGCATAAGGATGCTCAAATGGCTAAGTCCCTAATGCCTATGAAGAGAGGGGGTATTTATAGAGGAATTTGAATTCTTTAGAGAATTGAATGATTGAGATTGAGCCACCAAGATCAAGATGTAGGGCTAAGGTGATTTGAGGACTCACAAGCCCTCACATCTTGACATGTGGAATGTTAGATGGCCAAGGATAAGATGATGTGGAAGTGAGGTAGAAGGGAGGTACATGATGTGTAAGAAAAATATGTACCTTGGAAGTACATTGAGAGATGAGAATATTCCTTAGAGGAATAAATTTTAATTAAAAATTCACATAATGGGGAGAATCTAGTGGATAAGAGAGGGTCTCCGAAAAGGTGGGAGTTTGTCACATGTGACTTGATGTGACAAGTCAAAGATTCTAGAAGATGCATGGAAAAAGGGGATTCTAGGAGGAATAAAAGTGAGTTAAAAATTCACATAGGAAAGAGAGGAGCCTTGGATGAATAAAACATAATTAAAAATTCCTTGAGGGATAGGGAGAGTTGACCAAGGTATTGATTAGGCTTAGCTAATCAATAATTAGAGGATAATTGGGGGTTAATGAGGATTAGAAGCCAACTTGCAAAATTTGGAAGATGTGACACATCCTAATCAAGGATTAGGCATGTGCACATCTTTAATAAAGAAATTAGAAGACATATTAGGATTAGATGAAAATGAAATGTGAGGAATTAAATAAATGTAATATTTATTTAATTCATTTGATGAAAAGGGGATTAAGGAGGGTAAGGTATTTAATTATTAATTAAATACCTTATGAATTTGGAAAAATTAAGGATATTAATTAAATAATAGTAATATTACTTAATTAACTTGGATAAGAGGATGTTTAGATGAAAGGTGATAAATTTGGATAAATTAAGTGTCAAAATTTGGATGTCTACAAGACTCTTAAGGTATTTAGCCAATTGAACATAGCTCACAGTGATTCAACACATTTGCGTGTGAAAGAGAACCATGTCTAGTGTAAACGTACCCACTCATATGCATTGAAATAGTTAGTTTGGTCACATGAGTAGCAAAATGAAAGTTGCAACACTTCACTACTTGCATTTGACAACTTTTTCCCAAATAGAAATCTCGCCACCATAGGAAAAAACCTTCGAGATAGTAAACACTAAGAGAGGTTATTGTAGAGGGGCACAAAATGATTCTATAGGCTCTGACGAGAAGTTTCTAAACTTCACGGTGTCTGAGTAACGTCTCACTAAAATTTGCAGCCATTTTGTACTTCAAACTCTTAAGGGATTCAATTGGTTGAGCGTAGCTTGGAGAGATTCAACTCATTTGGGTTCAAAAGAGGACCATGCCTAGCATAAAATTACCCACTTGAATTTATTGGAATAGTTATTTTGGTCACACGAGTTGTAGAATGAAAGTTGCACTACTTTGAAAATTTTCACTACTTGCATTTGACAACTTTTTCCCTAAGAGAAATCTCATCGACACAGAAAAATGCCTCCAAAATAGCAAAAACTGAGAGAGGTTATTGTAAGGGGTACAACATGATTTGATCAGCTCTGACGACAAGCTTCTAAGCCTCACTATATCCAAGTAACATCATGCTGAAGTTTGCAACTATTTTGGACTTTGGACTCTTAAGGGATTTGATGGTTGAACGTAGCACGGAGTGATTCATCATGTGTGGGTGCAAAACAGAACCATGCCTAGTGTAAATGTACCCACTCAGATGTGTTGGAATAGTTATTTTAGTCACATGAGTTGTAGAATGAAAGTTGCACCACTTCACAACTTTTCATTACTTGCATTTGACAACTTTTTCCCCAAGAGAAATCTAACCACCGTAGAAAAGTGCTTCTGAGATAGAAAAAAATGAGAAAGGTTATTGTGGAGGGGAAAAACATGATTCCATAGGCTTTGAGGAGAAATTTCTAAGCCTCACGGTGTCTGAGGAATGTGATGCTGAAGTTTGTAGCCATTTTTCATTTTGGACTCTTAAGGGATTTAGCCAGTTGAATACAGCTCAGAGTAACTCAACACGTTTGGGTGTGAAAGAGGACCATGCCTAGCATAAAATTACCCACTCAAACATGTTGGAATAGTTAGTCTGGTCACATGAGTTACAAAACAAAAGTTGCACCACTTTGCAAGTTTTCACTACTTGCATTTGACAACTTTTTCCCCAAGAGAAATCTTCCTGCCATAGGAAAATTCCTTTGAGATAGTGAAAAACAAGAGAGGTTATTGTAGAGGAGCACAACATGATTCCATAGCCTCTAAATAGAAGTTTCTAAGCATCATAGTGTCTGAGTAACATCATGCTGAAGTTTATAGCCATTTTGCAACTTGGACTCTTAAGGGATTCAACCGATTGGACATAGCTCAAAGTGATTCAAGGCATTTGGGTGTGAAATAGGACCATTCCTAGTGTAAACGCACCTAGTTGGATGTGTTGGAATAGTTAGTTTGGTCAAATGAGTTGCAGAACGAAATTTGCACCACTCTGCAACTTTTTAGTACTTGTATTTGACAACTTTTTCCCCAAGAGAAATCTTGCCGCCACAAGAAAATGCCTCTAAGATAGTGAAAAATGAGAGATAATTGTAGAGGGGAACAAGATGATCCCATAGGCTCTGATGAGAATTTTCTAAGCCTCATGGTGTTTGAGTAATGCCATGATGAAGTTTGCAGTCATTTTGCACTTCAAACTCTTAAGGGATTTAATAGACCAAGAGGCTCAAACTCAATCAAATTGAAAACTTTCCTTCAAGAGGCATGTAAGAATATTAAACTTGTTTTCTAATTCAAATAATCTTGCAAGTTAGACAACAATCAAAAGCACCATTTCTCAATTTTACCCATGAATCCTTTTAGAAGTGAAAACTCAATTTTTGGCCTTTTACTCAAATACTTTCCAAGACACCTAGCAAACATATGATGGTTTTAGTCAGCCATTTTAGAGTCGTAACACATATTCCCAAGTCAAAAATAAGTCTTTTGGACCAACCTCCTAAAATCACCCCTTCTGCACTGACTTATTTAGGCAGATTAGGCCTAAAGTACAAAGAAACATATCTTTAAACTTCTCATAGGCCCTTGAAACCTTGGGGCAGCATTTCCTATGCCCTCAAACCTCTGAAACCATAATTTTTTCCTAAGGTTAACCCTTCCAAAATAGTAAACCACAAAACCCTCAATTTCATTCCAAACTAAGAGGGTTTATTCAAAATCCAACTTGCACAAACTCCTAGACCGTGCCACGAACTCAAACATGTGTATTGTGACCTTTATGTGCTCAAAAGTTGAAAAAAAATCACTCTTATTGATTTTCACAAACCCTAGGCTGAGGGCTCCATTTTCATGTGTTTTCTTTAACAAAAATCAATAAGACAACAAGCTTATCTCTCTTTTTCCTTCCCCACAACTCTAATCATGCAACCTATAACTTAATCAAACTCCCTAGGGCCCATTACACTAGTTATAGTAGATATAGTTGGTGTAAGGGCCCTTTAAGATATGTTTTTCATCACAAAACCCTCAATAGGGTGCTCTTGGCCTCTCACAAGAAAACAATGATTTCTTCAACAAATATTTATTAAATTCATTCAAACCTGATGCAAAATAAGGCTAAAACAATATTTCATAAGAAATGAAAGATTACATAGCAAATGTTAGTTTCTACGACTCCTACAGGTTTGCAAAATGTCAAAGAAACACAAAAATGAAGAAAACTCAAAATTTTCTTATTGCCAATACCTTAAACTTTGAGCCAACGTTACAAATAGTGTCCTCATGCCTTTTTAAAGGCTTCTCTTCAACCAATGACCAATTGCCCTCCCAACTAAAATTTAAACTACTTATGACTGTTGGAGATCACAATTTCATCTTTTACCCAATTTAGTAACATCATTACATGCATTGCAATGTTTACTCTTTTTGACCCTTTTAATCACCTAACCTATTACAATGGGTCTAACGAGACCTTTTTCACCTAAAAACAATGTCTTATTGAAGAAAACAATATACTACCACCCTTGACACCACCTTGACAACTTTGACACTCCTTTCCATTTGATTTACAATCATTACAAAATGAATACATAAGCCCCTCAAAGTTGACCAAGTACCATAGAATGGTCACTTAGGACCTTATTTGAACTCATGGACTCGACAAAAATACCCTAACACACATAGTGCCTATCAAACTCTTCATGCAAAATAGAGAGAAGGTTGGTGCTCCAACACCAAGCCCAAACCTCCAAATGACCTACCATGCCTTTGCAGACCTTCTATCACATCAAACTCCACCTAATAACAATGAAACAACCAAGTTCTAACCTTCTTCCAAACTATTTATTTAATATGCTACTTCAAGCTATGCCTCCTAGGCCTAAATTGGTGTAGGAACACCTACACCTCATCCTCCAATTATGTTCATTTGATGGTAAATGGTGATCAGTAGGTTCACAATGAATGTTTTAAGTCTTTTAGTCATGGACAAGGTCTAACGAGACCATTGGTTATGTTATAGGTTTAGCTTTTTGGTTTTGGAATCAAAATGTGGGAAAAATGGTGTTCTTGCACTTAAGAATCTTTGTATCCTTTGATGGAAATTTAGTAAGTTTGTATAAAGATGGGGTCTTGTCAATGTAATAAGGTTGTTTTTAAGCCATTAGTATGGTTTTAGAGGAGTCATAGGTGTTTACAATGTATTTAAAGGTCAAAGAGTTGAAAAAACTTCCATGTATGAAAAAGTGATGTTAACAAACTTGTAATGGTTTGTTTATGTTCCCAACGGTCATACTCAGAAAACTATGAAAAGTGCATTCTAAAGACCATTTTCATAGATTTACAAGGGAAAATCTGACCTAGGGCATTAGATAACTTTTTCAAACCTCCATCTTTCACTCTGAAACAATTTGCAACATGAATAGGGGCCCTAAACCTAACATTCCACCAAGTTTTAGATTTTTCCCATAGTGGAAATGGGAATTACGACCATTTTCGTGACCAAACCCTTGGTTTGGTAGGGTTTCAGACCCTCTTTCACTAAAATTGATGTAACTTGGTTAATTCTTAATGAAATCAAGCCAAATCATTGCCAAAATGAAGCTATCTCTTCCCTCTATGAAACCATGAAGGTTTGGATTCCATACAGTTATGTATCAGTCTATACCAAACAAAAGAATAGTAAAAAATGCTGCAAAAACTAGAAAAATAGAGTTTTCTCTTTATTAAATGCTTCAAAACTTCAAAATTTCCAAAAACAGCCCAACCTCAACCCAAGGGAGGATTTTTAAACATTCTCCCACCTTCCCCAATGGCCCTCAACTAATTTTTAAAAAGAGGGAACAATTGGTTAGTGAAATTACATCATTATGGTGAAATTACACCAACTTACAACATGACAACTTTGAAATTTTGGAGCAAATTTCAATCCTAAATACCTATGACCCAAAAAACCATTCAAATAACCTTGAAACATACTTATTACATTGTAAGGACCCCAAAACTTGCACACTTACATACAAATTCATTTTTTTTCCTTCAAAGGCTACAAAAGTAACTTTTAGTGCAAGATTGCATTGTTGCACATTTTGACTCAAAACTCAAAAACTCAACCTAAAACCTATCCAATGGTCTTATTAGACCTTATTGAAGATGAAAAAAAATAAAAATACTCAAAAATACTCTTTCAAATGTATTCACCATCAAATAATCAAAAATGGAGGTTGGGGTGTAGGTGTTCCTACACCAAAAACATTTGGGGCAGCACTTTCTAAGAGTTAATTAAGCAAGGGAAAATATATTTGAAGGTGTTGGAGGCATTCAAATGGTGAGGAGAGGTCTGGAGGTGAGGTTTTCAATAAACCCCCTTTGAAACTTGTCAAAAGTGAGGGTTCTGAGTTTTGGAGTGTTGGTGACTATTTCATTGGAAGATGGTTGTTGATTTAGTGCTTGTGTACCCTACTCATGACTGTCCAATGGTGTTTTATGTCTAGAAGGAAGATTAAAGGGTAGTTAGTTTGTTCAAATTTTGCCACCCTACTCTGCATCACTTTGCCATGTTTATTAACATAAAACTATGATATTTTTTGTATTTCAATATGTAATGATAATGCAATATGAAATATGTAGTGTAAGACAATGACATTATTGTGTATTTTAACTTTTAAGTTAAAATTTTAAACTTTACCATTGTTCTTATATTCAAAGTTGTTTAAACTATATAATTTAGCCATAATATAACTAAGCAGTATATGATATTGTTTAACCATTATTCATTATTTTTTATTGTCAACTAGATAATATAACCATTATTTTTTATGATATTTACATTGATATTTAACCATTGCTGAAGATTAAATTTTTGAACAGTTTAAACATGCACATGATGAAAAAATTATTTCAATTCTCAACTTCTATATATGAAATTATCCAATAATCAAGTGTATGTCAATATACAAAAATGGCATCAATTCCAACTCAAACAAAGTTTTACAAAGTGTGGCATGTGCCATCTTGATATCTATTCATGATATATATTCCAAAATTTCTATCTCATCCTAAACTATTGATGGATCATCAAAATGGAGCCTCTTTCAAGCACTCTTTAGCTATGAAGGTAATTGCACAAGAAAAATTCAAACCACAATTGAGATTAGTTATATTATATAATTTAGAATTGAATAATTAACATCAAAATCAATATACATTGAATCATAATTGAACTTTAAAATTGAAATCTTGATTACCTCATATATATATATATATATATATATATGTCTCTTCAAACCTCATGAGTCCTAGAATATTACCCTCTCAAAGAACCAATCATACCAACTTTTGAAATGTCAATCTATATAGGTGAACACAAAAACATCAAATTAATACAAGTTAGCATACAATTGTATATAATAGGAACATATTTACCAAACACAAAATAAAATAAACACATACCTCTTTAGGCATCTCTTTTTCTTTATCTCCTTCAGTTGTTTTGACACCTCCTCCCTAAGGTATTTCAACTCCTACCCCTTCAAGTGTTCCAACACCTACTCCTACAAGAGGAAAATAAGATAAAAATATAAGTTAATATACAATTTCATTAATGACAATTGAAATGACAATCAAGTATAAAATGCATGAATTTAGGCCTAAAAGGCATGGGTTGAAGTAGAAAATTGAAGAATTTGTTTTGAATAAGGCTAGAAATAGTTGGTTTTAGTGATATTTGGTGGGGATTGATGTGTTTGAAGGTTTATAAGGATTGGGGAGGTCATGTGTATGTTTGAGCATGAAGCCCTAGTTGAGAGAAGCACATTTTTTAATAAAAATTTGAGATTTTAGAGTCTAAAAGTTGGTGAAGTTTCGGGGCAGCTTAATATTAAGGATTATTAAGCATGTGTAGGATTAGTCAAGTCAAACACCATGGAAAGTCACTAAATAGATTTCCAACCTTAATAATTCATAATTTTCAAAGCTCCAACTGCTCACCAAGCTACCAATCCACTAAACCATCACTCTGAAGCCACCAAACCTAGGTTTTCGAGGGAGCCTTATTGAAAATCACTCTTCCCATGCAATTATCTCTCACATAAAACACCCCAAATATACCATATGATATTTGTACATGCTCAAAATACTCTCACAAATGACTGCCCCAAAGGATTTCATCCATTCACATTGTAAAATGATGCAAACCCAGGGTCTCAAACTCAACCAAATTGACAACCTTCCTTCAAGAGGAATCTAAAAATATTAAAAGGCCTATTAGAGAAATTTCAAATATTCCACAAAGTTAGACAACAATCAGAAATACATTTTCTCACTTTCACCCATGTAACCTTGTACTAGTGCAAATCTAGTTTTTAGCCTTTAACTCCATTATCTTCCAAAACACATGGAAAAAAAATATGGACTTAGATACCCATTTCAAATATATAAAACATTGTAAACCCCACCATTATTTCTTTTGGACTAACATGGAGATCCAATACCCCTAGCATGGAAAAAACTAGTGAAATGGGCCTCTTTTTCAAAGAGAGTACCCTTTATCCTTCACCAAACCCTTTAAAACACTAGCGAAGCAAATAAAATGTCCAAAAAACACAAAATACACAATTAGATTCCACTTGTATGGACAAATCCACCTGAAACTCAAAAACCCTTGTTTTATGCACTATTGATGACCTCGGGTTTATTGAATATGATGCTTGTAGACCTCCTCAGACCTTAAAACCAAATTGAACACTTTCCAAAAGCCCTATACATGCTTAATGATTCAAAAGTCATGACCTCCCAAAAAAATTCCACCAAACCCTAGACCAAAACCCCCATTTACATGCATTTTCTACACAAAACTCATAGGAGCAGCAACCCCATTCTACTTTATTCCTTTCTCACCACATAAATCAATCTCCTTAGAATCTAAACATCCTCCATCAGACACAATACACCAGTTATAGTGAGCATATTTAGTGTAAGGGTCTTGAAGACATGATTAAGGCTAGAAAAACCCAAAACAAGGTATACCCAGTTGTTCACAAGAAAACAACTATGGAATGCTTCAAATTATCTATTAAACCTTCAGACATGATGAAAAACACAAAATATTCATGCCACTACATTTTTCATAAAGAAACTACTTAATTCAATGACTGTATGTTACTATATAGGTCTTGAAAAGATAAGAAAATTTAGAAATTTATTGCTAATAGTGAGAATTCAATTAGATCTCTTCACAAAAACATGAAGCCAATGTTACAAATGATGACCACCACCTTTTTAAAGGTTTCCTAATGAAATAAAATTTACATAATAGCCTCCGACTAAATTTTGAATCCCTTATTAGTTGTTGGAGTGCCAAATTATATTTGTTTACCTATCTTTGTTAACAACTCATTTGATTCCTTTTACATTATTTTACTATTTTCCCCTCCAAAACATTTAAAGCACCTATGTTGACCTAATTAGAACTTATGAGACCCTAAAACATGATCTAATACATTAAAATCAATATGAACCTACTTAGATGCCCTTTTTTCATCATTGACAATTGCTTCCCATATTTGACCTTGTTTACAAAAATGGATCAATGAGACACCAATGTTCTTTATAGACCTTATTAAAGCAATAAACATAAAAAAAAATTGCAACCTCCCTAGAGACAACTAATGCTCCAATTGTGAAAGTAAGGTGTAGGTGCTCCTGCACCATAAAACCACTCAAAATCACACATTTTCACACCCAAGGCTACATGCCTTCACTCCAATCATTTTGCATATCTACATTAATGAAATTTTGCAAACCCTTATACAATCAAACTTAAATGCTTGAAATAAAACAATGATCGGTAACATAACTTTACAAATTCGATGTGCATAATTACCAATCAATCCGGGGAACCATCTAGGTTTTCTCTACTCTTTATCATGTTAAGTTGCCTCATGGTCAAACTCACACACTTTCCACAAGTTCTTGTTCACAGGTTTTCCCTTATATTTGATCAAATGAATGTTGGTGGTGAAAACAAGGTTTGAGTAGTGAATAATCTTTTGATGCGTGTTGAAGTCCTCAAACAACCAAACTGCAACATTCTTAATTGTGTACCTTCTAAGCCATGTTCCAATAACAACCACCGAACTTGTAGGATATTTTATGGTTTCTCCATCTATAACTAGGGCCTCCAATTTCTTTTTAGCCTTGATACAATGACACAGGTAATAATTTGTACCCTCTTCATTGTCTTCATCAACAATCACTGCATATATGTTCCCTGCATTGATATGTTCATCTTGTTAGATGTATTTAATGAACATAAAAATAAAGCCTAAAAGCAAGATATATTACCTAGTTCTACAAGGTCTGATACATGATCAAAGTCAATAGATGATCGCATCTCTATGATTTGTAGATCCATTAGGAGTTGATAAGTGTTAAGTGGGGTTAGACTTCTTATAAACCATTTGTCAACCCACTCTATTGACTCGCAACCATTCCATGCTTGAAGTGTATATGCAGAACAAAAGCATGCCATATTCTGCATATGGATAGTCCATGTGCCTACATTGGAGCTTCTAAAAGAGTGTAGCTTGCTTGATCGTATTAGTGTACAATAATCCTCATATTTTGCAATGTTAGTATCATCTACTAAATGAAAAAATCTATGAACTAAAGAATTACCTTGACTACCTAGACCCATTACATGATTGCACCACTTGAGAATTGATCTTGCATCTATCAACTTTACACTGTCTTTGTACTTTAACTCTTCTCGTGAAAGGGATCTTTTAATACATGCACCCCTTCCATCATGCTCCCCCTTTCCATGCTTGGCCTTTGAGAAGTTCAACATATGTTGCACACCACTAATCCTATGCATCCTGCTCAACCAATAAAACATTCTAGCATTCTTGAATTGTGATGCACAGTTATCTAACCATATGATATGTTGACTGAATGATATGCCCCTACTAGCCAAATGAGCATAGAACATTTGAAAGCAACCTTGCACAAACTTGGTAGAATGTGTGCGATCATCACTTATGTAAAATTGATACTCCATCAATACTTTCCTATTATCCTATGTACTATCATTTACATGAATGAATGCAATATGCACAAATATAGCAACCTAAGTGGAGTTGTAGTACTATGATTGCTCCTCATTTTGTGGTTGTAGTGTGTAGTTCTATGATAATTCAACAACTAAGATGATGCTATGAAGTGGAAATGTTTCCTTGCATAACTTGAATTGTGAGTCCAACCATTGAGCTCTATGTGTATGCCTTGCATACTCATAGACCACCTAATCATGGAAAATGCCCATAAACTAATATACTAGAATCTTATCACTGAATAATTCACACTTCTTTTCTTCTTTCCCATCTTTTAGACTATAGGCCACTATCTTGTATTTTCCAAATTCGACAATTTTGTCTCCAATTGTGTATGTACTAGCCATGTGTTGGAAAATTGGAAAATGTTGCATGCCACCACAATGATGACATGTGCCATCCAAACATGACTTGTAAAAATTTTTACCATCCTCTCTTTCACATAAAATTGAAGATAAGAATTCCCTTGAGGATTTGGGTGGAGGCCTTATGTTACATTCCTATAAAACATTGCCAGTATGCATATCTACACATATACATCGATAAACATCATAATGGTTAGAAAACTCAATATGTACTCTAAAGCAACAAGTAGTGCATGTGTGATTTATTTTGACATAAAAAGGATTTATCATTTCAAAATACCTTTGACAATGTATTTTAATTTCAGGAAACTTTTGTACAAAATCATCAAAAATTTGGGTTTGAGTGGTATCCAAATAATGCTTTGGATGTGGCTCACAGATTTTACTACCAATTCTCCTTCTTAAAACATCTCTTTGATTAGGAGAGGTCCTTGTGGTATGCTTCCAATAATCTACTATTAAATATCGCAAGCCTTGAGCAATTCTTTTATCTTTCAATGGCACTCTACCCGAAAATACCCATAACTCATTGCTATTTAGTTCGTCTAATATTTCATGCCTTCCTTTGGATCTCATTAGAGATGATATACTTATTTTCAAAGACTTACTAGTCTTTTTAAGGTTCACCTTGTTTTGTCTTTGATTTATTAATAGTGTTGTTGTCATCACATGTCTTGTGGCACAACTATCCTTAGTGTGCGAAGTAGAACCCACGTTCTCCTATGCACTCATCAAGTTCTTTACAATGAAATTTTCACTTGAGTCATTCAAAACTAGGCATAAATTTGAATTGCCTCATCATTTCAACAAATAGTTGGCATTTTCCACCCTCACTTAGATTCTCAAAAAAAAAAACTCCATATCCTTTGTGTAGCGCTTTGACCTGTATGTTTTGACATCTTATTAGGCATCCATTTCAAAAAATTGGAATCAATATCAATAAAAAATCTAGGTTTTCTATATAAAACTCTAGGAGGAGTTCTCAAATTTAATTTTTTTCCAACATTAGGAATGTCCGCAATATCAGGGATAGATTGCATGTACCTTCAATTGAAGGCTCAATTGATGCCATACCTTGAGATTGACCTGTAAATGATGTTGTACCTCCAACTTGAGATGTAATTTGTGGAGTGACTTCAAATAGAGGAATTTTTATTGATGTACTTTTGAAACACAATGCTGTTGATGGTGTGTCTTCAACTGTAGGTGTAATTTCTGATGTACTTGGAAGACCACATGTTGTTGCTAGTGTGTGTCCAATTGGAGATGTGCATTGAACTTCACGTATGGTTGATGATGTGCCTCCAACTTCGGGATCCATTTGTGTCTTTCCACAATTTTTTTCCATTCATTCCCTTTGTTTTTCCAATTTTACATCTCTCTTAGATTGCATGATTATTTCTGGTTGTATGAGTTACAATTATTTTGCTTCACGAGCTACAATTTTTTATTCTCTTCTCCTTGCATTTTTTACTGCATGTTCTTCCAGTGTTAGAGAATTTGGTCATTTCCATGGCATGAGGTTGAATGCTACATATTCACAATCACACATAAAACAAAGTAAGTAATGTATTTTATGAAATATATTAATAATGTTGATTACATTGCATTTTATTAAACACACCAAAGCATTTTATGAAAGATGGTAGCGAGCTGCTTGGAATTATCAATCATGTCTATATGCTACAACAATTTTCATACATAAATCTACCGAGGAAGAACAGTAAATCATATGAATGAATGGAAACTTTCATTAAACTAACTATGTCTTGAGTCACTTGAAATTATCTAAGCACATAATGAAGGTGAATTCTTTATGGCATAAAAAAATTAAAATAGAAAATTGTACATTAACATTGATGAAAGCTCTTAGGTTTTCCAAATTAGTTGAAAATAATTTTTTCCCAGAACCATAAGTAATAATGAATTTAATGTTCAATTTTATGTGTAACAATGAATATTAATAAAATCATCAAATCAATGTTCTATTAATTGTCAAAACAAAACAAAAAAACTTGTGTTAAGTTAAATTAGTTTATCTAAGCATGTTGGAAATGGACTACTATAAGCAATGCAAATAGAATTTTTAAGAAAATTTGTGTTAAGTTGATGTCATTTATATAAGTTTAAACATGAATTCATCTAAATTATGTCATGGTTTTCATTTTTTTCTTCAAAGTCATAAAAATTAAACTTTTTTATGTGACTCATCTAATTCAATGTTGAATTCTATGTGCAATTGTTATGATTAATAAAATCATTAAAGCAATTTAGAAATGAGTCAAAAATAAACAAATATACTAAATATAAAAATTTCAATATTACCAAAAATAAATAAATTACCTAAGATAATATAAAATGATGTAGAAACTTCAAAATGTCTCCATCTACGTTGTCTGCATGGAAATTGGTGGCAAAAAGGTGATCAATCAAGCGTAGATTGGTACAACAGGGAGTGAACTACATAAAAAAGGTGTTCCTTTGTTGGATTAAGTGTTGAACTAGACAAAAGAAGAGGCATGTAGGCCAAAATCATGGGGTGAAGTCATATTTTACAGTTTCAAGGTATAAAGACATTTGGCGCTCGTCGAATTTGAAGTGCGCCAAATTTTGTGAATGCTAAATATGGTACTTTTAAATGCTTTCACAATATGAATAGGAACAGAGTGAGACTTGTGATAGAGGGAGAGGGGATATGACTGAGAGAGATTAGTCCTAGTATCATGGTAGGGACTGAGACCTAAGAATAATAGAGACTTGAGAGGGATAAAGAGTTATCCAGTTAGGGTGGGGGGAAATACCTCACAATGGGAGAGGGGTTGGAGTGAAATAGATTTGTCTACCCTCTACCCATAAACTATAACCGTAAACCATAAACCCTCAACCCTATAATCCTCAACTCTCTCACTCTCTCTCAACCCTCTACCCTCTACCCTCAACCCTTAAACTGTAAATTGTAAACCCTAAAACCTTAAAACCATCAACCCCCCTCTCTCTTTCTCTCTCAAACCTACACCCTCTACCCTTAAACCATAAACATTTAAACCTAAAACCCTCTACCCTCAACCCTCTACCCTCTACCATCTACCCTCTACCCTCCACCCTCAACCCTTTAACCCTTAACCCTTAAACCCTAAACCCTTAAACTGTCTACCCTCTACCATTAACCCTCAACCCTCTACCCGATACCATCTACCATCAACCTTCTACCCTCCACCCTCAACCCTTAAACCCTAAACCCTCTACCCTCAACCCTCAATCCTCTATCCTCAACCATCTACTATCTATTGTCTACCCTCTACCCTCAACCATCAACCCTTAAACCCTAAACCTTCTACCCTCAAAACCTTAAACCCAAAACTAAAAACCCCTCTACCCTCTACTCTCTACCCTCTAACCTTAAACCTAAACCCCTAAACCCTCTACCCCCTACCCTTTAATACCTCTATCTCTCTCAACCCTACACCCTCTGCCCTTAAACTGTAAATTGTAATCTCCAAACCCTAAACCCTCTACCCTTAACCCTTAATCTATGAACCCTAAATTGTAAAACCTCTACCATCTACCCTCCTTAATCCCTAAACCCTAAAACCTTAAACCCTCAACCCTCCTCTCTCTCTCTCTCAACCCTACACCCTCGACTCTAAAACCTCAACCCTCTACCCTACACCATCTAGCCTAAACCCTCTACCCTCCACCCTCAACCCTTAAACCGTTAACCCTTAAGTTGTCTACCCTCTACCCTTAACCCTCTACCATCAACCCTCAACCCCTAAACCATAGAACCCTTAAACCCTCAACCCCATTCTCTCTCTATCTCTCAACCCTACACCCTCTACCATTAAACTGTAAACCCTAAAAACCTAAAACCTTCAAACCCCCCTTCTCTCTCTCAACCCTACACCCTCTACCCTCTACCCTCAACCATAAAACCCTTAACCCTCTCACTCTCTCTATCTCTCTATCAAAACTCTCAACCCGCCTATATCTCTCTCGACCCTACACCCTCAACCCTTAAACTGCAAATCGTAAACCCTAAAACTCTTAGACCCTCAACCCCCTCTCTCTCTCAACCCTTCACCCTCTATCTTCTACCCTCTACCCTCTACCCTCTACCCTCTACCCTAAACCCTCAATGCTTAAGCCATTAACCCTAAAACCTTAAACCCTATACCCTAAACCCTTAAACCCTCTACCATCTACCCTTAACCCTCAACAATAAACCCTCTACCCTTGACTGTCTACCATCTACCCTCAACCCTTAAACCCTAAATGACTCTACCCTCTACCCTCTACCCTCTAACCTCAAACCTTAAACATTGAATCATCTACCCTCAAACCCTTTACCCTCTAACCTCTACCCCCTATCCTTAAACCCTAAACCCTCTACCCTCAACCCTCTAACCTTAAATCCTTAAATCGTAAACCGCTAAAACCTCTACCCTCTACCCTTAAACTTTAAACCATGAGCCGTAGAACCTAAAAAATTTAAATCATAAAACCTAAACCCCTAAAACCTCTACCCTTTTCCATTTAACACTCCCTCTCTCTCTAAAGACTACACCATCTACCCTTAAACTATAAATTGTAATCCCTAAACCCT
>VDFB02000002.1:133465735-133526326 GCA_007258455.2 Sequoia sempervirens | reverse complement strand
AGTAAATGAAAGGGTGAGGTAGAGTAAATTAAGAAGGAATACGTAGGAGTGAACGACGCACAAGTGATTTAGATTGAGATGTGCAAATATTTTTGGAGGTGTGTAAATAACAACCACTAAAATGAGAAAACAATATGCTGGGATGCTATTTTAACCCTATGACATACATAATTCAGGATGGTTTCAATGAGATTCAAATGCAGATGTGTAAGAAGGGGTGCGTAGGTAGAGAGTGTGTAGTGAAAAGTGTTGAAGATTGGAATGCCTTCTTTGAAGGCTTAAATCAAAAGTGAGAGAGAGGTCATGTGAGGGCTTGAACTTGTAAAATTATTTGGAAACAATGATTTATAGAACTTTTTGTGTTGTGTGGGCAATCAAATGAAAACCAAGATGTTGTGTTGCTATCTGAGCTTTGTTTGAGCAATAAGTCTGTATGTTGTGAGATTATGAATTTGTGAATTGTAGGTAGGAGAAGTCTCTTGCATCAATTGGTATAAGAGCTACAAGACCCTAAGAGTGGAGATAATCCACCAGGACCATGGGTGAAGAATTGGTAAAGAGTGAAGAAGACTTGAGAGGTTATTGATTCTATGGGAATCATGTTAGTTTTCCTCTAATTGAGATGAAGCTAGGTAGAATGTATGTGAATATCTTCCACTAAGAGTAAGTGGGTAGAAGAGATCTTGAAGGCATATCTTCAAGAATCTTTTTGGGAAGAGGATAGTAGTAATAATTTTGTTGTAGGGGAACTTGTAAAGGCAGTGAGTGCTGGCTCTAATTTGTTTGTGGTTGTAGATTGAGAGTGTGCCATAATTTTTTGGAAAAATGTCTTGGCAACATTGAGAGAGTTTATTGATGAAGAAGGGATGTTTGAAGCCACAAAAAGTGAAATAAGAACCCATTTGTTCAAAGCAGTGATTTGTTTTGAACATTGTGCAAGTTTAGTAGAAAGTATTGCAAAGTGGCGATGGATAGGAATAGTAGAGATAATTTGGTTGTGTTTGAAATGGTTGAGAAGCTAAACTTGAAGAGGATGAAGAACCCTAAGCCATACTATGTCTCTTGGTTGCAAGGAGGTCATCAAATTTGAGTAATTGAACAAAGCATTGTGAATTTTCACATTGGAAGATATAAGGATGAAATTGTATGTGATATAGTACCCATGGATGTTTGTCACATTTTTGGGTCAACCTTGGATTTGGGATAGGCAAGCTATACATAATAGTAGCAATTATAACACTTAAAGTATAATCAAGGATGGGAAGAAATATGTGTTGAATCCATTGTAGGATAAACAAGAGGAAGTGGTAAAATAAATTGCATTAGTATGTCCTAATGAGTGTATGAAAGAAGAAAGAAATGTTAAAGCTGCAATAGGTGCTCAGAAAGGAGTAGTTGAGAATCCTTTGAAGGATGAAGAGAAGAAAAAAAAGATTGCAACAAATATGAAGAAGGAAGAAAAAGAGGAGGAGATCCATGTGCAAAAGGATCAAGAGGAAAGAGAAGATATTGCAACCAAGATTGCAAAGGATGAGAAGTTTTGTATCCCTTTGATAGAAGGGGCATGGAAGGAAAATAGTGTGCCCAGAGCAACACATACAATCCCAAAGGAGGAAAATTAGTTGTACTAGGTTATTTTGAAGAGGTAAATTATGATATTGTAGCAGAGAATCATCCATTGGAAGACATGGAAAGTTTAGGACAATGATATGAAGAAGATACAATTCATGAAGAACTAAAAAGAGTGGACGAATTAGAGGTTGCAGCAGAGGTACGTCTTTTGGAAGAAATGAATGAAGATAATTAATTTGATATAGTAGTAGCAGTTACATTTCCTTTGGAGGACATGACGATGGCAATAGCCTTATACCAATCTTTGATGCCCAAAACTTTTTCCAGTATCGGTATTCAAACTTCCTATTTTTTACATCCTTGTCTAAGTTATGTTAAAGCATAAGTCGTAACACCAAAGCTCAATGTCCAACACCTTTTAGACTTTACTCATACTTCATTTATTTGAGGCATTCAATATATGGTATGACTGAAGCTTTAAGTTTGATCTCTTGCAGAAAAGAGTAAGCCTCAAGTTTGAAGTCCCAAGCTTGATTGGTCTTAAAACTAAAAAATGACTCTCTTTTCTTCTTTTAGCAAGTGATAAAAGGTAAGCCCAAGGATCAATGTCTAAAATTTTGTAACCCTTTAAGGGTTTCTCTATATCTTCAACCATCTTCAAATTTTACCTCCTTATGATGCCCTTTTGACATCAATGACAATCATATTGCCAAAAAAACAATTTAATTAAAGCTAGGTTCAAACATCCCTATCAGATTAACTCTCTATTAACATCTCCCAATTGCAAGTAAAGGTATAGTGTTCTAATTTAAGTGTTGATAATAATTGAATGATATCCCATGTAAACTCAATAGGAGTATCTAGAACCTAAGATTCTCCATGTTTCCTTATTTACTTGATATGAGGAACCTAAAGTAAATACGATAGGAGACATTCAAAATCAATCATGAAACAAATGATAATAAAGAAATATTACTACAAGTGGAACTTAGCAAGGCAATATGGCATGAAAAATTATAGTATCAATGAATGTATATCTAGTCATATACTTTATTAGAAGCAATCACATAAGCATTTAACTAATTTTCTTTTAGATTTGAATGACTAAAAGTACAGTGACACTTAAACATAGCTAGATGTTGTATCATCTAAATGGTGCACTCTTAATATGCATATTAGAGTAGTAGAAGTTTATAATGAAAGGGGTTGTTACTCTAATATAAAGGGTGGGGCCTTACAAGACTCCAAATAAATGAGAATTGAGGGCCAAAACGAGAGGAAACTAAGGATATACAAGATCAAATCCTTATCATAATATGGATGTAACTTTTGCATCTAATGAATGGGAAATAATGAGGAAGGGTGGGTGATAACGGGTGTATAAGGGATGACATGTGATCAAGGATAAAGGACAATCCATGATAGGTTTATTATACATGGGTGGATGGAAATGGTAGTTTATTATGATATGAATAGGAATCATAGTGTATGGGATGACATCCTGGGAGATGGTGGATAAGAGACTACTACATATGGCACATGTTTCTAGGTTTTCACCATGGTACTTATCCAAGGCCTCATCGAAGTGGTTTTCATTGTTGGATGAGTTATTTATCTAAACTAATTGTTTAACTTTTTTTATTTTTTCTAAATTTTTGTATTTTTGTATTTTCTTATTTTTAAGACATTTTAATAAATGAAAATTTATGATGTTGTGATCATGGTGGACTCTTTTTAATAGATGGATAAGTGTGGATGCCATGATATGGATGATGGAGGAGGCCTAATGTGGCAGATGGAGGGAGTTAAGATATGATCACTAATGTGCACACTACATGGGTCATCTTGCTTCACATGAGAAGGAGTTTGGTAACCTTCAAATGAAAGCATGTGAAGGGGTCATCATCAAAGGTCCATTAAGAGACATCACAAAGGTAGATGGAATGATATGATGGGAGTATGGATATGGATGGATTTTGTAAAGTGTATGGATTGTAGAAAGATGATGAGGATAAAAACCTAGGATAAACAAACTCATTTATTGGTATTTTTCTTTGATAGATGCCCCCAATTATTTTGGATGAAGGGGCATGAATGGAGATCAATGTTTTCTTTTCTTTATTTTGAATTTGATTTTTTATTTTTCAAATAGTTTTTTATTTTGATTTTTACTAAAGGAATTTTCTTGGATTTGAATTTGATAAAGGATTTTTTATTTTTGTTTTTTTTTTAATAGCCTTGTTCTTTTTGGATGATAATTATTGATTAAAGTCTAGAGGATGGAAAAAAGTGAGTGGGTTGGATGAAATGTTAAGAATGTATGATTCATGGAAGAGATTTCAGATGCCTTCAATTGATTGTTCATGACTATCCTTTTTGGTACTATTAATGTCAAAGGTAGCTTGCACATCCTTAACTAGTTGAGAAGAAGTCTTAGAAGAAGCAACATTAGGAGATGCATACCCTAACCTAGGATGTTCGATGTGAAAATATTGCAACTCATATTCTCCAATAATGAGGTCTTTGATCTTAGCCTTGATCTTTGAGGGGGTGTGAGAGGTGAGTAGCAATGAAGGATCAATGTATGGAGATGAAGATGGTGATGTGATGTTGGTAGGGAAATGGTGTGAAAGGACAAGACTTCTTTGTAAAAAAATTGCAATATTGGAATGGATTTGGATCAGTATATATAGTCACTTTAGTTCCATTGTAGGGAAACTTTATACATTGATGGAATTTGGATGGAACAAATTACATGGAATGGATCCATGGGTAGCCAAGAAGGATCTTGTAAGGGAGATCAAAGTCTAAGATTTGGTAAGTGGTCTCAATTGTAGTGGGGTCAACTTGGATGGGTAGCTTGATAGATCCTTTAGATCAATGCTCAGTGTCATATTGCTTTATGGTAATATTTGTTTGGAGATTGAAATCATCATCAGAATATCCTTGTTGCTTTATGAGACTAAGACTACAAAGTTTAATTTCTAATCCACCATCTACTAGGATGCATTTGATTATGGTTTTATGAATATGAGCTTGAATATGGATTGGATGATTATGCAATGGATTGATGGAAGGCATGTCATGAGTGGAAAATATGAGGGATTGTGGGGATGATAATTATCCTATCATGGCTTGAAATTGAACAAAATCAATCTCATTGGGAACATGAATAATATGGAGATATTTTGCAAGAAGGTCCTTATGGATGGGAGATATTTTAAGTAGCTCAACGATAGAGATTTATCCTACCTTTTTGTTCAATTGATCGAGTATGATATATTGGTCTATTGGTTGAGAGGAGGATGAAGCTTCTTGGATAGTGATTTGACTACATTGGGTAGCAATAACACAATTAGGAACTTTGATAGTTATGGTGGCTACTTGGGAGGGACATTTTTTTATACCTCCAATAACAAAATCAAATGAGATATTGTTGTTGTATGTATAAGGCACTACATAGTATGAAGTAAAAGTTTTACCATCGTTATGCTAAGGGAAAGGTTGCTTGTATATACCTAGGTTTTTGTTAGGAATTGTATGTCCTTTTATAGAGACATCTCTTCAATCATTAAGATCTTGGATAGATTTCTTAAGTTTCATATAGGAGGAGGTTTTATGTCCATTAACCCTATGGTAATCACAAAATTTATGTTCTTTGTACTAAGAGGGTTTAGGAACATCAATACCAAGTGGTTTAATAGGTGGAAATTGGATCATTTTGTCTTGGTGGATAGATTCAATTGGTTCACCCAAGGGGGTATATTCTCATCTAGTATGTCATCTAGGTTGACCTTTAGGGATAACAAAATGTTGTTGGGGAGCTATATTATTGTGAGATCTAATGATTTGGTGGGGTATTTGGATATTTTGAACATGTTTTAAATTAGTCACACTATTGTTGACCATATTTTTTTCTTCTAAAAATAGAATTTGTCATTAGATTGATAATTGTTGTCTTTGCATTCTTTGTATATCTTGACTAGACCTTTGAAAATGAGGATTTTTTGAGAGCTACTCCTTTTTCTATGATACCATTAAAGGATTGAGAACATTGCATGCATATATGGAAGCCCAATTTAGTGTTTAAGTTCTTAACAAAGATATTGAGTTATTTTCAAGTATAGGCCATGCAAAGAAACTAGAAAGACATATCCATAGTTGTAAGAATGAGATAGAGGATTCACCAGTATTTTGTTTATTTTTGCAAAGGTCCATCATGGTGATATAATTTTCCATGTTGTAGGAAAAGTGAGTGACAAATTTATTGGCTAGCTTAGAAAATGTTATGATTTCCCATGGGTAAGGTGAGTGAACCAATCAAGGGCTTGAGCACCCAAGCTTCTAGGGAAGAGGCTTAAGAGGTAAGCATAAAGATACTAAACATCTTGGCATGCAATGCAAAACTCTTGTAAGTGTTCCCTATGATCTTCCTTTCCATTGTATTTATCAAATTTAGACATTTAGATATTTTGGGGGAAAGGAATCATGGTGATAGACTTTTCTAAAGGATAAGGACATAGTTCTTGAAAGGTATAAGATTTCTCATGATGTTCTAGTTGAATCCCCTTAAGGGTATCCTTTATCTGTGCATGTCTTGAACCAAATTATTTGTGAAATTGAAAGGAGGTGATTGGTAGTTGGATATGGGAGGTTGAGAGGATGATATGTGTTGGTACTAATGAGAAGATGAGCTAAATATGTATATTGTTGGTCTATGGATCTCGATCATGCTCTAAGTTAATATTTTGGTGACTTTGATAGCTACATTTTCTCCCTAAATTAATTAATAGGGGAGTGTAGGTGGGAAGATTTTTATTAATAAATTTGGTTAAAAAAAAAATTGTAACTACCAAATAAGGCTCATTGCTGGTTGTAGATTGAATGTGAAAGTCTAAAGTGATGAGTGAGAATTTGGTGTAACATGAAGAAGCACACAAATTGTAGATTGTAGTTTAGGAAAAGGAACACACAACAACATGAGTATTACACAAATTATAGACAATAAGCATTTTTAAGTGTACAGGGAATTGTGGTTGTTGTGGGTTAATGTAATACTATATTCTTATTTTTGTTGGATACAAAAAAATATTGGACAACTATTTTGTGGATGTAGCCCACATTGAGTGAACCACATTAAATATTTATTTCTCTAGTAATTTCATTTAATTTCTCCATCCTATTGATAAATCCCAACATATATCCCATCAACCTAGTATCTTATTACTATTATTAGGTTGCAATGATAATTATGATCAATGTTGGCACTTTCAAATGAAATATCTTATACCTAGTTGAAATGATTGAAGGACATTGTAAGAACTAGTTTGACTCCTTATTTAATCTATTTTGTTGCACAATGAATTAAATCCTTGATTTCCTTAGCTAGATAGGTAATGAGTGTTATATAATAATGGTCACCATATGACTATGCAAATAAAGAATTTTTCTTGTTAATAGGTAATCAATTTAACCATAAGGTTGGTGAGATGAGTGTGTGAGGATTATAGAAAGTTTATAATGATTTATAAATCATAATGGTAGAGAGGCCTAATTTAAGCTATTGGTGTCCTTTGAAGCTCCATAGAATAGGTTTGCTTGGGTTGAACCTAGCTAGGTTTCTCAAGATATTATCAAGATTTATTAAATTATGGGATTGATTAAAAGGGTATGCAATAGAAATCAATAAAAATATATAAAATATGGCCTTATTTTAGAATACTTGCTGGAAAATAGTGATTTTCCAAATTGTTGGGTTTTAATCCTTCATTTGGTTTTCCTTCTCTAGGATTACTTTATTTTTAATTCTCTGAAAAATATTACTTGAGTAGTTATAGAACCTTAGGCTTAAGAAATCATTTCCTTTAAGGCATTAAGGTAAAGAGAACTACATGGCATTGAATGATCGTATTTAGAAGTGGGTATGTAGGCATTCCTTGAGTGAAGGATGTCAAGTATGTAGGGGAGAGTTTAGGGGATTAATCTAAGATTTGGATTTGTTCCTAAACATGATTATTTATCCCTTTTAAATATGCTATATCTTGAGGATAATTCATATTAGATGGATAATACTTGGTGAGGTCTACTCTTCCCAAAATAATGATATGATAAACTTTTCCATGGCATGGTCATGAATGAGCTAGGGAAACTTTACCATATGTATTTAATGATGATGCTGAATTAAATCATTATGATCTCAAGGGGTGAACATTAGACAATCTACTTGCACTAGATATGCACTTGATTTGGTGTTGGGAAATCCTTTAGATGAGCTTTTCCAACTATGGGAAATTAATAGTAACTATTAATAGAAAATTATTGGTTGTTTTTTATTTATATTTTTTTGGTGGATAAATATATGATAAGCCTTATGATTGGCAATATACACAATTTTATTTACTCTAAAATAGGGAATTGTTTAGTATTACTATTGAGTTAATTTATATCTAACAACTAATATGTTTTCAAATAATAATTTAGTAAATTTATTGGACATTTATTAATTTATGATTTTATATTGATTTATTTATTAATGTTTAGTTAGAGGCTCACTCATGCGTGGGTTAAATGTGTTACAAGTTTGTGTGTTGGTAATTAGACCTCAAGAATTACAAGGACCTAATGTATAGGTTTGCAGATCACTTCATGTGACATATATCTACTTGTTAATACTAGTATTTGTGAATCCATATATATGTCGATCATGTGTACTTGGCTATAATATGACCTAATATATCAAAACCATGTCCTTAGATATGGGTGTAGATAACTAGATCTCACTAGAACTATGTAGGAAACAAATATCATGTGCTATATATCATATCTAAATTTGGATTAGCAAACTTCCACTCGTAGCATGAAGTTGAAGGATTCTAGGAGCTATCCACGATATGAGGAAAGTGTCGTCTAGCTACTATTATCAATACCATGCGAGTGACATATGCCAAGTGTTGATTGTCATTTCTTAGGATCTAGTTAGTTGTTGCTAGTAAAAAAGAGGTGTTGGATGTTGGGAAACTACCCATTATATTGTAGGACTTAGCTAGATTTCACTATTACCATGTAGGTGACAATTGATAGGAGATACCCCATACCCCATACTAGACTAGATTAACTGTTTCCAATGTCATAGAGGTGATAGATATCAAAATCCACTAACTCAAAAAGGTCCAACAAGATATAGAAATCTTACTAATCACTTTAGATTATTTCTATTGCTACACATATACCTTATCTAGTGATGATCACAAGTAGTATATGATGCTTTTCTATCATCAAAACTGGTCTAGTGAACTGAGAAAAAGGATGGGATCCATGTTGTACAGTGTGGGATTCAATAATAGTCCTTTTTCTATATGGATGCTCTAAAAGGGTAAGTGTTAGTGAACCAAGTGATGGAAGATGCATGTAATAGTGTTAAATCCAATTCCTATTACTAGTTGGCTTGAAGTATTATGTATGTTGTTATACTTATGCCCTTACTAGTGATGAAAAAAGTAGTATGAGATGCTTTCTTGTCAACAAAGGTGGGGGTGGATTAGGAAAGAGAATGGGGCCCACAATTTAATATGGGATGCATTGAAATCCATTTTTCTTGATAGCATGTACTTATGGGCTTACATGTTAGTGAACCAAGAGAAAGAAAGAATTCTTGTAGTAAGGTTGCAACTATTTCCTTTTTTCTAGTTGGTCACTATGTGTACTTGGGAGGCTGTAAAGCTGTCACATTGTGTATATATGATGTAAGTGTGAATTATTCACATTGTGCATATGTGGTGTATGCCTAAGCTAGGCATTGTATGTACAAGTGATGTTGTATTAGCTATTCAACTTGTGTATATGTGATGTATGATTGAGCTAGCTCCCATGCATTACTATGTGGTGTATAAGTTCTAATCATCTAGATGTATGTTTACCATAAGCAATAGGTAGCCATAACTTGTATAGATGATCTATGTTTTAGTCAACCACTTTGAGAAAATGTGATTTTGGAATGACATGGTCCTTCTATGATTTGGTGTGTGTTCATACACTTCTATTGAAATAGAATCATCACTTGATTAAAGTATGAAATATTGTGGCTTTGATTCCTATAAGTAGATATATAGGTAAGGCCATTACAAATGAAACCTTGAGGTTCAAGTTGGTGTCAAGGATAAGCTTACCATTTGGAACTTACCACATTCAAATGTGTGCATATGAGTTGCATCATATAGTTGTTTCCATGATTTTGGTTGGCAAATATATGAATTTGGCACTTCTAGTTTAGTTTAGTTAATAAAAGTACAATGGAACATTATTACATAATGTTGTGGGGTCACTCTCCTCTACACCAATAGGGTTTTTGTAGGCTAAAATTTGAGCTTGTAAATGATATAACAAGCATATCAAAAGGATAAAATTGGTTGATGGTTGTTGGCTAATTTTGGGCTATGCCCTATTATAGTCACTTGTGTCCTTTGTCCATGAATACTCTAAACCATAAAACAATGTAAAAGTTTAAGATTTTTTTCTTGCTTATACCTACTATAATTTCAAGAAAATATATTGAATGCAAAGATCCATTTGTGACTTTAATGTCTTTATGGTTGTCTAGGTTTTTCTAGGAGGTAAACATGTCTATTCATTTCTAAATCTACATTAGATCTTATTTTGTTTTGTTGATTACTTAGCATATCAAGTGTTTAAATTTTTCAAAGTGTATTTTTATTCTTCATTCTCAATGTATTATATTCATTTACCTTTTTAATAATGAAAGATTAGAGTATTTTAAGTCATGGATATCTATTGCTATTTATAGGTTTGTATTGGTTAGTTATGCAACATTTCTTATAATTTCCAATTGAGTAATTTATTTCTAGTTTGACCTTGTGGTCATGTTTGTGTGATAATGAAGTTTGAATCAATTTACCATAGGATCAACACACCTATCTACAACATTTTCCCCTCTCACCATCAATCAAATTGGTGCATATTACATATGTGTATGTAAATTAGAAGAAGATTTATCTTTAGTAGTATTGATTTATTTCACATATTTGGGCCATATACTATCTTGTTATTTATCAACTCAATTAGATGATAGTGATTTCTTTTCCTTGTAGCTAATGTAGTGTAGTTCACTATTAGTCAAGGTATGGATGTAAGTGACCTTTGTGTCATATCAGTTTCTTTAATTATGATGTGGAGAGGCCTCTAAGGAATAACAAAGATCTTACCCCTCTTATTATTTGGCTCAAGACTATCTATCCTTTGAAGATGAGAGATACATTTATCTATGATGTTCTTCCCCTTGCATTGACATTGAATGCCAATTTTTTAAAAATGGATCTATAATTTTGAGCACTAAGAGTTTGTATAATTTATTGTATTAGAATTGAAATTTTCTTTCATAAGATAGGTAAACACTCACATTTCCTAAATAGATGCATTTAAAATATCTATATTATTATTGATATGCCTTAAATAATATGATATAAAATATCTATATTATTATTGGTATTCCTTAAATAATATGATATAAAGAATGAACTAAGCTATAAAGAAATCATCCAAATTATTTTATAACAATTTTATTTTTGGAAACAAGCTATAGATATGATACATTGATATCAAAGTAGTCATGTCATGATAGCAAATAAAGAGAATATTACAGTCCATCATAGAAGGAGTTGCTATAACATAACCATGAGCAAAACTAGCTACAAGGAAATCCAACACCAAAAAAAACAGAAGATACCAACACACCATACTCGTTGTATCAGTAAATAAAATTATGGAGAAGCCGCCAAAGGCCCATAACATGCTGTTACCATTTGAAATCTTCACCATTAGGCCATTCAGTGGGGAGGCCAATTTCACAGCCTGCATCAGATTAATAAAAGATCATCATTATTTAATGTACGTTAGTTTCACAAATTGTAAATTGAAGAATATATGATATGAAAATTATACAGTCCCAGTAATAATTCTAAAACCATAAATTTTAAAAGAAAAAAAAACTTACATAAAATAAAAAACTTACAAATATATAGGGGAGAGAGGTCCATAATGGATCCAATAATAAGGATAGAAGTAGTTCTCACTGGTAAGAACTACTCTCTGAATAATAATTAAACCCATAACCAATAATAATTCCCAATACAACAGCAAGAGGTGGAATTATATAGATGAAGGTTTCTTTAAGTTGCATCCAAAGTCGGGCTCGCATTTCCGCCGTAGCTTTGAAATTATACTCAATAGCCCACAAAATTGACAACAAAATGAGCGAAAGTGCCGGTGCAGTAAAAGCTGTGAATATCTCACCCCATAACAACAATCTATATTCATCACCATATTGGTTTTGTTCACGTTTACGGGGTATTGTGACTAGGATGGTTGCACTCAAGAATGCAAGTCCGGTAGAGATTATGGAAATCCCCAAGCTCAAAACTGATAACTTGGCCAATAATGAACGATCTGCAGTAAGCTTTGTTTGTAAGCGTTCTCGAAATAACCAGGCAATAACAACTGTGAGGGAGGCAAACATGGCAAGGCTATCAGAGAACAAGAACACTTGAAAAAGGGTTTCCAGTGCCATTTGAGCAACTCCAGTAGGTTCAGATGCAACTCGATTAGGTGCAGGTGCAGGAGAAAATCCATTAGGTGCAGGTGCAGGGGCAGTTCCACTATCTTTATCGTCAATTCCTCCTGGTATAGTAAAAATGGCTGCAAATGTGACGGTGGCAATGAGTGATGCCACCAGGGTGTCCACATCCATGAGTTTTCCACCTCCATTGCTCTCTTCTTTGACATCCTTTGAGTTCAAAGGTCTGGAATTTCCTATGAAACTTGGAGATGCTCCGACCTCTTTTAAAATTCCTACGCTCTTGGCAAAACTGGTTGCATTTTTAAAGGTTTTAGGAGCAGCTATGTCAATTGCTCTAAGTCCGTCATTATTGATGGCGTCCACATTTACAAATGGTAAAATATATTCTACAAGCTGTAGAATTAACAAGGAATATTATTATTCACCTTAATTGTTTTCATGAAAAATAACATAAATATACACACTTCCGTCTTAAAATTAAAAAAAAATGATTGTAATTTATGTTTATGTTGTCTATAAGAATGTTGTGGTTTCCCTATTATTTTTATCTCCTATTTCAATAAAAGAAGAATCTTCAAATTCATAACAATAATAAATAAATAAATAATAATACCCAACCTCTGGATCCCGTCCATTGATGGTTGCCAGTTAAGTGTAACAGTGTTCTTCCAGAAATGTACAGGCCATTTAGAAAAGAAAAAAGGGAGAATAATTTCAAATTCATAACCGTAAAAAATAAAAAATAAGAATCTCCAACCTCTGGATCCACTCCATTGATGATGGCCAAGTGTAATATTGTATTTCCAGACATGTCTTTGTCATATTTCAGTAGTTCTGCCATTTCTTCTCTCTTGTTTTGAGGGAGTAACTGCTTCACAATTTCAAATTGGTTGTGTTCTACTGCAAAGTGTAGAACAGTTTTAAGGTCTGTACTACGAATTTCGATACAATCTGGCGTTGTTGACAAGAATACTTCCATCATCTCTTGATCACCCTTGATTGCTGCTAAATGTACTGCACATCTTCCAAACTTATCCTTCTCTTTCATTAAGCTCTTGTCAAACCAATTCATACAAAACCTCCAGCAGCTTAATTTTTTCTTTACAATTTCACTCACAATCTCTCGATTTCCCCCATGAACAGCAGAATGTAATGGAGTGGCACCGTGGATATCATGAATAATCATAATGAGCTGCAAAATGTTGCAAAAACTATGCCTCTCAAGTATCAACTTTACTATATCTGCAACACATTAATATTAAAGTAAATAGATGGAAAAGAATGGCAAGCAAACAAAGATAAAAAGGTAATAAAACTAATAAAATTACGATAAATGGAATATAACAAAGCTAAGATTATAGTAATTGAGGTTGGAAGATATTTTTAAAATTTCAAGTGATCAATTTTCTTTCTAAATAAGTCAACTTTAATAAGACATCTTTTATTTTTATTTTTTTTAAATTTAAAAATTTATTAATAAAATGTTATATATATATATAGGTGATTGTTTCAAAAGAGTAAAGTTAACAATTTTTTTTTAGTTTTTATAAATAAGGGTTTTATGATTTTAGGAAGTTGTGATCTCATGATTTTTTATTCAACTAATATTAAAAATTTAGCTGAATTATTTTTTAGCAATAGTTAAACATTGTTGATGTTTGACATGTGACAAAAAAATCTCCTAACTAATGAGAAAATTTTTAAGACTATCCCAAAGACATCTAATAGAAATTAGAATTAAAAAAATTCTCATAATTTTAGAAATTTAAAAAATAAGTTTCAGACATCTATATGTTGACTACAACATATCAATTGTTTGAAACTTTTTTAAAAAAACAACTCTAACTAAATCGTCTAAAATACAATATTTTGATTATTTACATAAAATAAATCCTACATAAATAACAAATATGTTTATTCTTATTTAATATTTTCCTTATTAAAATGAATAAAACCTATAACCAGTGATTAATATTTAAATCATCCATACTACCATTAAACAGAGACTTAATACTGTAATAACAGTTTTTAGAATCCTCCCTGATAGTACAGTTCCTAAAGTCGAAATAAAGCTACAGAGTGACATTAGCATGTTACACCCATTACAAGGAGTGAGATGTGATCAAATATAACATATTTAATAAAATCAAGACTGGATAAAATACATTAAAAAATGGGAAAATCCCAGAATAGATTTGAATGTGAGGATTACCTAAATGCCTTCCGTAAGCAGCAACGTGAAGGCAAGTTTGGTGGGCCTCCCTTGGCCAAAGGATGATATATACCGGTGTGGCTTCCACCAAAACCCTCACTGCTTCCACGTGACCGTGCTCTGAAGCAATTAGCAGAGCTGACTCCCCAAACTGATTGCGTTTACGGGCTGCACACTTGTTGTAGCGGAGAAGAGTATTAATTATCTCATGATTTCCCCGCCTAGCAGCTTCGTGCAGCGGCGTATTGCTATCAGCATTTCGAGCTCCAGACATACAACATCCTTTCACATTGTCAAGAATCCATTTAACGAGCTCCAAATGGCCTTCCATCGCAGCGATGTGCAGGGCAGTATTGCCTTCAAAGGTAATCCCCCGCAGAAGTCGGCGGTCCAAGCTTTGAATGACCTTTTGATCGCCATTTTTGACAGCAATGAAAACTTCAGGATTCATCTTGGTCTAGATAGCACGCGATTAAGTCTTCTCAGTCTTTGCAATTTATAGAACATGGATTGCAAATCTGTAAATCATTTCCCAGTTTGGTCTTGAAGGCAATGACTTTCTGCAGAACTTTTCAGATACTTTTGTGCAGATTCTGTACTATCTAGTAGGTAAGAGCTACGCCACAATTTTCTTTTCCTTTTCTTTTCGTGAGGGCCCGATGTTGAGAATGAGCCATATAATCACTAAATTAATGTAAAATTGAGTAGGACTGATGTTTGAGTTTACTGTACAACACAGAAATGTGGTCCATTAAAAGAGATTCGACACTCCAATGGCGGACTGTCAAATCCTTCCCTTGTGAAAATTGACAATACATTTATTTGTCTGTGTGTGGCCTTCAGTATAGATCAGGACTCGTACTTAACATTAATTGTTCCATGTATCACATAAACTCTTCATGATTATTTGTTTGAAGTTTATACTTCGTTTATTTAATTAGCTTTAATTAGTATGTCATATTTATAATTAGATGTGTTATTTTATTTTGTATTAAATTTACATAAAATTTGTACTTAATCTAATTTGTAAGATATTGTGAAACTTAAATTGAAAGTGGTAGTTTATTCTTTTATAAATTCATTTAGGACTTATTCTTAATTTTGTTTGTTTTGGACAACCACACTCAAAATTAGATGTGATACTTTTATGACGAAATCACCTAAGTCTTTTACCCAGTCTCATCTATGAGATAGGGGAGAGGGGCCCATAGTGGAGCACCCTAACTTTGGGTTTCTCAAAATTCTATGTGAAAATTTTAGATCACTTCCAATTTTGTACAACAATTTATTTGGCAACTCAGTACTTTTATATTTTGTTTTAGGACCACATCATCAAATATGATGTCGCATTAACATGCTTTTTGTAGAGGTATCAAAAAAGACCCAAAGAAAAGGTGAGATCATAGTGGTGCACTATGTCATGTTTTATTGTTGTGTTTTTGTGGCATCACATGATTTGTTAGTTTGTATACTTTATGGATAAAAAGTGTTTTGTAATTGAATATTAAGGTACTCCACTATAGGGCCCACTGAGGACTACTTCTATCACCACTATTGGACTCTGCTTCACTATGGGCCCCTCTCCCCTACTCCCACATATAATTTAATGTGGTAGTTTACTCTTCCATCAAATTCACCAAAGACTTGTACCCCATCTTGGGGTACATCACACCTAGAAGTGGATGAAGTATTTTTCCCAATTCAACATTTATACATTAAACATGTATCATGTGTCATAAAGTTGAGCATGAATCTTCATTATGAAAGTGATAGGGGAGAGGGGCCCATAGTGGAGCACCCTAACTTCGGGTTTCTCAAAATTCTATGTGAAAATTTTAAATCACTTCCAATTTATTACAGCAATTTATTTGGCAACTCGTGTACTTTTATATTTCATTTTAGCACCACGTCATCAAATACGATGTCGCATTAACATGCTTTTTCTAGAGGTATCAAAAAAGACCCAAAAGAAAAGTGAGATCGATAGTGGTGCACTAAGTCATGTTTTATTGGTGTGTTGATGTGGCATCACATGATTTGTCAGTTTGTATACTTTATGGATAAAAAGTGTTTTGTAATTGGATATTAAGGTACTCCACTATGGGGCCCACTGAGGACTACTTCTATCCCCACTATTAGACTCCGCTTCACTATGGGTCCCTCTCCCCTAACTTTAATAAGATTTGAATATCAATTATTTGAATGACTCATTTTGATTTCATGGTTGCCACATTTCTCTTATATTATCCTTTGTAATGGTAAATTTTACACAACTTATTGTCAAAATAGACTATAAAAAGTTTAATGTAATTCAAAAGAGAACCCTCAAACTGAAGAGCATCCCTCTTCATAAGTCTATAATAAATACTTCCTATAATGATATTGTATTTGTGTTGGAAAATAAAGTTGGTGTCATGTAACATGGTTTTATTTGGGGAATGTGTCGATGAATTAAATTGAGAAGTAAGGGTAGTTAATGAGCATGTTGTTATTACAACAAATTAGTGATTATATTAAATTAATTTTTTTTCAAACACTTTTATGAAAATTGTCTATCTTATTTAAGCCAATCAACAAATTGTTTTGATGGGATGCAAATTGGGGCTAAAAGGTCCTGTCATGTTGAAAATTTGTTATCCCGAATTATACATCATATTTAATGAATCAAGTGTTGTTTCAGAGAGATATAAAATTAAAATTAATTAAACAACACGAATCTAATTAATAATTTGGAGCACAATGCCCAATTAACCTCAAATTTTTATTTGACATATCAATTATTGAAGGTAGGCCCCACAGAAGTCGGGGTCAGAGCCATACAAATTTTGAATGTCCTGGTTATCATTTGGCAGCAAATAAAACTTCACGATTCATCCTTGCGTAGCACGCGTTTAAGTCTTCTCTGTCCATCAATTTATAAAGATGGATTGTAAATCTGTAGCTCATTTTCCCAGTTTGGTCTTAAGGGCAAGGAATTGTTGCAGAAATTTTCAGATACTTTTTTGGCAGATTCTGTAGAGTACGTAAAAGCGAAGCCACAACTTTCTTTCCGTTTTCTTTTTGAGTGGGCCCGATGTTGAGAATAAGCGATACGATCACTAAATTATTGCAAAATTGAGTGGGACTGATGTTTGAGATCACAAAATTTTCCAAGCGCTAGCCATTAATTATTCTACGACACATAATTGTGCTTCATGAAAGAGACTCCACATTTAGATTATTGCCTGTCAAATCCTTGCCCATAAAAATTGCCCTGAAAGAGACCTTTTTTAATATATTTCTTTGTTGGTGGCCTTTAGTTTCTGAAGATTGAGGGGTATTTTTTACGTGGTTGTCTTTGGTTTGTACTTAACAATAATTGTTTGGTAAATAGCATCAAATCTTCCATTGGAAAGCTGTTTTTACATTCTATTTATAATTGGGTATGTTTACATTTTCATTAAAGTCATTCATAATTTGTATTCAATTTTATTTCTAATATTATGGTAGTTTTCTTTTCCTAAAATAATAAGTTTCCACAATTTATATTGTTAATTGTAAAAGATTTCTAGATTCGATTGTGTGTTAATTTTCTTTCTCAAAGGTAATATGTTTCCACAATTCATAATAAGTTTTCATGTTTCTCAAATTTATTTACTAATTGCTCTTAACAATGCTTGTTTGAGGCATATCATGATTAGAACTAGATGTGATGCATTTTTTTTCTTCAAAATGAACCAAGTCCTATACCAAACCTCATTTATTGGGTACTCACATATACAATTTGATGTGATGCTTTACTCTCTCATTAAATTTATTGAAGAGATACACATTTTCTTGTATGTTGACGTACACCACACCTAGAAGTGGATGTAGTAATTTACCTATTTCAAAATTTATACATTAAACAATTATCATGCCTCATATAAATTTGAGCATGAATCTTCATTATTAAATTCTTAAAATTTTAATAAGATTTTAATACCAAGTATTTGAAGGACACATTTTGATTCCATGGTCAACACATTTCCCTTACATTATCTATTATCTTTTATGATTTCATAGAAAATATTGTAAAGATAAGACTATAAATAGTTTCATTTTATTCAAAAGAGAACCCTCTATTTCAAGCCCTTTACCATTTGGTTAAATGCCCCTCTTCATAAGTCTATACCAAATAAGTCTCCTTTTATAATGGTATGGTATTTGTGTTGGGGATGTGTAAGATGGTTTTATTAGGAGAATGTGCCACTAAATTGGATTAAGGAACAAAGTTAGTGATTAAGTTTGTTGTTATCACAAAAAAGGGTAATTAGATTAAATTAAACTCTTTTCCAATATTTGAATAAAAAGTGTGCATGTCATGTAAACCAATCAAGAAGTAGTTTAGTGGGCTGAAAAAAAGGGGCTAAAATTCCTTTGAACCCAACTACATTGAATTAGTGTGCATAGTGGGGCTTTACTACCCCCAATTATGCATTGTATTCAATCAATCAATTATTTTTCTTGATGGAGTGCAAAATTGTGGCTAATTAAGCCATGTGAATCTAATTAGATTTAGTTAATGTAGATTAGGGTATAGTACAAAGCATATGTAAGAGGATGGGGGACCAAAAGTGGCAACAACCACTTTTTGGTCCACTAAAGAGAAAATGTGAACACATTATGGATTTGTAGTGACTAAGCCAATATATTCTTGTGCATTATAACAAAAGTGCATTCTTTTAATGTTAAAAATATAAAAAATAGAGCACAAGCTCATTTAAGCTTGACCAACATAATACTACCATGATGTGTGTGAGGTTGGAGAGGTAATGTTTTTAGGTTTTTAGTTGTTTTTTATTAGGATTTTTTTTTTTGAAGGTGTCCTGAAACCCTGTACAAAAAGGGGCATGTTGCTAATTAAAGAACATTGAAACCAAGAAACCCCCAAGAAAAAAACCAACCATCAGCTAAACCATCAACAAACAATTAGCAAACAAAAAACAAAACATAGAGAAAAAAGAGAGACAATAATTATTGTAAATTCTTAAGGATTCTTACTACCTCCACATCACTAGTAATAACTTTTTCGTCTATCTTAACCAAATTGTTAAGCTCATTGGTAGTCACCATTCCACCTTTCTTCATTTTACTCCTAGTTTGAATGCAAGGACCATCATCTTCACTAGTCTTGACTTTACCCAATAAGGCCACATCCTCCAAGACTAGAATCTCTTTCCCATTGAGCAACAACTTACTAGTCCATGGATTGGATATTTCATTAAGTACAATCAATTCCTCTACACTGTTCTATAATGATACATGGCTCACAAAAACCAGGGTAGAAATATATTCAAGAATCTTCGACACATTTTGTTCAAGAGCTACCAATTTGGATTCATGATCAACCTTTCAATCTTTTCCACATTAGCCACAAATATTTCAAGGGTACTATGGATAACTTTAACCTTTTTGGCAACCAATGATTCCAAATTATTACATCAGTGAGAGACACATTGAACCATGTCACAAAATCAATCTTCATATGAAGATGCTTAACTCCATTAAGAATTCACTTTAGTAGCAAGAAAATGTTGTCGGTTCCCTCCCTCACAAGGAGAACATTGTTACCATCCATCAACTAGAGATATTTAGCAATGAAATGAAACTTACCATTTGGGTGGCCATCTTCTCTTTACCAACATCCAAAGACTCAACTTCTAGGTCAATCACCTTCCTAGAACTGATATCTTTGTCATCTTTCCTTTGTGTCGACTCCTCAAGAATGAACTCCATACCTCCCAAGGACTCCTCCATAGCCTCATCAAACTTTCCCTTCCCTTTACCATAGTAGAGGCACCTTTTTCCACAAAATTCTTCCCCACCTTCCTCTTTCCACCATCCCCTAACTAAATTCTTATTTTAACACCAAGCAGGGGAGGAAATTTTGCCTTCTTCTTAGTCACTTTTTCATTTTTTGAAGAGACAATACCTTCCCCAACCTCCTCCAAATCAGTATGTTTAACACTAATCAGACGAGGAGAATCTACGTTCTTCACACTAGCTTTTATCTTTTTAGAGGAACTATTACCTTCCGCTTCCCAATCCAATTTAGTAAAGGAGCCTTTTGACCAAGAAGAGGATTGCTCTTTCCTAGTCTTTTTCCTATAGGATTCAATAGGATTTGAAATGGAACTAATTTCCAAATTTAAAATGCAATGATTTAAATTGTTTCCACAAATTAATTCCAAAACTTTTTATGCACAAATTTTAATATAATATTTAAATTTCGAGGAAAAACATTGAAATTAAATGCAATTAATTATTAATTCAATAAACTCAAAGATTTGAAACAATTTTTATTGCTCAGATAATTTATCAACATTAATACTTATCTTTGAAATGTGCAGAAGAAATCCCCAACTATTGCTGGAATGGTCCTTGGTTCAACCTCTTCCATCTGTGAGTAGTCTGGGAGGAAAGCAGACTTGGCTGCTCTACACGAGTCCTGGTTCCACGAAACAATGCTCAACACTCGTGTCACAAAACCATGCCCTGGCTAGGACCGTCTTGAGTGCACACACTTGTACCCCAAGTTGGACACCCACTGTAGGAGTGCCCCTTCTCCGTCCTACTCACAACCTGCTAACCTTGAAACCCTATTCCCACAATGTGTTCCACTTTATTTTTCTATTTTTTTTTTATGTCCTTTTCCAAGTTTCACATGAATGATTTATATATCTTTTAAGGGGTGGTTTCCAAATTCATCACACCCTTTCACAAAGGTTTCCTTTTTAACAATTATTTAAATAAATAATTAGGCTTCCCCTTTTTAAAGTGTTTATGCATATTCTTTAATCTCTCTTTTTACCAAAGGATTATAATATCCTTTATTTTTCTCCCCCTTTTTAATTCTAAAGGGTTATTTAATAGATTTATTTTCTCTTGGGGAAAAAGTCACATAACAATTCTCCCCCTGTAAATTAGCTGCTGTCCTCAGTAGCATGAGATAAATCTACATCACAACTTAGAAAACACATAATCAATAATTGAAGAAAATGATATTGAGCATAACCATTCTTCATAATAATTTTTATATATTTACTTCATCTATATCCTTTTCTTCTCTTAGTTCATAGATATCTCCCTTTTCCAATTGTATTTTAAGTTAACAAGTATTACAAGAAAAACATTTTTTTGCAATGACAAGAGCTATACATATACACACATATTAGGAATTTACAATGAAAGAAACTAATGGTATTTTATGTGTTTACTCACACATATTTCAACCTTATCAATTTTCTTTAATATAGATATTTTAATCACTTACATGTAACTTCAACATTAAATTTACAAAATTATTATCATGTGTTGACATAACATATACCTATTCAAACGACATACATATCCCATACTATGTAGTCACTCATCCTTGAACTATAAAATTAATACACTCAAAATACATTCTAAGATGATAATCATGCATTCCGGACTACATGAGTATCTTCTTTTTCATATGTCAAGTATAATTGAATGAAAATAAATACAATAGTCTATAAGACACATGTACAAAGTTATTGGGTTGATCAAGTCCAATATCAAAGTACAATAGAATAATACATGGTAATATTTCTTGGAATATCAATAGTAAATTATTAATATACATAGGAAACTTCATAGATAAACACTAGAACTAATCCTTCATTTAATGTAACTAGTGTGCACCCATCTAGAATAAAACTAAAATGCACTTGATGTCTATAGGTAGCCATTCCCTTATTATTTTTGACACATCAAAGCCCATGGTCCATGAGATGATTCTCATTCAAGGCTATATTAAATGGGCAATAGTGTATTAAGATACTACTTGTCAATTGGATCATATAAATTTGAAGACTTGTTTTTCATGAGACATTATGTAGGAACATCTTACTTTCTTGTGATAATGTGTATACACATGTTTGTATAATGAGAAAAATAGGGGGTAGATCACCAAAAACCTCTTTAAAGGAAAGAGTTGGGCTTAACTATCATTCCCATAATTAATTTTAAAGTGAACTATTGCATTCATTATCTTATGAAGGGGTTTTGTAAATAAGGGGAAATCACTAAAGTAGGATTTTACAACTATTTCAATAGCTTCTATGTTTTAAATATGAGACATTATTGAATCCCCAACATTTAAAACTAAGTTAGATATTGAAATAATTTTTTCTTAAAATGCTATGCTTGATCTATTTAAATTCACAAACTCCAACACATGATAGATCACAACATTAAGCACCCACTAAGTATGGGTAATAATTCGTGCTATGATCTTACATCTATGTCACAACGTTGAATTATTAGTAAAGGATTTCTAGATATAAATATCTAATTGAGTCCATTTATAAGATGACATATTACCCAAGGGTTCACTACGTATATTACATAATATCCATTCTAGAATGTGTTATATAACTATCATGGTGTTTACTTTTATGTTTATAAAAAAACAATAAAAATCAATAATGGTGGGTTTAAGACTAATCAAAATGTTTATGACAAAGAATATGTGTTGTTTCTCCAATAATTAAATAATTATGAGGAAGTTGAAACCTATATTTAGGACTTGCAAGCTAAAAGGAAGAAAACATATTATAGGTAAAGATAGGTGTTAATTCTAAGCCTATGTGTTATTTTGGGACAAATAATTCAAGAGGACTTATTCCAACAAAATCTAATGTGATAGCTCATTTTTGGTCAATCTAACCCACATATATAGCATAACTATACACCCATTGTTTTACACTATGAAAGGGCAATGAGTGTTATTGTTATTTTTAATTAGAGGTGGTTTCTCCCCTTGTAAAAATTGACATGTCCTCATGTTTGATGATAATATAGTCTATTTGGTTTCATATCTTATAACAACATGATTTTATTCTCACCAACCTATTTTAGACACAATGTCAATATTCCAAGTTTAACATGTGAATCCAAGGACCTGTGGGTTATGGGCCTACAATGTAACTTAAAATAGATGTGTAATAAATCACGATATCAATTTTAAAGAAATATCAACCATAGTAGAACTATTTAAAATAAACACAAAACTAAATTAAATTAATTAATTCCTATGTATTTATTCAATTAAAAAATAACCAAGTGACCTCAAATATGAACTTTAAACAAACCTTGATTCTAGATGCCACCCATGTCTATGATTCATGCTTCAAAAGGGTGTAGATTTTAACTACATCATTGTTTATATAGGTCCAATTCAATATCCTATGAAAAGTCCCAAGAAATTTTAGAAGAGGCCAATAATTTGCTGAATATAAGGTTGAAACTATCATTTAAAGTCTTGACCCTAGTTTACCAATGTACAGATTGAAAATATAAGGTTGAAATGAATTGTTTGACTACCCAAAAATGTTGTCTTATATACAAAAACATGTTATAGTGAGAGCCTTCACCGATGAAACTTCTTGGAAGGCGTAAGAATTTATGATTAACTCTATCAAAATTTAACAGCGTCTTGAAGTTATGCCTCAAGAAGGCATAAGATTTTATGATTAACTCTATCAAAATTTAATAGCGTCTTGAAGTTGTGCCTTAATTAACCTAAAGATAAATTTCATACACTTTATAACTCCTTATTATCCCTTTCAACAAAGCTAACAAGACAAAGTTATGGCGAAAAACTTGATTAATCAAGCTCTAATAAGAATTTACTCTGTGAATTTCATGGATAAATCCTCAATGGGAACTGTTTCCCTTGTAAAATATCGCTTTGTGGAGATTCAAAAGGTATTCCACACCATAGAGATTTTGGAAGCGAAGATTTAATGTTGGAAGGAAATCACATCCATGAAAATATGAGAATTTACTATTAGTTTTGCATGTAGCTGTAGATGATGTGAGTGTGCAAAGAGCAAGCAAAAATAAAGAAAAAGACAGGTGCAAATTGAGACGTAGGTATGTGCTATGTGAAGGATGTTGCATAGGGAATATTTCAAGCAGGAAAATGATGCAAGATTAAATGTGCATGAATTAAGCAGGATATTCCTTGAAAACGTGGGAGCTGCCAGACATTTCCACCCTCAACATCTATGCATATTTGTGCAAAACTATATATTCACCTCAAGTCATTGATGGCTAGTGGGAGAGATTGGAGGAGCCTACCTGAACAAAGGAAATTATGATGGAGTTTGTTGGAGAAGAGGAAATTTAAATATTTTCTAGTCAGACATATTCAAGAAATCTTAATTGAATCTGCAGCCTTTGTATTTGTAAATAGTATGAGCATATCAGGGTTAATTGTAGAAGAGGAGCATAATTTATAAGTGGATTAACAGAATTTTACTTTCGCTAAAAGTGAATATTGAATTCCCTCCGTGTATGATTAGTGTGATTAAAGGGTAAGGTTGAATTTTATTTTTTTATTTATTTTTGCATTGAAGTTCTTTGATGTAAATTCAAGAAAGCCTAATTCACTTTATATGATTTTGCATCCGCAATGATAATTTGAGCCTCAACAATTTATAAAATGAATGTGTGTGAATTGTATAGAGAGTATTGAACATATAGATTGGAATATTGTGCAGATTTCTTTTGGCAGTTCATTAAAATCTCATAGTTTGCAATGATGTTAATTCAAACACGAAGATTTCCACAATGGGCAAGGCTGGTTTATGGTTTGAAATATTCAAAATGTGAATTATGTTTACCTATTTGCGCATAGCCTTTAAGGTTTTAGAGTTAATAGAAACTATTGATTGCGTTTAAAATCTTCTTTCAGGATAATTTTATTTGTATAATATCAATTCAAAACCTAACCTACTCCCGGTGATAATTTTTCTTCTCCCATATTCCAATGATACAGTATGATGTTCAAGATTTTGGAGTTTACTAGAAGCAATTTGTTCTCAGGTTTAAAATGGACAAGATTATTGTGAAAAGATTTTATCGGCTTGCTGAAAATTGTAATTGTCTTCAAGGTAAAATGTTTTATTATTATCATTTTATTATTTTCAATGTAATGAAAGCAGTAAAAGATTTTTTTATTTTTTATTTTTAAAAGCAAAAGTGGCAAGCCAGTTGAGTAAAAGAATTTATAATTTTTTTAAGTTTTAAATTTTTAAGTAAATGTTTTATGAAACTTTAAATTGGTTTTCTTAAATGAGTTACCTCTTTGAAATAATTAATTGTTGGGTAGTTAATTAAAAGAATAATGTCTATTAAAGTAATAATATCAGTCAAAATATTGTTAACAATAATAAAAATAAAACGTTAATATCAGCCAAATATTATCAATATTATCAACAATAAAACATATATAATTCTATGGGTTTCTTATATAAATTTAGGATGAAATTAATTTTAATTAATTTTAATTTTCAAAATGCAATGTATACACTAAATGAAAGAATGACTATTATTTTATTTTATTGTCCTATGTTTTATTTTCTCATGTGCAGCCCAAATATATGTGCAATGCAGGAAGGATCAAAGGCTCTAATACCAATTGAAATGGAACTAATTTCCAAATTTAAAATGCAATGATTTAAATTGTTTCCACAAATTAATTCCAAAACTTTTTATGCACAAATTTTAATATAATATTTAAATTTTGAGTAAAAACATTGAAATTAAATGCAATTAATTATTAATTCAATAAACTCAAAGATTTGAAACAATTTTTATTGCTTAGATAATTTATCAACATTAATACTTATCTTTGAAATGTGCAGAAGAAATCCCCAACTATTGCTGGAATGGTCCTTGGTTCAGCCTCTTCCGTCTGTGAGCAGTCTAGGAGGAAAGCAGACTTGGCTGCTCTACATGAGTGCTGGTTCCACGGAACAATGCTCAACACTCATGCCACAACACCATGCCCTGGCCAGGACCATCCTGAGTGCACGCACTTGTACCCCAGGTTGGACACCCACTATAGGAGTGCCCCTTCTCCGTCCTACTCACAACCTGCTAACCTTGAAACCCTATTCCCGCAATGTGCTCCACTTTATTTTCCTCCTTTTTTTCATGTCCTTTTCCAAGTTTCACATGAATGATTTATATATCTTTTAAGGGGTGGTTTCCAAATTCATCACACCCTTTCACAAAGGTTTCCTTTTTAACAATTATTTAAATAAATAATTAGGCTTCCCCTTTTTAAAGTGTTTATGCATATTCTTTAATCTCTCTTTTTACCAAAGGATTATAATATCCTTTATTTTTCTCCCCCTTTTTAATTCTAAAGGGTTATTTAATAGATTTATTTTCTTTTGGGGAAAAAGTCACATAATAGGATTGTTCTAGGGGTTCTCAAAAGAATCAGACCCAATGTGGGTATGTGCAGGATCATGAGGGGCCAAAAAGTGGCAATATTATGGGTATTTGTAAGGTATGTGGTGATGACTTTTTTTTAACCCAAAATTGATGAAACAAAAAGGGTTTTTAGAGGATATTCTCAGATTTCCACCAATATAAATTATGCTTTAATTTGAATTTAATAAATAATTATTATTCATTTTCTATTAGAATTATGACTAAAGTCCTGATTGATAGGTGATTGAAAACATCTATAACTTTCAAACGGTATCACTTTTTTTGAATCCAAAACATGCACACATTCTATGCTTCACATACTATAGGATTAAAAAAAGAAAAATTAAATTTCATGAATTTTGACCAAGTTAAGGTGGTCAGACATACGAGTTTTTTATATTTCTTAAAATTTGTAATAAAAAATTCATAATTAATTATTTACTTTGAAAAAAATTACAAAAAAATATGCATCACATCTGGACATGATTCCTATACTTATATATAAAATATTATAAGAAAATATTATCATTTTATTATGGTGAGGGTGGTCAGACAGACACCTACTTCTTATTTTTTCTCTGAAATTTAAGTACTACTACATTGAAATTTCAAATTTTCACCAAATAGATTTTATTTATTTTTAAATAAACCTAGTAGTTTGGAAACTAGATTTAATTTTCTACAGATTCTATTCTTACATATTTTTGAAATAATATAGATAACTTATTCAAATTTTTACGTCAAGTTTCCTAACATTGATTTTTCTAAATTTTTTGCCACTTAAGGGCTTGTTTTTTCCATGATGATCCTGCACATACCCATGTCCTCCCCTTCATCACTCTCCAAATTATCCCTTATGTGAAGCTAAGAGAGAGTATCCTTGACCTTACGCCCCTTATGTAATTTAGGAGCCTCAATTACATAATTGGCCTTGATATGCTCAACTAACATGAGCATTAACCCTTCATGTAAATAAGGGTTGTTTAAATTCTTGAAAAAGTCAAGAATACCATTTTCAAGAGAAAGTAGCTAATAATAGGGGAAGTAAAAAACCCTATTATGTTTAAAATGACTAAGGAGCATGAAATGGTATCCATAAAACATTGAAAACCTACCATCCAATGTGAAGTATGTCATCATAGCCATAGCCACATGCCTCAAAATGGGTTTCAAGGAATTTTTGTCATAACCACAACCACCCATCTTCTTAAGCTTCAACCTCTCATTTCCTTTCAAGAAATTTTCCACAACAGATTTAGTGGCTGACCTTTCCCTATAGAATTTTCTACCTTTTGAGAATAGACGGGACACCTCCATGATCAAATCCTTAGTAATGTTGACTTCCACTCTATATATTCATAAAACCCTATTCTTCAAGCCATTTACAAACTCCTACGACACCTATGAATCAAAGCCATGGAGTTTCAACAAATATGGCATCACACCACCCTTCTCCAAAAGCTTCTAAACTAAACCATTCACCATTGTTTCATAGTAGGTTATTGGATCCATTCAACATCTGTCACCACCCATCTTAAACTATCCATTGGAAACTAGAGCCTATTCCCCAAAAAAGATATGTATTAGAGAATAATAGAAGCAACAAAGCATAAGGAGAAGCAAAAAACCTATAAAGTGTGTAACTATAATAGCTTATGTACTAGTTGACATCATGAAACTAAGCTTCTAGTGATTTCCTATATCTATGTCATTGAAATCCAAGTATATAGGCCAACAAAAATGTCTTATAAAAATAAATATGCAATTATTTCTAGGAACCCCTCCACCCAGTGCTCAGAACATGTGACTTTCTTTCATCATTTGCAATGGTTTGAACTTCAATAGGAAGGACATCATTAGAGTCCCAACACCTAGGTGTAATCACCCCCATATTGGCAATGCAAACCACTAGATTATTAAAGCCCCTTCGTAGATATGAGAAACATATGCTTCATCAAAGGTACCCAAGATAGGAAGGAATCAGAAAGCTTGCAACATTGTCAAGGACTCAGTCACATGAGTTCTTGTTATCTCTAGGTATACCTTAGGTCCTAATGATGAAGAATTCCAAGTGACTGTCAAGAAATATGAAGACTTCTTGGGGAAAGATGATGAAGAATGATGAACATGCCTTTGCCACACTTGTTTTATTTTCTACTTTTTTTCTTTATGTAATTAGTTGATAACATAATTAGTTCATTTTCTACATGTTTTCTTTATGTGATTAGTTGATGACATTCTACATGTCTTTTATACATATATAATTACATGTAAAGAAGCACAAGTCTTAAATCAAATTGGACTATGTTGAATAACTCAAATTAGTTATTTCTTTCCTAGATTAGCTCTCAACTCTCCTGTATATATATGAGGGAGTTTATTTGTATTAAGCAATCTTTTATCTTTTGAAGTGAAGTGCTCTACATTTGAGAAACATTTTGAGACTTTTTGTTTAAAGTACATATCAAAAATCAATCAATAAAAGATGCACTTTTGCTTCAAACCTTTTTTTGGATCTTATTGGCTATGTGTAAGGTTATTCTTATGTTCTTACTAAATTTTCATCTGATTGGCAACTGATTAAGTGGAAAAATATTACATATTTGAAAGGGAATTCAAATCTGATCTTGATAGTCTTTGTGCTATAATATTGTATTTAGAGTTTATGTTCTAGTTGATCAAGGAGGATCCAAAGGACCTAAAACTTTGTAGTCTCAGAATCTGATAAAACTAACATCATTGGATAGATCTCACTCACATGATCATGATGCAACTTGAATCGCATCCAAAGGAGACTGTGCATGAAAGTTATGCTTGGTCAATGCTTAGTGGTGTTAGAGATTCTAGATGTTGACTCAAGGCAAAAAAAATGATCATCTCCAAATCATAATGAAACCTATACTATCACATAGAGGTCATTGAGATCTTTCCAATGATATGTGGAACGTAAAAAAGATAGCTCGTTTTCTCCCAATGCAGCTAGTCAAAGTTTGGTCAACATGAGGTCAAAGTTGGTCAACTAGAAAAATTAATGATCATGGAACATTTTTATACTAGCTCCATCACATAGAGCTAGGTGAGATCTTTTTGGAAAATTTTGAATGGACCAAATCCAAGTCTGTATGTGGAAGTTATGACCAATCAAAGTTGCAATCAAACTTGGTCAAAATGGTGACATGGCATGATGTGGGCCAATCTGAAGTTGACTTGTGGAAAATTATTGGCAACACATTTTTTGGGATTTGAAAGATAAGGATTAAACCATATTTATTAAAAAAAGCATTTGATCTAAAATTTTAACAAAGAGGATTTGGTGGGATTTGATCCCTTGACCTGTGCCTTAAAATCCTCTTGCCTTGACCATTGCACCACACATCATGTACAATATATAAGCCGAGCTTGTCCCTATATTTAAACCTTAAAATAAGCATAAGAATTGTTTTATTTTATGTAAACCATAAAATGAGGAGAAAATTAAGGGGGGCCTTAGGACAAATATAAATCTCGATCCTTTTTTAAAAGGATTTTCATTGGTTTTAAAAATTAAAGGGCTTAATTTAGGAAAATATTAAAAAAATATTACTAAGCTCGAAAACTTTAAAAGGTTTTAAGATATTTTTATTTGTTTTAAGGGCTTAATATAGGAGATTGGAAAAATATTTGAAAATATTATTGTTTAAACCCCTAATTAGCATATGTATATGTATTTAAAGGGGGATTTGGCTCTCGTGAAGGAAATCAAATTCTTTTGGTGGGAAATTAGGCAAAGGATTTTTAGAGATTGATGTAAACACAGAGACTTGTATTTTTATATTTCTTTAAGTGTAATTGGGATTTTAAGGCATTCGAAGCCTACCCCATGGACACAAGTAAAGGAGAATATAGAGGAGTATTTAGGTGTTGAAAGAGACTATGAGAGAAATTGTAATGCAGGTCTAAATATTGGATGGTGTACAAAAGCAATTACATCTTGGTATCATTAGTAAAGTGGTTCCTCATTGAGAAGCAGACCCAGAGATGTAGCCCGAACATACGGGCACAAACTCCATTATCAAATTTCTTATTGTCTCTCTCTATTCTTTCTATGTTTCCTTCCATCATTTTAATTTCAGAATTTGAATGTTAAATACAAAATTTAAGTAATTAGTTTATGTTATCAAGATAAGAAAAAGATTAAGTGAACTCAATTTTATAATTTCAAAGGTTAAAATACATAATCATGTAGTTCTACTCATGATCGGGAAAATTTGTAATCAAGAATTACATGTAAATTATTTTGTTAAATTTTTAATTGCATATCAAGTTTAGTATCAAAGCAATTTAATAGGAAAAATTGCAAGTGGTGAATGTTAACCTTAGTTGAAATTAAAGCAAGGAGAAGGTTCACTTGATGAGATTAATCCAGAGATTGGATCAAGGCGAGTTACTCAAAGACAAACCATGGAACAACCAAAAGAAGGAAAACTTCCCAATCTTGAAATCTTTGAGAATGAAGAACAATTTTGAAAAGCATTCCTCAACATGAAGATGATGGTGGAAGAGCTATACAGGAACAAAAAGAAGGAGAAAGGTAAATTCTCTTCAAAAGATGATAAATGTAAAGGAGTAGGAGGTGGTGGTGACCCTCCTAAACCTTCGTCTTCACCTTCTTCACCTTCTTCATCTTCTCCATCTTCTTAATCTTCTTTCTCTACTTCATCATCAAAGAAGAAACAACCTGTGCAACCTGTGCAACCTGAATCTAATGCTCCTTTGTTAAAGCTTGATGTTAAATTTGAATTGCCAACTTATAATGGAGAACTAGATGCAAAGAAACTTGATAATTGGATAAAAAAAATTGAATTTTATTGTATGATTCAAAAGTTTACTAATGATACTTCAAAGATACAATTATCCACTCTTTGTTTGGGAGGCACAACCTTAATTTGGTGGGAGAGAAAAAATCAGGAAGATTTAAGTGGATATGGGTATGTGTAGGGTATGTGGTTGAGGATTTTTTTGTACCCAAAATTGATGAAACAAAAAGGGTTTTTAAAGGATATTTTAAAATTTCCACCAATATAAATTACGTTTTACTTTGAATTTAATAAATAATTATTATTCATTTTCTATTTGAAATACGATTAAAGTCTTGATTGATAGGTTGATTGAAAAACAACTATAGCTTTCAAACAGTATCACATTTTTTGAATCTGAAACATGTGTCACATTCTATGCTTCGCGTACTATAGGATTTAAAAAAATAAATTGAATTTCATGATGTTTTGACCAAGTTAAGGTGGTTAGACATAGGGTTTTTATATTTTTTAAAAGTTGTAATAAACAAATTCATAATTAATTATTTAGTTGGAAAAAAATCACAAAAAAATATGCATCACATTGGGACATGAGTCCTCTACTTATATCTAAAATATTATAAATTTTTTTTTATCATTTTATTGTGGTTGGGGTGGTTAGAAAAACACCCACTTCTTATTTTTTCCCTAAAATTTAAGTACTACTGCATGAAAATTTCAAATTGTCACCAAATAGATTTTTTCTTTAAATAAACCTAGGATTTATAAACTACATTCAATTTTCTATAGATTCTATTCTTACATATTTTTGAAATAATATAGATAACTTATACAAATTTTTACGTCAAGTTTCCTAACTCTAAATTTTCTAAATTTTTTGCCACTTAAGGGCCTATTTTTTCCATGATGATCTTGCACATACCCATATATAAAATTATTTCTTCTTGGTTTGAGTTTATAGCTGCACTTAAGAAACAATTTTATCCATTAGGTCACTTTCAACAAGCAGTAATGAATTGGAAATCATTAAGGAAAGAGAAAGGACAAAAAGTACAAGAATATACACTTGAATTTAGGAAAAGAGCTTTAATTTTGGTTATTGGACATTATACACGCAAGAAAATTTATTGAAGTATATAGGTGGATTACATGAAAATTGGAGTCATATAATACTTATGTTCAATCCAACTAACCTTGATGAAGTTAGTGTGCAAGCCATTCATCTTGAAACAAGCATGAAGAATATTTTCTTAATGGAATCCGGTAAGCATAAAGAAAGCAAGAAAGGGAAGAAGAAAATGTAGTAGATAGCTTTGGTGAAGAAAGAGGTAGAAAAGACTTATTGCTCACACTATAAAAAGAAAGGGAACAAAGATGCAAAGTGTTGGAAATTGCATCCTGATTAGAAATCGAAGTGGTTCAAGGATCAAAAGGGTAAGAAAAAAGACCACAACTATCCTGTAGGACCTTGGATCAGGTTCTAATGATGAAACCAAAATAATAGTTGTGGGTATAAAAGGTATCATTCTTATTGCCAGTACTAGTTTCCATGCTTCTTCTGTAAAGAATAATGAGATCCATGTTGAAAGTAAAAGGAATGAATTGTTTCATATAAGGACTAATGTAAAAAAAGTAAAATTGATACACTCATAGATAGTGGATCACAAGTGAACTTAATCACTAAACAAGTTGTTAAGCAATTTGGATTCAAAACAATACCTCATCCAAAACCATATCCATTAGGTTGGGGACATGATAATGCTTGGTTACATGTGTCAAGGAAATGTAAACTTTGATTTGTAATCAAATCCAAGTTTGTAGATGAGGTAGAGTTAAATGTAATTCCACTTGACATTTGTGGGATAGTTTAAATAGGAAGTCCTTACTTGCATGATAGAAAGGGCATTCTACAGGGAACATTACAGGTGTCATTTGTTTAAAGATGGAATTGAATTCATTATGAAAAACCATCACATGAAGAATGATAGATCTGTTGTAAACATAGGGAATTTGAAAATGATTTTCAATGCAAGCAATGCATTAACCCTCATTTCTATAACAACTAATGATAAAGTGTCACAAACAAAATAGTGTGAGGATCAGTTGCAAGCACATTTAAGCCTTCAGCCTAAGGTGGTAAAAGAGGGTTTGAATGCTTCATTCTCTTATGATGTTCATGTTCAAGAGATCCAACATGTGGATACTTTTTCCTTCACGTCAGTTTATTTTGTGTTGTTTCTTGTCATTCTACTAGTTAGTTCTATGTGGCTAGTAGATGTGTGAATAAATATTGATGGGTATCCAGATGTTTGTATCAACAATGCTATCTCATTCTTCATCATGATTGTGATGGGTAAGATGATAAAAAATATAGCAAGGTGGAAAATTACACTGGTCAAGTGAGGCAACAATGCCCTCACTTAAATTTTCTGTAAAAATAGACTTTTGGTGGTCCAAAAACTTCTCAATTGGGAGGAATGATCCAGGAGGATCCAAAAGACCTAAAAAAAATTTAGTCTTAGAATCCAATGAAACTAGCATCATTGGATAGAGCTCACTAACATGATCCTGACACAACTTGAATCATGTCAAAAGGAGACCGTCCATGAAAGTTATGCTCAGTCAAAGTTCGACAGGGTTAGAGATTCTAGATGTTAACTCAAGGCCAAAAAATTGATCATCTCCAAATTAGACTAAAACCTATAATATTGCATAGAGCTCATTAATATCTTTGAAATAGAATGGGGAACATAAGAAACAAAGCTCATTTGCTCTTGATGCAACTAGTCAAAGTTTGGTCAACATGAGGTCAAAGCTGATCAACCAAAAAAATTAATTATCATGGAACATTTCTATACTAGTTCCATCATGTAGTGCTTGATGAGAGCTTTTTGGTGCATTTTGAATAGACCAAATTCGAGCCCATATGTGGAAGTTATGACCAGTCAAAGTTGTGGTCAAACTTGGTCAAAATGGTGATTTGACATGAGTGGGCCAATCTGAAGTTGACATGTGGCAAATTGTTGGTAGCAAGTTTGGTGGGATTCGAAAGATAAGGATTAAACCATATTTATTAAAAAAAATGTTTGGTCTAAAATTTAAACAAAGAGGATTTGGTGGGATTTGATCCCTTGACACATGCCTTAAAAGGCTCTTGCCTTGACCATTACACCACACACCTTGTCCAAGATATAAGGGGAGCCCATCCCTATATATAAACATTAAAATAAGCATAAGAATTGTTTTGTTTTATGTAAACCATAAAATAAGGAGAAAATTAAAGGGGGCCTTACGACAAATATAAAGCTCAATCCCTTTTAAAAGGATTTTCATTGGTTTTTAAAATTAAAGGGCTTAATTTAGGAAATTATTAAAATAGTATTATTAAGCTTGAGGTTTTAAGATATTTTTATTTGTTTTAAAGGCTTAATATAGGAGATTGAGAAAATATTTGAAAATATTATTTTTTAAACCCCTAATTAGCATATGTATATGTATTTAAAGGGGGGTTTTGCTCTCATGAAGGAAATCAAATTCTTTTGGGAGGAAATTAGACAAAGGATTTTTGGAGATTGATGTAAACACAAACTTGTATTTTTGTATTTCTTTAAGTGTAATTGGGATTTTAAGGCATTTGAAGCCTATCGCATGGGTGCAAGTAAAGGAGAATATAAAGAAGTCTTTAGGTGTTGAGAGAGACTGTGAGAGAAATTGTAATGTAGGTCTAAAGCTTGGATGGTGTACAAAATTAGTTAAAGCTTGGAATTATTAATAAATTGGTTCCTCATTGAGAAGTGGACCTGGAGACGTAGCCCAAACATATGGGTGAACTCTGTTATCAAATTTCTTGTTGTCCCTATCTATTATTTCTATGTTTCCTTCCAAAATTTTAATTTCCTACTTTGAATGTTAAATTTGACATTTAAGTAATTAGTTTATGTTATCATGATAAGAAAATGATTAAGTGAACTCAATTTTTGTAATTTCAAAGCTTAAAATGCATAATCAAATAGTTATGTTTACGATTGGAAAAATATGTAATTAGGAATTAAATGCAAATTATTTTGTAAAACCTTTAATTATAGATCAATAGTGTATAAACTTTGCTAATAATTTAGAGACTTTGGGCTACGGGCTATTTAGAATGTTTTGTACATATTTTGGTGGTGTATGTTGAAGTCTTTGAGTTGAAATGTGCTTCACTCTTTCTAGTTTACACATCATCATTGAAAACAACAAAATTATTTGAGATTTTTTGCATTTTCAAGCTACAAAATTCAATATCTCTTTGATTACTCTTACATTTAATCAAGTTGGATATTGGTTATTGCAACTCTAAATAATACTTTGAAGTGGATTCCTTATCATAATAGTATTGTTGTAAGAAGAAAAACATTTTTTTTGAAAAAGAGAAAAGGGTGACTATAACACCCAATGAACATACTAGTTGTTTTAGAGAGAAGTAAGAAGGGAGCCTCCACTTTCTAAGAGGAGAGATGAAAATCTCATCATAGGTATAGTTGAAATCACCATTTTGTAATTAATCAAGTAATTACAAAATATTCACCCAATATATCTAACACTCAATTTCTATAATTCTAGATTTATACATATCAATAAATGATTTGAAAGTATTCCTTATATATCTATATTCCGTTAACCTCCCTTGAAAAATTTAGATCTTGACTCCCAATAGATACTTGGACACCTAGGTGCTAATGTCTGAAACATTTCAATAGTTGGATACTAGCATCCAATTCAATTTTTTGAATTTTAAAGTTTATATGATCTTAAAACCCTAAAAGTAAGGTTTCCATTTTACATCTCAATGTTACTATTTGAAAATGATGTAAATTAAATCCATCATCCCTCTTATTTTAAAGTGTTTCAAATTCTACTAAGTTTTAGCTCAGTCTGCTCTATTATTTTAAGGTTGCTAAACGTCCTTTGCTAACTATTTATTTTTTGAGATCACCATTTCTACATTCAATCTATCTACCATTAAGTGATTCATCTAGATCCTTATTTATAGCTAATGTTAGAGTAATTGGTTATTTACTTGATTAATTAAACAATATTTGTTTAATTAATTAAAGTTCTCTTTTATCTCTTTTACACTTAAGCTAACATTAGGTGCATAATAATAAATTATTTTATTAATTATTAATGTGCAAGCCTAGGGTTTTCCTTTTTGGGGTTTTTTACCTATATGTGGTTAAAATTTTTCTTTTGTATATGATTTATTTTACACATTGGTGAATACAAAGCTCCACATCTTTGAGCATTTTACTATTTTTTGTGTTGCTTCTCTTTGCTTCTCCCTGTAACAGGTATTATTAGCTTGCAAAGATCATTGGGATCCTATGAAGTTGTATTTTCTCAACTCCTACATGGTATGAGAGCTTCAGATCTGTAGCTACCTATTCTTGTTTTGAGAATTTTTGCATTAGAAGTAGATCTGGGGTTTCAGAAGTTTTTTGTTGTGGATCTAGGGAGTTTTTATTTTTGGTGCACTTCGAACAAAACCCGACATCATGGTTGAGCCCAGAAGGCCAAAAAACCCCTACTTTCATATAAAATTTGTCCAATTTGGACAAAGTTCCCATCTGAGGCAAAAAAAATTGGATTTGGGAATGTACGAATTTGCATGTAGTTCGAGAAAAAATTTCAAAAAATTTATTTTTTTTCCTTTTTATGGCATGCAGGCCGAAGTTTATTTTTTTAATTAAAAAAATCAATTAAAAAAAATAGGCAAAAAAAAGTTATTGAAAAAGTTCTTTTTAAAAAAAAATTTGGGTTTTCACCCACGGTACATAGGGTACCGTGGGCCCTGCAAGTACTGCAGGCAGCAGTACCCTGCCAGCCCCTGCAAACCACTAGTGACGCCCTCTGCCACTAGTTCGGTGCTGCCCTCCACCACCAATCTAACATCCACCACCCGCTAGCAATCAAACTTTGACTGCCACCGCCCAGTCACTAGTCTGTTGCTCCACTACCACTCAGCCCAGTGGCTCCACCCTGTGGCCACCACTCTGCCACCAATGGCATTTTTTTGACCCTTCAAAGCATATTGATAGGGGAGTATTTTTTTTCGCTCTAACTTGAGCATACAGAGTCTTTTTTTTAAAAACAAAATATCATCAGAAAGCTGATTTTGTGTCGGACGCCATGGTACTGGTAATTTTTTCCAGATTTGTTGTTTGACTATATTTTTTTGCAATCAAAGTGGGGTCTTTTTTCTGCACTTCTGGGGCCATAGAAGGTGCAAATAGACTCCATTTTTCAAAAATGACTAGGCGTTGGAAATCTCTCAGCATGCTCTATTCAAATCTATGATCTTCTTTCTTAGAATTTTCATTAGATACATGAGAATTTTTTTGAAGCTTTTTTGCTTATGCATTGCTTCCTCTTTCTTAGTTTGTACTAGGGTTTGGGTTTATCTCTTGTGGGGGGGTTTTTTCTCGCTTTCTGTCATTTATATAAAAAAACCAGAACACCAAAACTCTTAGAACAATAAAACCCTTCTACATCTTTTGTCTATTCTGAAAGATCACATAATAATAAAAAAACACAAGCAGGTACAGGTGTAGGGTTTCATGGCAGACTCCTCAGTTGAGTTACTCACATTACACAACTATCACACCTGGAAGTCTTTCATGACAAGGATTCTTAGGTCATGAGGGTTGTGGTCTTGTTTAGATGAGGTTCATCCTTAGTTGCAGTGTCCTTTTGAGATTCTTTAGCATAGGAACAAGATGGATGAAGCTATGGGTTTGCTATCCATGCATGTTTCAGATAGACTTCTGTTTCACCTTGATGCTTTGCTCACTCCTTGAGCCATGTGGTTGAAGTTTGAGACACTTTTTGGGACCATTAATGAGTTTCAAGCATTACAGATTGAGGCAGAGTCGACTTCACTATTACCTGAATCATTTCCCACTATTGAGGACTTTTTGAACAAGTTCAAAACTATCTGCACTATTTTATAGGATTGTGGCAAGGATAAGTCAGACACAAAGTGCATTTACTTGATCCTTTCGAAGCTTCGTGGTCCATTTCAGATATTGGCTTCTTCCTGAACTATTCCACCATGGATGGATTGGGTGCTCGTTTTACCATGCCTACCTTTGATGTGTTTTGTGAGCATTTGTCTCATGAGTAGTCACACCTTTCTCAGATAGATATGCTCTCAGGATCAAAGAACAAATCGTTGGTTGCTCAGTCATCTAAGGAGAAACCAAAGTAGAAATCGAAGCCCAAGAAAGATTTTGTAGGCAATGAGCATTCCTCCAAACCACCTCCTAAGTATGATTCCAAACAACCACTTAATCTGAAACAGGGGAACTCTTTGAAGTATGGTGAGTCCTCCTCCAAGACTAAGAAGAAATCAGGAGACACTTGCAGTTTTTGTGGCAAGGAAGGACATCTAGTTTCTAGGTGTTGGAAATTATTAGAGGCTTTAGAGGAAGCCATGCAGTAGCATCACATCTCCTCACCTCAGTCGTCTTCTCCTTCCATAGGGAAAGGCCATACTCTAATTTCTCGAGCATTGACCTATGGGTCCACTTGGATTTTAGATTCTAATGCTTCTCACCATATGACTCACACTCAATAGTTGGTCACTTCTCTTGCCTCTTGTGGTACTTCATAGATTACACTGGGAGACTCTACACAACTTTTAGTCTTGGGTTTAGGTTTTGTCTCTTTGGATGGGGGTACTCTAAATGATGTTCTGGTTGTTCCTGACATCTTGACGAACCTCCTATCCATTTATCAGATTTTCCATTCTGGCTCTGGTAAGATAGTTGAGTTCTCATCACATGATATGGTTATTCATGACCTCCATGACTCTGATTTAGTTTTGGCTACTAGGAGTGTTGATACTGCATCTCATCTTTAGATATTTAATGAATTTGAGCCTTCTAAGGGTACAGGTTCATCTCTTATAGAACATGCAGATTCATTGAGTAAGCTTTGGCATGAGTGTTTGGGCCATGTCGATTATAGATATCTTTAGCATATGAGTACACATGCACTTGTTCTTGGTCTTCCACAGATTTCATGCACAAATAGTGTTTTTCATGGTTGTGTGCTTGGAAAGCATCACAGGGATCCCTTTCTGAAGGGAAGAGCCACTCATGCTTTGGGACCCTTGGAGTTGATTCATAGTGACCACATGTGATTTATCACTCCTTTTTCTAGGGCCAAGTATGTACTCACATTCATTGATGACTTCTCTAGATGCACATGGGTGTATTTTCTTAAGTACAAGTCTGATGTCTTTGATTCCTTTTGAATCTTCAAGACATTTGTAGAGAAGCAATCTAGCCTTTCTATTCGATGGATAGGTATAGATAATGGGGGGGAGTATGTGAATTAGGATTTTAGAGATTTTTGCATTGAGCATGGTTTGCAGCATCAACTTACTATTCCCTACACCCCTCAGCAGAATGGTCTCATTGAGAGAAAGAACAAGACTTTACAGGAGATGGTGAATTGTATGATTTAGTCCAGGTCCATGGATCCATCCTTTTGGGCAAAGGTAGTTAATTGTGCCAACTATATTTAGAATCAGATGCCTCACAAGGTGATTCAACATATGAATCTTGAGGAGGGTTGGTCTCATGAAAAGCCTGATGTTTCATCATTTCAAGTATTTTGTAGTGAGGCATGGGCATTTATTCCTGATGCTCAGAGGAGAGCCATGGAGCATTTATTCCTGATGCTCAGAGGAGAGCCATGGAGCATAAAAGTTGACCCCTCATTTTTGTCAGCTACTATGAGGATGTTAAGGCATATAGGTTGTTTGATCTTGATTCCAGAGAGGTCATGTTTCGACGGGATGTCCAGTTTGATGAGCGCCTTCCCACAGTGGATACCCTGTCTCCAGTGTCTAGTTCACTACCTACTCCCATTGCAGCTCTTCAAGATTATGTGTAGGATGATTTTGATGAGGATGCTGATGATCCCCCATCTCCACCTCCACTTGCTCCACCTCAAATTCCCAAATAGGCTTGCTTTACTATTAAGGTAGTAGGATCTATGGCAGGTGATCCTTCAGACACTCATTGCACCCGTTCTCATACTGCGGGTTCTAGTATTTTGAGTCATGCTCTTTTAGAAGATCCTCATAAGTTTTCAAAGGCAACAGGTCACCCTGAGTGGGATAGTGCTATGGAGGAGGAGTATTCTTCTTTGATGAGGAATAGTACTTGGGATATCTGTCCTCTTCCTGAGGGTAGAAGGATGGTTTGATGTAGATGGTTGTATCGCACCAAGTATGCTACTGATGGTTCTATTGATAAGTACAAAGCATGTCTTGTTGCGAAGGGTTTCTCGCAGGTTGAGGGTATTGATTACTCTGATACATTTACCCCTTTCACCAAGATGAATTCTATTCACTTTGTACTATCACTTGCAGCTTCTAGGGGATGGCCCATTTTTTAGATGGATGTGAAGAGTGTGTTCTTGCATGGTGACCTACAAGAGGAGATCTATATGGAGAAGCCTCAAGGATTTGTGTAGGATGCTTCTTTGGTTTACAGACTTTGACATTCATTATATGGTCTCAAGCAGGCCCCTTAGGCTTGGTATGAGAAGATGGACTCTTTTTTGCTCTACACGCTGTCATTCTAATCCCACAGTCTATATTCAAAATCTTGAGGGTGAGATCGTAATTCTTGTGCTATATGTTGATGATATCCTCATCATAGGTAGCTCATCCTCTATGATTCAACATGCTCAGCGAGCTCTGATGGAGCAGTTTGAGATGACAGATCTCGATCTTCTGCACTATTTTCTTGGTCTTTAGGTGATTCAATCTTCTGATGGGATCTACATTTACTAGTAGAAGTATGCTCTTGATATGCTTCAACGCTTTGCATGCTTGATTGCAATCCTTCCCCCACACCTTTTCAGTCAAGGGTTGTTTTGACTACTACTTGCCCCACTCCTTTAGTAGATTCTACACTTTACAAGCAGTTGGTTGGTAGTTTGTTGTACCTGACACACACTCTTCTTGATCTTTCCTTTGTGGTTGGCCTTGTCTCTCGATTCTCCCATGATCCTCATGAGAGTCATTGGAAAGCTACCAAACATATTTTGAGGTACATTAAGGGCACCATTTCTTATGGCATTCACTACACATCAGGGGATCCTCACATTGTTGGCTACACTAACTCAGATTGGGCTGGTGATGTCAATGATTGGGCTGGCTTTGTTTTCTATCTTGGCTCTAGTCTTATCACATGGTCTAGCAAGAAGTAGACTGCTCATGCATTATCATCTATAGAGGCTGAGTATTGAGCTATTGTGCTCGCTAGTCAGGAGATTTTATGGCTTCGACAGTTGATGACTGAGTTTGGTTTACCTCCTGATAGTCCCACTATTCTTTGGTGTGACAATCAGAGTGCTATATGCATTTCTCACAACCTGATGGAGCATTAGCAGATGAAGCACATTGAGCTTCATATGCATTTCATCAGATAGTTGATTCAGGATGGTTCTCTCATCTTGGAGTATATTCCCATTGTCAAGCAGGTTGCAGACATCTTCACGAAGCCTTTTGCATTGCCGCGCTATCTTCAGTTGTGCTCTATGCTTGGGGTGAAGGAAGTTGTCCTTGGGGGGTCTTTATGAGGCCTTCCTTCCTTCATGTTTCTTTCAACATGTTATTCTATCTCTTTTTGGAGAGGAGTTTTTTCCCACTGGGTTTTCTCCTTTTCTTTGTTTCATAGAGATTTCCTTGTACTTAGGTATCTGATTTGGCCTTGTTGCTAGGACCCATTGTTTTTTGCTTTCAATAGCTGCTTCTATGTTTTAGCTTCTCCCTAAGTCTAGCTTAAGGGGGGTGTTAGAGTAATTGGTTATTTACTTGATTAATTAAACAATATTTGTTTAATTAATTAAAGTTCCCTTTTATCTCTTTTACACTTAAGCTAACATTAGGTGCATAATAATTAATTATTTTATTAATTATTAATGTGCAAGCCTAGGGTTTTCCTTTTTGGGGTTTTTTGACCTATATGTGGTTAAAAAATTTCTTTTGTATATGATTTCTTTTACACATTGGTGAATATAGAGCTCCACATCTTTGAGAATTTTACTGTTTTCTATGTTGCTTCTCTTTGCTTCTCCCTGTAACAAGTATTCTTAGCTTGTAGAGATCATTGGGCTCCTATGAAGTTGTATTTTCTCAACTCCTACAGCTAAATCATTCCCATCATTGTCTACTTGTTATTTTTATATCAAATTATTACAACCTAATGTTATATGGGACATACCCTTATAACATTTATATGTTTTTCTAATATAAGGTTATAAAAGATTAAATATTATATAATTTATTAAGCATATCCCATTAAAATAATTATACTCTAGTCAATATTATATTATTATTTAATTATCAATTTTGGCTATTGAATAGGTTCGACTAATAGCCCTTTAGGTATCTTGGCACTTGTTCTCTTATATTTAAGGAGGTTCTCTCTCAATTGAAAGTGTGAATTTGGATGTTTATATTGAATTAAATCACAATGCATATGAGGTACTATTGGTCATGTGGAAGTATGTAGAGAAGTGTCCCTACATTCAATCTACTTTTTAATAGACCTTTTTTGTAAGTGTTTTGGATGTTTTCTTACCCAAAATTGTTTTCCCCATGCATATCTTGAGAAATGTGTAAAACATAAATGTGTATGAATCTCATTTTATATTTTTTATAATGATTAGTATCCCAAGATACTAATTTCTATTTCATAGAATTTAATAGGGCTCACCAAAATGAATCAATAAGATGATGAACCACTATTTTTTCTATGGCATGAAACACACAATTATGAGGGCCAAAACATGGAAATAACAATCATAAACTAATCCTAACTATTATAGCAATGAAAAGGGAAGTTTTGAGAGCTTGAAATGATGTGTGCCTTGTACAAAACTTGTTTTTAGGCCACAAAGGACTCATTCGCCTTTAGTGGTGAATGGGTCCTTGTTAGGGTTCCAAAAACCAACTTTTGGGTTTTATTCCTCTTAGTTTGCACTCCCAAATCACATATTTTCACTGCTTCAAACCCTACAAAGGACTCATTCACCTTTAGTGGCAAATGGGTCCTTTGAGGGTTTCAAAAAATTGACTTTTGGTTCCTGTATTTTAATGTCTGGACTCTCAACTCTTAGGTTTTCAACTCTTGAAATCCTATAACAAATTTTGTAGCTTCCTTTCTTTGTTCTTGTAATATGAATGAAAATCTTGCAACTTGACAATTTTGACAACTTTGCTTCAATCTTCTTTTCTACTTGATATTCAACCTAAAAACCTAAAAACATACATCAAAGGAGAAAAACTTGTTGATTGTTAGTGAATAGGGGTTTTCCTAAGTCAAACCCCTTGTAGGTAATTAAACAAAATGATGAAATAATGTAATTGAAGCATGGACATGAAATGTTACAATTGATGTTACCTTGGATGTTGTCTTGTAATATAAATTTACAAACTAACATGAAGCAATCATGAAGAATATATATCTTAGTCTCAAATAGGGGTATGTGCAAGATCATCATGGAAAAAACAGGCCCTTAAGTGGCAAAAAATTTAGAAAAATCAGAGTTAGGAAACTTGACATAAAAATTTAAATTTAAGTTATATGTATTATTTCAAAAATATGTAAAATAGAATTTGTAGCAAATTGAACATAGTTTCTAATCTACTAGGTTTGTTTAAAAAAAAAAATTCTATTTGGTGAAAATTTGAAATTTCACTATAGTGGTACTTAAATTTTAGGGATAAAATAAGAAGTAGGTGTAGTTCTGACCACCCTAACCACAATAAAATGATAATATTTTTTTATAATATTTTAGATACAAGTAGAGGAATCAAGCCTCGATGTGATGCATATTTTTTTTATACTTTTTTCCAAGTAACTAATTAATTATGAATTTTTTATTACAACTTTTAAAAAAATATAAAAACTCATATGTATGACCACCTTAACTTGGTCAAATCTTCATGAAATTCAAATTTTTTATTTTTAATGCTATAGTATACGAAACATAGAATGTGACGCATGTTTTGGATTAAAAAAATGTGATACCATTTGAAAGCTATAGATATTTTTCAATCAGCCTATCAATCAGGACTTTAGTCATAATTTGAATAGAAAATGAATAATAATTACTTATTAAATTAAAAGTAAAACATAATTTATATCGGTGGAAAGTTGTGAATCTCCTTTAAAAACCCTTTTCATTTTATCAATTTTGGGTAAAAAAATAGTCGTTAGCCACATACCCATCATATTGCCACTTTTTGGCCCATCATGATCCTTCACATACCCATAGATGTGAAACAATTCTTGGAAGATGAATCTTCAATGCTACATCAACTATCTTAGATGAACATCATGCATGAATGTACTAAACCCTTGACATGATGAAATGATCTTGAATTGTTGCAATGAGAAATGACTTTAAATTTCTCTTGAAGTGCTCTTGTGAACTTAAATTTTCTATAAGGATGCTCTCTCAAAATTGCTAGGTGAAACAATATGAATTAACCCCTTATTTATACTAAATCTAGAGATCAACCCATAAATTCAAATAATTCAAGCCCTTACTGGGTAAAAATTAAATCCTAAATTAAATTCAAAAATGGGTGTCCTATGTGAGGAGGACCCATTCACCACTAAAGATGAATGGGTTCTAACACAACTTTATAGGATTGTGCTTTAGGGGGATGAAATAAAAACAAAAACCTGCCTCAAATATGCCAAAAAATGGGTGTCCTAGGTTTAGAGGACTCATTTTCCACTAAAGGTGAATGGGTCCTAGCACAATTTCCAAGACAAAGCTTCGGGGAGGTGAAATAGCATCAAAAACTCACCTCAAAAATGCATAGAAAGGGGTGTCCTATGTGGAGAGGACTCATTAGCTAGTAAAGGATAATGAGTCCTAGCAACATTTTTTAGGACAACAAATTTTCCAAATTAAATTTCATACAATATCATTATTGGGTGTCGGGATAGATCCTTGAAAAGAGGGCTTGAATTTGAATTAATGGGGGAAATTAAGCTCAATTAACCACCATTAATTAAGAGGACCCTAGATAAGTGTGAAAGTGTGTTACAACACTTAAATAAGGTGTAAATTAAGTACATTTAGTTTAAAAAGGGCCCTAGATTAATTTGAACGTGCACAATACTTTACATGATTGAATCAAGGTATAATTAAGTCAGTTATTCCCAAACTAAGTAAGGAAAAGGGATACTTTTCCATTACTACATTTTCCCCCCACTTTAGTGATAGGATGACCCCATGTCAAACCCACACTAAAGTAGACATTCAAGACACTTAAGTATGGAATGATAATAAAGATACATAATCATACCCTATCAAAGGCCAAGAAAAATAAACAATAACAAAAGGATCAAGCACAACCATCCTAATGCGATGTAGAACGGGGCTATTTGTCCATAACATATGTTGCTCACTCTAGGGTAGTGTAACCTCATTTTATCCACTAGGTGGGTTGTCCCAAATATGTATATGAGTATGCTCACTCTAGGGTAGTGGAACCTTAGTTTTTCCACTAGGTGAGTTATCCCAAAATATGTAAGCGTATGCTCACTCTAGGGTAGTGGAACCTCAGTTGTCCACTAGGTGAGTATCCCAATGAGGTGGAAAATGAGAGAATCATATTAGCCTCTCATACCATATTGAATTTATGCTCTTGACAAATTCAATAAGGCACCACAATGTAATGCTTTTTGTAAATGCTTTTGAATGTCATGTATGTAAGTTTTTGTTAAAAGGGTTATTTTCTTTGTTCATGTAAGGTCTTTTTCTTAGGGAACATTGTGCCTAATTTCTCCAAGAGAGGACAACTCGAGGATGTTAGATTGCCACTTATGGGATGCCTCACTCTCATCATGCCACAAAGGGAGATCGCATGATTAGAAATATCACACTCTTGGAGGACATCAAACCCAATGACACCACTAAGAAAAGGACATGTCACAAGAAAAAAGAAAATAATGCCATGAAATAGGAAGGAAGGGTTTTCCCCCAAAAATGCAACAACTAAAGATAACTCAATACATCACATGCAAGAGAACTTAAGGCATGTCAGTCACATCCCAAGCTTGCTCTTATATATACATGGAAGGTAGTCAACTAGCAAAAAGAGACAACTACAAGTGACATACAAGGACAAAGCTAGCTAACTGCTTGCCCCCACTGAGTGCAAGAAAAAGGTGAGCTGAGATGGTTGATGATAAACATGAAAATCAGTATCAATTAGTGGAACGAGGTACTTCAACAAAAGGAAGATCACCACACTCCTTAGGATGTTGAATTTTGTTACTCAAAGACTTACATTCATTAGTTGAATGACCATGAACTCTATGATTTGCACAAAATGAAATCTTGTAGTAAAATTTCTTTCATGTTATTGGAGGGAGAGATATCAAATGATCTTGGAGGAGTCTCAAAAAGATACTCTCTTGGTCAATAGTAGAAAATGTCCCTTTATTGTGTGACAAAGATATCTCTTGCTTAGTACAAGATGTCATACTTACACAAGGTTCTTTAGATCGTGATATTTTGTACTCTCCTTGAAAGGAGGGTGTAAAATCTAATGAACTCCAATAATTAGTTTTTTGCATGATGACATTGATGTTAAGTGAATATTTATCTATTTCTTGGGTTTCTTTCAAACGAAAATAATCAAGACCACTAGTTTCTATCAGCTCAGGATGCACTAATGTTAAAGTTGGTTTAGGAGAATCTTTTGTAAGAGTGTTGATATTGAGTGAATGATTTTTTGTTGGTTTTATTTCTATCAAAGGACAATAACCAAGACCATGAGTTGTTTCTTGCATGTTAGGCTCTATAGGAACATGGATATCTTGTTCTCTAGCACCACATCCTTTTCCACTATAACCAAGTTGTGTCATATGCTCTTAACCTCTTCCAAAAATATTTTTAATTTATTTTGGATTAGGTGGTTGCTCATAATTAACTTCATCAAATTTTGTTGTGTAATTTTCTTGATCTTCTAAAGTAGTTGACGTGGATATTTTTGAATTTTGTGTTGAATCTTTTGTTGACATTATCACTTTTTCTCTTCCCTTTTCAAACTCTTTGTGTATGATCTTGTAGTCTCCCATGAATGTTGGTGTGAAATCTAAGGAACCCCAATTGTCTTCTAACAACTTAGTGACTTCCTAAGTTTTCTTCATGTGTTCTTCTTCCTTTGTGACTTCTACTTTTGCTTCTTGTTCTAATACTTCCAAAGGATTTCATCCTTCTATCTCAGCAATGAGACAACTTTCAAGTTGAGGGTCGACCTTAAGTGTGTAAATTTTTTTATTATAGACATACTTCACTACATGGTAAAGGGTAGAAGGCACCCCATTCATCTCATGAATCCATGGTTTTCCTAAGAGGATATTATATGAAAGATCGTGAAGCATAACATGGACCGAGTTTGTAATGCTACTTTCCCAATTGTAATAGGTAATGTGATGACTCCAAGTGGTTGTTTTCCTATGATATCAAACCCATAAATAGATAAAGAATCGGGTTGAATTTGGATTTTTCTACTTTAAGCTTATCAAGAAGGTTTATGCTACACACATTAAGGGATGAGCCACTACCAACAAGAGTTATTTTTATCGTTGTTTGATTAACATGAGCTATTATCATGAAGCTTTGTTTTTTTTTTACACTTCCAAAGGAGGTAGCTCACTTTGGTGGAATAGAATCTCCAAGTTCATTTCATTAATTCCTTGAACTAGTGTTGCTACATCATTTGAACTAGTGTTAGAAGGAATTGTAACTTGTTGCAAGGCCTCTTGGATTATGCTATGATAACTAGGTGTTACTTGAAGTAGTTCCCATATAGAAATCTTAGTAGGAGTACTCTTAAGGTGTTCAACAAGATTATATTCCTTTCCATTATTTTCCATGAAACGAGGAGCACTTGGAAAGAATGGGTTAGGCAATGGGAGGGATGTTGAACATGTTTTTTTTAGTTGTGGATTGTTTCTAGTGGTATATGTATGAGAAATAGTGTTATAATTTGATTTCTACGAAACATTATCATCATCAGGTTGCTTTTTGGTGGTTCCAAGATAAGAATGGGTTTATTTTGAACTCGTGGTTTTTGTGAGGGTGGATAAATGGTAAGTTTAGGCTTAGGAGAGTACTTCAAGGGATATATAATGTGTATAACCTTAGAAGACTTATCCATACTCTCATGATCTCTTACTGAATGAGAGTCTAATGTCACTTCATAATCTTCATCTAAGGAAGCCTCATTTTTATTATTTGAAATACATGTTTCAATGTTAGATCATTTTCTTCCACCATGATATCTTCCCTAGTAGGAGAGTTTTTAGGAGAGCTAAAAACTAGATGTTCAGGGCATTGATAGGTTGGTTCTTCTAAAATAACTTCATCACAAGTAGGGGACTCATCAATGGTTGAGTTGTCTTGCTTTTCAATGATGGTATTATTTTGTGCAATAATATTTTCCCTAGGGAAAGAGAGGCAAACAAGAGTCTCATAACTCTCATTGGTTTGATCTTCTAAAACCAAAATATATTCATCACAAATAGGGGTATGTCCAAGATCATCATGGAAAAAATAGGCCCTTAAGTGGCAAAAAATTTAGAAAAATCTGAGTTAGGAAACTTGACGTAAAAATTTGAATAAGTTATCTATATTATTTCAAAAATATGTAAGAATAGAATCTATAGCAAATTGAATGTAGTTTCTAAAATACTAGGTCTATTTTTGTTTTTTTAAATCTATTTGGTGAAAGTTTGAAATTTGAATGTAGTATACTTACTTAAATTTTAGGGAAAAAACAAGAAGTAGGTGTCTCTCTAACCACCCTAACCACAATAAAATGATAATATTTTTTTATAAGATTTTAGAGATGAGTATAGGACTCATGTCTCGATGTGATACATTTTTTTTTGTAATATTTTTCCAAGTAAATAATTAATTATGATTTTTTTATTACAACTTTTAAAAAATATAAAAACTCATATGTCTAACCAACTTAACTTGCTCAAAACTTCATGAAATTCAATTTTTATTTTTTTTATTCCTATAGTATGCATAGCATAGAATGTGACACATGCTTTGGATTCAAAAAATGTGATACTATTTGAAAGCTATAGATTTTTTTCAATCAGTGTATCAATCAAGACTTTATTTGTAATTCAAATAGAAAATGAATAATAATTATTTATTATTTATTCAAAGTAAAGAATAATTTATATTGGTGGAAATTTGAGAATATCCTTTAAAAACCCTTTTCATTTCATCAAATTTGGGTAAAACAAAAGTTGTCAACTACATACCCATCATATTGCCACTTTTTGGCCCATCATGATTTTGCACATACCCATAGGAGAGATATTAGGGGAAGACAAAATTTGATTGTCATGATTATCCACCATTGTATTCTCTTTCACTAAAGCATTCTCACAAGCAAGGGATGAATGGAGAATAGGTAAGGTGAGTTTTAGAAATGTGTCTATGATCTCATTCTCTTGTGCTGTAATATCTTCCAATGTAGGAGAGTTTATAGAAGAGGAGCTTTCAACATTGTCATGATTCTCAATGAATGCATCTTCTAGCACAAAAATACCTTCATCACATGTAGGAGAGGTATTAGGAGAAGAGAAACTATGACTATCATGATTGTCTATGGTTTCATCTTCTTCTATCACATCATTCCCACAAATAGGAGAAATAAGAGGGGTTGTAGGTTTAAGGAAATCATTAACATTTTCACTCTCTTACATTAAGAGACTCTCATAACTAGGAAATGTATTGAATGAATGACTAACATGCTTATTGACTAACTTTTTCCTTGCAAACTTGGAAAAGACAGATTCTAACATTTGTAAAAAGTAATCTACATGAACTCAAAATAGAAAGGTACTTAAAATAGAACTTATATAGGTCATCATTTATGCAATTTTAAAATTCTAAATAATGCAATTTATTGATTACACAATGCAATAAACTAAAAATGGAATGTTGTAAGTGCAATTTTGAATTTTGAAAATGCACTATTTAATGAAGTAAAGTATGCTATATTTAATGGATTTGATGGAACAAAAAATTAAAAAATTAAAACAAGAAAGTGACAGTAGCAAAAAAAGCCTAAAATAGAGATTGCAAATCTTAGAAAATGTAGATTAGGACCTAATAGGGACTCATTCACTAGTAAGGGTGAATGGGTCATGGTTAGGTATTTTTGGAATTTATCTATTGATTTTTGAGTAATTTCTAATGCTTTTCCAATGCCATAAAGTTCAGGTATAGCTTGTTCAAGGACTCATTCACCAGTAAAGGGAAAGGGGTCTCAGATCATTATTTTAAAGAGGTGAAAACTACAAATTTTAAGTTCTTTTTATGCCTAGTTTCAAACTATAACTCTTATGACAACAATTTCCTAAATTTGATGACCTCATACAAGTGAAATGAAGGGTAAATGATGACCTATATAACACCTTTTCAAATGCATTTTTTTTTTGGATTTTCAAATGCAAATTATATGATCTAAATGATATGAAAAGTGACTAATTTTTTTTTGTATATTTTAAGTTTAAAGAGTTTAAATGAAATTCTAAAACCCTAAATGAGATGCAAATTTGAATGCAAAGTAAGAAACCATAAATGAGATATAATTCAATACAAATGAGATGCAAATGAATGCAAGATATAACCTAGGATTCTATGAAAGACTCCAAGATCAAAAATTACAATGTTCAATGAGTCAGGTTCATCATTATGTTTCATAGAAAAATAGAGCTCACCAAAATGAATCAACAAGATGATGAACCACTAATTTTTCTAGGGCATGAAACATACAATTATGAGGGCCAAAACATGAAATAATAATAAGAAACTAATCCTAACTATTATAGTAACAAAAAGGGGAGTTTTGAGATCTTGAAATGATGTGTACCTTGTAGAAAACTTGTTTTTAGGCCATAAAGGACTCATTCGCCTTTAGTGGAAAATGGGTCCCTATTAGGGTTTCAAAAATTGACTTCTAGGTTTTATTCCTCTTAGTCTACACTTCCAGATCCCAAATTTTCATCACTTTTAACCATACAAGGGACTCATTCATCTTTAGTGGTGAATGGGTTTTCTTATTGTTTCAAAAAACTGACTTTTGGGTCATGTACTTAAATGTCTACACTCTCAATTCCTAGTTTTTTAGCTCTTAGAAGCCTATATCAAATTCTCTAGCTTCTTTTCTTTGTTCTTGCACTATGAATGACAATCTTGCAACTTGACAACTTTGACAATTTTGCTTTGATCTTCTTTTCCGCTTGATCTTCAACCTAAAAACCTACAAGCACACATCAAAGGAGATTTTTTTTAATTGTTATTGAATAGGGGTTTCCTAAGTCAAATCCCTTGTAGGTAATTGAACCAAATGATGAAATAATGCAATTGAAGCATGAACATGAAATGTTGCAATTGATGATACCTTGGATGTTGTCTTGTAATGTAAACATGCAAACTAACATGAAGTGGCCATGAAGAATGTAGATCTTGATCTCAAATAGATATAAAAAAATTACAAGATGGATCTTCAATGCTACATCAACTATCTTAGCTCACTAACATGCATGAATACACTAAACCATTTACATGATGAAATGATCTTGAATTGTCGCAATAAAACATTGATAATCTTCCTTGAAATAACTTTGAATTGGTCTTGAAGTGATCTTGTGAACTGAAATTTTCCATAAGGACGCTCTCTCAAAATTGCTAGGTGAAACAATGTGAATTAATCCCTTATTTATACTAAATCTAGAGATTAACCCCAAAATTCAAATAATTCAAGCTGACCTTAGATCTAGGTATTAACATCATAAGGATCCTATCACAATTAAATTAAAAAATGGGTGCCCTATTTGAGGAGGACCCATTCACCACTAAAGGCGAATGGGTCCTAACATAACTTTCTAGGACTATGCTGTAGGGGGATGAAATAACATAAAAAACCCACCTCAAATATGCCAAAAAATGGGTGTCCTAGGTTTAGAGGACTCATTTTCCACTAAAGGTGAATGGGTCCTAGCACAATTTCCAAGACAAAGCTTCGGGGAGGTGAAATAGCATCAAAAACCCACCTCAAAAATGCATAGAAAGGGGTGTCCTATGTGGAGAGGACTCATTCGCTAGTAAAAATGAATGAGTCTTAGCAGCATTTTTTAGGACACCAAATTTTCCAAATTAAATTTCATATAATATCATTATTGGGTGTCTAGATAGATCCTTGAAAAGAAGGGTTGAATTTGAATTAAAGGGGGAAATTAAGCTCAATTAACCACCATTAATTAAGAGGACCCTAGATAAGTGTAAAAGTGTGTTACAACACTTTACAACACTTAAATAAGGTATAAGTTGAGTTCATTTAGTTTAAAAAGGGCCCTAGATTAATGTGAATGTGTAAAACACATTACATGATTGAATCAAGGCATAATTAAGCCAATTATTCCCAAATTAAGTAAAGAAAAGGGATATTTTTCGGTTATTACAATTTCTAACACTAATTTTGTAATTCTATAAAGTAAGCAATCCTTGAAATTTTTAACCACTAGAGTAATTAACACTAGTGCAAATCATAGTACAAGATACTCCTACACATTACTAGTTTCCTAGCATTAGATAGTCTTCCATGCCAGTAGCGCCCATCATTGGCTATGATGATTAGACTTGTACGAAAATTCTAACATTAAACTAGCTTCATATATATCATTTATTATTCTAAATTTATTCCATCTCTAGTTATAAGGATACATATAATCACCTATCTCTTGAAAATTTATATATTTTTAAATTATCTTTTGTATTAGTTTAGCTTATGCAGAAGAAATATTACAACTTTTTACCATAAAAATAGAAAAATCATTTGTAAAGTTGAGTATGTGCTAAATGGAAAAGTCCAATTATATGTTTTGTATACACACTACTAAGATAGATTCATCATATTTTATCTTTGGAAAGGGTAAATAGATCCTTATATAGTGGGTATTTTCTACAAGCTCTAGGAGAGATTGTTTACTATTGTTGTGGCTAATGGTGGAAAATACTATGAGATAGGAAAAAGAAGTCAATGGAACCATTGATTTTTTTCACAATTACACATCTTAATCATGAATCCATTTGGATTATACATAAATATTTGGCCAACATATGTATTCCCCTTTCCTCTAGTTTTCTCTTCAAATACTTGACCTTCATAGCCTCTACTATTATATGCACTACTTGCATACTTTTATACTATATAGTCACATACAAAATTATCAAAATACATATCCTAAAAATAAAAACAAGTAACCTACATAGTAATAATGAAATTTGAATGGTATGTTATATATATATATATATATATATATATATATAAGTGGCAAGCCACAATATTATATTAATATATGGAATAAATATATACATATGCCTAGTTCATAGAGCATACTGATATGAGAGAACTAGGAAGAGAACCTCTAGTTAGAGCCCAAACTTTTTTATAGTTTTACTCAGATTGTTACAAGGATTACAAAAAATTTCCTTGCGTCATAGGGACATTACAAAATTTTCCCTGCGTCATAGGGATAGTATACGGATTATAAAAAAACTATCTACAGTACCGCCACCTTATAAAATATAAATTGCTTGAGAGTTACATGGCTAAGGAAAAATGAGGCAAAGGACGCATAACAAGCCTCAACTAGAAAAAATAAAATTGAATGACAAAAACCTTAGCTATTCTTCCATTCGTTTCTTGCATGTTGAGTTCCTGTCTTGTGGTTCTGCTTGTACATTCTTCATGCCCGCCATTTCATTATTTGATTTTATTGGGTTGATTGACTATAATATTACATTCTAGTAAATGTATGTCCACTCCAAAATTAAATAGTTTGCAAATGTAGAGAGATCAAATATCTTGTTATTGTGTTTTCTTAAATAAGTAGAGAAATAATAGCAAGGATGATATTTGTTTTTTGAAAAAATATCAAGGCTTTGAACGTTGAAGGACCTAAACCTCTTATTTGGACCAAAAGCCAATACATTTTTGTACAATTCAATTGATTTGTATATTGGGTACTCAACAAACCATTTTCCCAAGCATACATCTTATGTGACCATTTCATATGGACTTTTTTAATACTATTCATAGTTCCCTATGGACTATGGACCTTAGTTTGTGTATCTTAAATATAACATAGTTTGTGATATAACATGGTCCCTAATAATCATCTTATGCTTCATTTCTATACTAAATACAAAATGTATTAAGTCACTTAAAATTTTCTAACATGAAAAAAATATCACAAAGAATACTAATCATTTCTTGAAAAGTTAGACTACATGTATGTTGGTTTTATATTAACCTTTTCATATGGAAAGTAAATCTAATCTAAGCCCATCTAATTTTATCCTAAATAAGATTTACTATTAATTGTTACACAACAAAATGATACAATGTGAATAAATGCTCACAAAGAAAATGAATGTTTACAAAATATGTTGGACTTTAAACACTCTATTTAAACATTATATTTATCAATTATCAAATAATCAATAATAATTTTATAAATCATTTTTACTAAAAATAATAAATAATTATTATATTTTTACTAACCATAATTTTTAACAATGAATAAAAACATTAAAAAAAAATTTTATTTTTAAAATAAGCAATAATTTCTTTTAACCATTAAACTTATGGCATTTTAAAACAAACAAATTTAACACATACTAGAGAATATGACGAATTGACACCAAAGCCAAAATATATGAAATTGACGTCACAAGCCTACAGAATTTGTGCTGTAAAAAGAGGAGGGGGGAATAAAGAAGATGACAGCTGGCAGAACTTAAATGAATGTCTATCCACATAGTTGGGAATAACTGGAAAAAAAAAATGAATTTAAAATCTGCCCACGCGAATTTCATTGTTGTATGCTCTTCTTCAACAATCATGACGGATTTGATAGAAAAAGCATAATCAAGAAAAAGAAGAAGTTGACAGCCTGCAAAACTGGAAGATTTTGTCACTTTTATGATTATATTTGAAATATATATTACTTTTTATTTAAAGAAAGTATTAGTAAATCATGTACGATGTTAGATTTGTTTTTTCTGTTACTTTTAAGGTATTATATTATGATTTAATAGTTAAAAGTTAATTTTAGATAGGACAAAAATATCATTAAAGTTTATGATTTTCTTTTGGGATGAGATGCAAGATCATTATTGAAGATTGTTTAATCATTAAAAGAATTGATGAAAGCCATTCCATTGCTCATGATTTGATGGAAGGACCGCCATTAAAGATAATTTTGTTTTACAATTGAAAAAGACCATCTAAATAATATTTGTTACAATAAATTAACTAAGTCACATATAATCAACTTTCATAAATATTTCCAAAGGTAATTTTTAAGCCAAGATTGTATGAAAATAAGTCATGTTAGGGTTTTAAAATTAATTGTTTTAAGTTGGAAATTATTTATAATTTTTTTGATACAAGTGGTAAACGGATGAAGCTAATCTCCCAACAAAATGCACTGCACATAGGCATGTAATGCATAAAAAATACATAGAAACATACATAGAAACATACATAACATGATGGGATGTCATAGTGCGGGGCCCAGCAGACAAGAGATAAAAGTGATGAAATCGACAAATGGGGGTAAACTTTACGATGACGAAATCAAGGGCATAATGGCACTGTCAAGTCATTTTTCTCACCCTTTGTTTCACATTGTTGAATTCACCGACATGATGGCTTGTGGGAGAAGCCATTTGTATGTGGAGGTGGTCCCATAGTTGATGCCACTAAGGCATCTGCTTTAAATTGTAATAACTATTTATATTGGGAAAAACTCTGTGTTGAGGGTTTTTTCATTCTGCAAGTCTCATTGTGTTGTGGGTTTTTTCATTCAACAAGTTGAAAGTGAAAGGTTGGAGAATAGGGGGTGGAGTTGCAAGTGGGGGAGACATAAAACCAACTAAAATGAGGCGAGGGATTTCTAAGTGATTGGGTTGTTACTTCTAAATGGTTTTAAAATGCTATGTGGGTTGCAAGTTTTGTAAAACCCAATGTTTTGCAACCTAGAATTTTAAAAAATAATATGAATTCCTTAAAAAAAATAAAAAATTATTTAGACCGTTATAAACACCCTGTGTTTTCCAACAATCAATAACACTCTATGTTGTGGGCTTTTTCATTCAATAGGTTGAAAGTGAAAGGTTGGAGAGCGGGGATATAGTTGCAGGCGGGGGATATGTAAAACAAACCAAATTGAGGTGAGGAGTTTCTAACTGATTGGGTTGTTACTTGTAAAGGGTTTTAAAACATTATGTGGGTTGTAGGTTTTGTAAAACCTAATATTTTGCAACCTAGAATTTTATAAAACAGTATGAATTCCTTGAAAAGTGTTTGTTATTTAGACCGTATGAATGTAATGAAAAAAACCTTCAAAATTTATAACTCTTCACTAGAGTAATTTTCCTCATATGATTAAAAAATAAAATGCACAAAATAATTGTAGATTAGAAAACGCAATGTGTGTTTTTAGTTATTTCATTCAACATGTTTAAATGTAAAGGGTGGAGAGCACAAGGAGGAGTTGTAGGTGGGGGATACATAAAACTAAGAAAATCGACCTAAGGGGTGACAAACCAATTGGATTGATACATGTAGAGGGTTTTACAACACGATGTGGGTTGAAGTTTTAAAAACACCCAGTGTTTTCCAACAAACCATTATACACAGATAGTACGATTGTAATGAAAAGCTTTTAATAATTTAGAAAGGAGGAATAATATGAAAGGAACCTTCAAAATTTATAACAACTCTTAGGTAGACAATTTAAAATGACATTTTAATTTCCTCGTGATGGTAAAATAAATGCAAATAATAATTGTAAGTTAAAATAGTGTGGCTTGTTAGTTATTTCATTCTTCATGTTGAAAGTTAAAGGGTGGAGAGCATAGGGAGGATTGTAGTTAGACTACATTTAGTTTCAAAGATTACACCTCTTAGTAGTTATGTAAGGAGGGTTATCTACATATTTCACAATAAGGTGTTTGGTTATAAGTCAAAATCAAAGGATAAATCATTCAATTTATTGAACTTGTGATCCTTGTCCTAGGTGCATAGGTTGATGTACTATGCTATTTCTCAATGTAAAGTCACATGATCACTCTTATCTATAAAATTATCAACATTTTCCATTAGAGGAGAGTTAAAATTAGTTAGGAGTAGGTGTTATAGAGTTCTAGTTAAGATCTAGATCAAAGACCACAAAATTGTAGGTTGTCCCATAAACTTACAATTTGAGTAGTCATATACATGTTTTGTTCATACTTTGTGATTTTAATCAAATTCCAAAGCCTAACTCTAATTAGAAGGTCTATTATTTAAGAGGATTAATATTTTTTCAAACCAAAAGACAAAAACAATATATGTACATTTTTTTTTCCATAAATATTATCAATGTCAATTACGTTATTTAAAATGACTTAGGGGTGACTCATTTAAATTCACAACCTAAAAAAATCACTCAAGCCTTTTGAGGGCCTCTTCAAAGGATAAACATTTGTGACCATTAATTAATTTTAAAAGGATAGCTTAATAACATAACATGTATGCAAATTAGTTAATATTAGAAGGATGTACTAAAGATCATAAACATGTGTCCAAATAAGTTCATTTAAGAAGGATCCCATTAATAACATATGCATGCATCCAAAAAGGTGTAAAGAAATATAATATCATATGATTGGGTTGTTGTGTGTAGATGGTTTTACAAGAGTATGCAGGTTGTTGGTTTTATAGCACATAGTGTTTCCAACATCCAATTATACATAGAGAGTATGGTTGTAATGAAAAGCTTTTGTTATTTAGACATTACAAATGTAATGAAAGGTACCTTCAAAATTTATAACAACTCTTAGGTAGAATAAAATTTGCGTTTCAATTTCCTCATATGATGGTAAACCTACATAGATTCCAAACATCCCCTCATTTATTCAAAGTTCTCCCTTCTCTTAGTATAATGGTCATGGTAGAAAATCCCAGCTACCGATCTCTTATCCCAAAACTAAATTTTCCCCTCACTTTGTATGTGACTCCTTATTTTGGAAAAATAATTGATTATTGAAAATCAATTACTAAAGAAACCTCCAATTCTACATAGAATATGAAAGTTTTTACCTTTCATATTTTAATTATAATATTTTGTATATATTAATATTTAAAATGAAACTATAATCTTCCATTGCATTTTGAAGGGAAGCAAGTTGAGGAACACAAGTATTGTGATGTTCATCTTTTGATAACACTTTGAGCTTGGAAATTTAAATTTTTTCTTCCATTCTAGCAACCAATTTCATCAATGTATGGGGCTTATTTTTTTGATCTATATTAAAAAATAAGGAAAGATCTTAGTACTTCAACTCTAGGTGATATTTCAAATGTGAAAGCCTCTTTTCCAATGGAAACAATGTTGTAATTTTTTCCTCAAATCTTGCTAGCATGTTTTGATGAGTAAAAAGTTGTGAATCTACCTAATACAATGCATGAAGCCTCCTTAACAATTCACCTCCTCGCTTGTGACTTCAACCAGTAATAAGACCACTTGGCTGAAAAATGTCCCTAGTCAAGAGTTACAATTGGAGATTACATATCTCTATGAGAAGGAATCTCCTTTGCATCATTTTAATTGTTGCAAAAAATGTATTGCAAAATAAAAATTGGATAATTGCTTCATTTCCATCTTCTTATGCAATAAGAGATGGTGTTAGCCTTGTGTTTCCATTACCCACCACATTGGATATTGATTGTTGAGTTTTTGAAAAAATGGTATGCGCTTGGATTTTGTTTAAAGGAATAATTGTTTCTCTTCTTTGTAGATGTCCTATTTGAAGTAGTAGCTTTCCTATTTTTTCTGAATCCACTACTGCATTACACAAGTTCCCTCTTGCAACAATCTCCAATACAACTATTGTTGAGAGATCTTTAAATTTTATAACTTGTGCAACAACACCTTTGACTTTTGAGCTATCAAAATGATTTGAAAGATTATTATAGGTAAATTGAAGATTTCCTAATTGATCCTCAAGGAGCTTGATATCATCTTTCAACTTGTGAACTGCATCATATTCTTGGAAACAATCATTTTCTAATGTCTCCATGCACCCTTCTTCATAGGCAACACCTTTCATTATTGTCTTTATTTTTTGAACTTCCCATATTTTAGATTGTAGGTCTCTTCGAACAATGTTAAGATCCTTTTCTTTTGACCATGACAACTTCTTCTTGTTTTTAATTCCTTTTCTAATTGGTTAATTTTAGCCTTCAATTAATTTTCTTCACTTTCAACACTTCCAACTATTTCTTTTGCATCTAAAAATTGATCATCAATATGTTTTTCCTCATCCCCATGCTCTTACCTCTTAATACCCCCAACTATTTCTTTTCATGATCTTGTAACTTATTTTTCATATATTTGACTTCAAGATTTAGATAAGTTTCTCCCTCATCAACCCTTAGGGTAGCAACATCCCTTTCTTGGATATACTTTTGAATTTATTGAATACTTTTATGTACCTTTGCAACTGCTTTTTGCCCAACTTTGAGAGTGTATTTATGACTAGATAATACAAATGTTTCTTTAATCAAGTTATTTGCAAAACTTGTCTACATTTTTAGATAAGATTTTCATGTCTCCACCCAATTGATTCTCTTTTTCTGCACTTAGATATAGTTTTCCCTTTTTCTTATCATCCATTTCTAATTGTATTTGTTCCATGGAATTGCTAACTATAAGAATGATTGGCTTCATTTGTTCAACTCTACTTATATTATCATCTCTCTCTCTCTCTCTTTGCTTGCATGAATTCATATGCAATATGCAACCTATTAATATTATAGATGAATAAATATGCACATGACATGCTTACTTACAATCAATACTTTATATTGGTATACTATTATATTATAACTTTTCCTTTTTGTCCTCTTATTCTTTGTTGCTAGTATCTCATATAATTCTAATAACAAAAAAAAAAATCATTTTTTTTTATTAGTT